>OY855911.1:34833438-35310938 GCA_963693305.1 Meandrina meandrites | reverse complement strand
TAATCCGTCTCAGAGTCCAGTCCAGTCCGGTCTGGTTCATGTCTTCCGGAACTCGCGATAAACATGGCGGCGAACGGGTTTTCCCTGAGATCATACCTAGCTCCCAGTAAAGCACTTTTGGATCTCACTTCTGCAGTCCTTCCATCATATCACAGTATACAATATCCCTGTAAATCACCAGGAGATCGCACGCACTTGTTTTAAAATCTATCGACCGATCGTCTGTCTGATCGCAGACACAAATTTTCACTTTCCAAGAACAGCCGAGTCCCAAATATCGGATCGATTGTGTCCTTCTCCTTCCTGGCCGTCTTCCATTGCGCTTGTTTTCACGCCGCGGCTCACCGCAAGCTTCTCAGTACAGTGTTTTGTCAACTTATGAATTATTAATGATTCACATAAAACTTTTTGACGCGGACAGGCCGGCCCCGCACAGGGTTAGCATTTTTATATGTCTTAAACCAGTTCGCTTCTCGGCAACTTTGTAAACCCAGCACCCAACAGGACGCTCTCAAATTCACGCTGACAAAGTTCTCGACAAGAAAACTGCCTTAGACTTCCCGCCTGGATCCATCTGAGTTTGCCTGACAACCTTCACCTCGAGTGCTTAAACAGCGCTGTTGTGCAAAACAAAGCTCAGAACACCGCTCAGTTCTTCGAGAGATGCTTTGGACTCGCGGGCATCCGGACTTAATGATGTCCTTCAACCACCAGGCGGACGCACTTCTGCTCACAACACCGCCAACATTTCATTCACAGCACCCGCCATCTTATTTGACCTTCGCGCGTCAACTACGTCACGTGACGGTCTCCAGTACTACTCTGTTCATGCAAATCAGACTCAAACATGGCGGTCGCATCCTGCCATGTTGTAAACACTGGATTTTTGACGACTTTCTCCGGGTAAAGACGTTTAGAAAACTCTACTAGAGAAGATGGCCACAAAATACTTTAAGAAACACACGCTGCAGGGCAAGGTAAGCTTCAAAAACCTTGTTTTGTAACGTTTTAGTAGATCGTGCTCGATTCGTTTCCAAGGTTTTTATCTAAAATTACCCAAGGGAGTTTTTTCGAGCAAAAACATCTTTCCGGCGTTAGGCAAACTATCGAGTTTAGCTAAAATTTCCCCAGGGTGTTTTTTCAACCAAAACCATTCCCGCCGGATTAGGCAAGTTAACAATTCTAGCAATTGCCCTGACACTAACACAAACCCAAAACCCACAAACAGCGTATAAGTTTGACAACATTGTGAAGCAACCTCCAAGAAATACCGAAGGCAGGGTAAATCAGCAAAAGCATTGTGCGTTTGCCTTCCAGAACGTTGCTTTAATTCTAAATAAAATAGAATTTTTTTTTTAATTGCCTCAAAGACCCTAGAACTTTCATCCAAGAATGTTTTGCTTTCTGTTTGAATAAATCAACGCGTTGCAAACTAATATGGGTTTTTCCAAAATCAGAAATTCAGTCGAAAAAGGTCAATTTTACACGACAGAAAAAGTATTTTACGCCAGAAAATGAAAATACTCGACGGCAAGCATAAAATATGCTGGGGTAATTCCCTCAAAAACACTGAAAGCACAATTTAAAACAGTTGTCATAAATCCTGATATTTATTAGGAATAGATATTTAAACTAAAAATCTACAGTGAAAACTACGTTCAATACACTGAGACGAAATTTGGCCTCTATTATTGCAGTAATGAAAAGCTATTCTTGTCCAAAGGCCTTAACGCTGCAGAACAACTCAGGTAAGGTATCACAACACAAAAAGCAAAGGACCTAAAGTGCATAAATTATGCATCTAAATGACTAAATAGCCTAAATTTCACTGAAACCGACATGCAAAAATTCTGCAGCTGGCTAAATGACTGAATAGCCAAAATTTCACTAAAACAAATGTGCAAAAATTCTGCATCTACAATGGAGGTCAAAAATACTTGGGACATTTCTAAAAAAAGCATTGAATAGTGCAATAAATCTTTAGAGGGTTTTAAAAAAGAGTCTATACGCTCCCAAGTCCCCTGTTCCCCACTCCCAAGCGCCCGCCCCCTTTCCCAAGCAATGATGAAAAAGATAAATGCCCTGAACTTGCTGTGTGGCATAGGCAAATCTCAACATTGCTTGGGAGAAGGGGGTTGCTAGCAGTGATTTTGCCCACAATTGTGGCACATGTCCCAAGATTTATGTCCCACATTGTAGCTAATTGACTGAATAGCAAAAAAATCCACTGAAACCAACATGCAAAAGTTCTCTATCTAGCTAAATGACAAAATAGCCCAAAATTCACTGAAACAGGGATTGCAAAAATTCTGCATCTAGCTAAATGACAAAATAGCCCACAATTCACTGAAACCAAGATGCAAAAATTTCGCATCTTGCTAACTGACTAAATCACCCAAAATTCACTGAAACCAAGATGCAAAAATTATGCATCTTTGTACATGTACATGACTATATAGCACAAAATTCACAAAATATCTGCTGATTTTATCAGCAAATTAACATTTTATTTGCCTTTGCATATGCAGCATAAATCTATTTACGTAACGAAAGTCTGCAGCAATCTCAGCTTTGCTGGAAAAGGAATCAAGAAGTTCCTTAAGCAGGCTTTCCCTAACCAACATTAACAAGTTTTCATTTACATTACTAACATCCTACTTTTTTCTTACTGTACAAACTACATTATTTGAAAATAGTACGCATGAAACAAAAATATCAGACAATCTCTGGGATGCCACACACACCAGTTTCAAAACTTGCTCACTTTTCCCAGGCCAAATATTACAACATACAGTAATTATCACATGTAGTAAATCTGAGGGTTTAAAATGACATTGACTATTTTTCCAAATTCAAAATCACCTTAAGTCAAAAGATAATTCTCTGAATTTTAAGAATTCTAATTCCCTTAAATTTTCTAATCTGTGGCAACCCGGCAGCTATCTAGACAATGCATAGTAAAAAATTCTGAAACTAGTATTTTTGGATTCTAAAAATGTACTATTGTTATTTTAATTTGTAATTATATATCTTTTATTGGTACTGTCCTTGCTGATGTTGCTTGACTCCACTGTCAACTTCTGGCAGACAACATGTTGATCACGTGCTCAACAAAATTGCCTGCCTTCCATTATTGAGCATGGCAAGAAATGCATTCCCTATAAGAGAGAAACATGAGGTTTGTAAGAAATATGCACATCAAATTTCCACCCTGTGTAAGGAGAGGGAAAAGGACTTTGGTGTCAGATAATGAAATGTTTAATAAGTCAATGTTTTTTTTTTATTTTACAGAATAGCACTAGATGAAGATGTAAAAGATCGTTAATTCCCTTCCACATGATAATATGCTTACTAAGACAGTGGCAGATCTAGGAAAGGGGCCAAGGATGCCCAGGCCTCTACCTTATTTGTAGGCCAAAAAGAGACCCCTAGGGTGCAGAAAAATTATTTTTGGAGTTGATTGCCCCCACTCCTTTCGCATATCTGAAGGTATTGATCCACCACTGTGAGATGGCTTCATAAGAATTTTGTTGTCAGCATCATTGCTAGTTAGTACAGTGTATAGGTATTGTATCAACAAACAAAATGTTTGCATCCTGGTTTCAGTGAATGTTGGGCCATTTAGTCATTTAGCAAAGTGAAGAATTTTTGCATCTTGGTTTCAGTGAATTTTGGGCTATTTTGTCACTTAGCAAGATGCAGAATTTTTGCATCTTGGGTTCAGATTGATCCTAGAAAAATTTCCACTAAATTCAAAATTTTAATTGAGAACTCTGATGTTCACGTGTAACTTAACTGTATATCAAATTGCCCTGCTGAAATAAAGGCTTTCTTCACAATACCACTTAGGTTGTTGTTGAAAATATTATGATCCACAATGAACACAATACAGACTCCGAGCCATACTCTTGTAGTCGACGGAAAAAAGGAAGTTTGGAAAAACCCATTTTAGTTTGGAACGCGTTAATCTAGGCTCTTAGACATTCATAAAGAATTGTTAGTCCCACATGGTGGATTTTGTGTTAAAGAAACAACATTCCACCCGGCCTTCCTGGGTTAAATTGCCCTGATTTTGCGTTCGGTGAGAATGATTCTTCAAAATCATGGAGTAAATGGGCATTAATGGTCATTCTGCAAGGGCTCTTTTTCTGTCATGCACTCCTCCTGAATGGAGTTAGCAAAAACCATAATACAGTTTGAGATTTGTTTTACTTATCTTTCTAAAAAGAGAAATGCAGAGAGATTTGCCGGTGCCTCCTTCTCCTCACATGTGAAAAATCTCTTTCTCAAACTGACTGGCGTTGACGTTAACATAAACGCACTGCGACCTGGACGTATGGAAACAGTGAGAGTGGATAATTTATTATAATATATCCTTTTCTAACACTATTGTTCATTGGCATTAACCCTTTAGTTCACAATCAAACCAAAATCAAACTTCTCCTTACAATATTAATACTTCATCAAGAGAGAAGGTTATGAGAATTATTAGACTGATTATCAAAGGGAAATCGATCCCATATTAAGGTATAAGAAAATCTATTGAGATCTATCAGAGATGAGAATTGGTTTGTTGATATTGTGGCTGGTCAAGTATGGAATATTTATTAGAAGTTATATTATACATTTTTGTCACTTCAGTCTCACTGTCTCCATTTAAAATTGAGTTTCTCTGTGCTACAAATCACACTGGGGATTTTACACCCTCCAAGCCCTAAGGGCCGCCATCTTGTTTTTTTGCACGCAAAGCCTCATGGTCCAAAATCGCAGCAGAGGTGGGTAAGAGTTTCGGCCATTGTTTCAAAACTTGAGGTAAATATGAGTCTTGTATGGTCGCCAATGTTTACAAGCAAGGCTTGAAGTTTACAATTGGACCAAAACCATACGAAAACACGGATTCTAGACTATTTTAGCGGCAATGATAAGTAGGTGGCTTTTACATGTTATTTGGTCGTTGTTTGAGGGATATATATATATATTTTTTTGTTTGTGAATTGAACCTTTATTATTAACGTTTTCGTACACTATATATATTTTTGGCTTTTTAAGAAATACTTTGACAAAGTGAAACGATAGCAATGTTTTCTGTGTCCTTGGCCTCTGTCATGTGAAATTTGGTGCTGTGTGATTCATCCGCAGGGATTTTAGACCAAGGGCATAAAGTGAGAAAGGGAGGTCTTAACATCAGTGCTTTTGCAAGGGCTAAAAGGCTCGCGAAAGAGGAAGGGACGTGAATGCCGTAAGCAAAAGTACTCAATTCCAGACCATGAAGGAAAGCTTGACAGAAAGCTGTGCTGACATTGAAAATAAAATCCATTAAGGCGAAAGGTAAGTCATTGTCTTTTATAAAGTTGATAAAGCTGATATATTTTTAAATGAGAGGGGATTGCTTACAATAAGTTTTACTGTTAAATTTATATTTATTTATTTGATTATTATCCATTATCCATCCTTAAGAAGATTGGTTAATAACATATTCATTTATGCACCCACTATCAAACCTTGGAAGTATGAATTTATTAAAATAATATGATTATTACATGTATAGTTTTTTATATGTTGCAGAGAGGCCTGCTTGAAAATGAAAAAGTTCATCTACCAAGAGGATCAGCACTTCAAGATCACTAGCTTTAAATATGGTAATAGTGAAGTGTTGGACCTTCCTCCAAGTTCAGGAAGAAAAAGAAGGCAGTAAACTATGGAAAGTGCTTCTAAAATTCATGGCAATCCATGATTGTCACCTTCAACAAAAAGAAAAGTATTTTTGGCAGGGCTCTTTAATACTGTCGTAAACTATGCAACAACTAAAGAACTCACAGAAATGTCAAAGGGGTCAAAGGAAATCTATGAAAATGTAGTTCCATCTCTTGATAATAAACAGGACAACTCGGATTAATATTAATCCGTTGATTATAATAATAATAGATTATAATAGGCTTATTATAGCCCGGTAATAGATTATTATAATCCGGTAATAGATTATTATAATCCAGTAATAGCTTATTATAATCCGGTAATAGATTAAGGCACGGCAAAAAATTGGAAGGATTAGATTATTATTAATAATACAATCCGGATTAATATTTACGTCTCTTATAATCGAGATAAAATTCCCGTGAATGTTCAGAGATACTGATATACAGCTATGATGACACACACACTGCAGACATTACACAGAACTGACGGGACATAACACTGATCACACCAGTCACATGACAATCACTTGCATATGCTAGAGCTGGTAGATACCACGATGTTGACCCTAGAAGTTAATGAATAGGAGCAAGCACCTCTGGGCCAGCGAATCCGCGCACGCCTTTGATCTTTAAATAATGCCAATCTTCGGAATCTTTGGACAAAGATTAATCCTAGATAGGAAGAATATAAATACTTCGTACGATTAAAGCAATCCTATGTAGGATTAATATTTATTATATGGAAGAGATTGTTTTACTGGGAACTAAACCACTCGTAGAATCCATACACCACTGCATCCGGGACCCGAGTGGAGTATTTTCCGTATGACACGCTTGCGAGTGTCATATCGCTCATTGACGTCACGATTCGCGCCTTTTCTACTTTGTTGAATGAACTGGTTTCTTGTGTTGTTTGTTGTTAGCAAGCTTCATCAATCAGGTTTAATTTGTTTAATTAAGCGACGAAAAAGAATGAGATTTCCGAAAAACTTAAGGACAAGAACATGACAATGGAAACCTTGACGATTTCAAGGTTTTTAGAGGGAATTCAGGGACATGATATTGCTATTAACTTAAAGTTTGAGCTTCTTGACATTCAGCCACCTACCCTAGTCAATTTGCAAATGTTAAGCAGGATGATTTGACAAATGTGAATGGCATTTTGAGGAAAATAGTACATGTACTTGGAGGCAATGGTCATATTACCAGAGAGTTAAAGTTGCTAAATTGGTTGAGAACTACAACCAAACAATTGTTGTTAACAAGCCAATTAAACACCAAAGAAATCTGGTCACCAAATTCATTGCGGGTAAACATTCTAGGCAAGAGTTTGAACCTGTTTTAGGCCCTGTAGTTGACAAAGCTAAATGTGAACCATTACAGTTGGGAAATAACTGTTGGCAGCAATGGAATAAGGTAGTCATGAATATTGCACTTACCCGAACCAATCCTGCCGCTTCCATAGTCACAGTTTACTAATTGCCATTTGATTGCTGCTTTCTTAAGTATCTTCGTGCAGTAAGAAACAAGGTAAAGTTTCACAAACTGTACAAGAAAATGGTTAAGTGGTTTAGAGAGAAAAGAAGGGAGAAACCATTTGAGTGTAGATTCACTGCTGAGGAAACTGGAAAATTTTGCAGCAATGTTATGGATGTGGTCGAAGCATTAACTTCCCCAAGTGACACAGAAGCTCGGAATGTTAAGCTGTATGCTCTTGCATTTTCTGGTCTCAAACTCAGAAATGCCTTCTTACTCATGAACAGAGTAACTGTTATTGACCAAAAGGGCATTTATGACTTAGAGAAATCCTGTCAGGAGTATTTTTTTGCAGTTCACTGTTTTCTACCAGTGTCACCCTTAGCAAGTGGACAGTGGGTTTATCTGTCCCATATCATTCCAGGTCCTTGTTCGGTGCATTTGGGAGTGGTCTGGGCATAAACACCATGCAAGGGGGGGAAGCCAAACACAAGAAACTTGCAAATTATGCAGAGTTTTCTCTTCCCAGGGAAAGATAGGAGAAGGTGTTCTTACATGAACATATGTCCCTTATCTGGCTCAGGTAATAAAACCCACATTTGGTTAAGTATTCCAAAACAAAATTGCAGTACATTGTTAAAAGGTCTTAAACCAGGGAATTTTGTTTTTGTGGTCCCCCCAAAAAACAGGATGAAACTGGGTGTAACTACTGTCAGTCACCTTTAATGGCGAAAATTGCCACATGTGTTGCAGCAAAAAAGATAACTGTTAGAATGAGACGTATAGTGGACGTATAGGTACAAGCCCATTAGGAGTTGAAGTTAAAATGTACTTGTACAAATTATGTACTTGAGGGTTGTAAGATATCTTGATGTCTATGTTAGATGACATATGTAACTTTCAGGTTGAGATACAGTTACTTTTGTTACTTGCGACTTTAATCTTTATTGTTATAGGTACAAGCCCATTAGGTATTGATGTTTATATGTACTTGTACATTAATAATAGGATTGTTAGACATTATCTTGGAGAAATGCTAAATAAAAGTAATTCATACAAAAAAATATGTGACTATGTCACAGTTTTCCTTCAGTAACTGAACTTCAATTACATTAACAGAGAGAAAAGAGAAAATGTTCATTTAAGGAAACTATGCATTAAAGGTGGGTGGCGCTCCGGCCCACGACAAGATGCGAGAAAACAGACAACGCCAGTACCTAGACCAATTCTCTGGCCATGACCATACCAAGTTTAGTGGTTCCAGCTTGCCTGCAGGCCGAGCCAGAGCGACCAAGGCAACTGCTGGTCTCAGGGCCCTACAGCAATTCACTTTGGCCATTTCACACTTACTTGCCGGTAGATCCGGTGGGTGGTGCTCCGGTTCACGACAAGATACGAGAAAACGAACAACGCCAGTACCTAGATCAATCCGCTGGCAATAACCATGCCAAGTTTGGTGGTTCCAGATTGCCTGCAGGCCGAGCCAGAGTGACCAAGGCAACTGCTGGTCTAGGGGGCCTACAGCAATTCACTTTGGCCATTTCACACTTACTTGCCGGTAGATCCGGTGGGTGGCGCTCCGGTTCACGACAAGATACGAGGAAACGGATAACGCCAGTACCTAGATCAATCCGCTGGCCATAACCATACCAAGTTTGGTGGTTCCAGCTTGCCTGCAGGCCGAGCCAGAGCGACCAAGGCAACTGCTGGTCTCAGGGGCCTACAGATATTCACTTTGGCCATTTCACACTTACTTGCTGGTAGATCCAGTGGGTAACGCTCCGGCCCAAAACAAGATACGAGGAAACGGACAACGCCAGTACCTAAACCAATCCGCTGGCCATGACCATAGGAAGTTTAGTTGCTCCAGCTTGATAGCAGGCCGAGCTAAAGCGACAAAAGCAACTGCTGGTCTCAGGGGCTTACAGCAATTCACTTTGGCCATTTCACACTTACTTGCCGGTAGATCCGGTGGGTGGCGCTCCGGTTCACGACAAGATACGAGGAAACGGATAACGCCAGTACCTAGATCAATCCGCTGGCCATAACCATACCAAGTTTAGTGGTTCCAGCTTGCCTGCAGGCCGAGCCAGAGCGACCAAGGCAACTGCTGGTCTCAGGGGCCTACAGATATTCACTTTGGCCATTTCACACTTACTTGCTGGTAGATCCAGTGGGTAACGCTCCGGCCCAAAACAAGATACGAGGAAACAGACAACGCCAGTACCTAGACCAATCCGCTGGCCATGACCATAGGAAGTTTAGTTGCTCCAGCTTGATAGCAGGCCGAGCTAAAGCGACAAAAGCAACTGCTGGTCTCAGGGGCTTACAGCAATTCACTTTGGCCATTTCACACTTACTTGCCGGTAGATCCGGTGGGTAGCACTCCGGTCCAAGACAAAATACGAGAAAACGGACAACGCTAGTACCTAGGCCAATCGCCTGGCCATGATCATGCCAATTTTGGTTGTTCCAGCTTGCCTGCACGCCGAGCCAGAGTGACCAAGGCAACTGCTGGTCTCAGGGGCCTACAGCAATTCACTTTGGCCATTTCACACTTACTTGCCGGTAGATCCGGTGGGTGGCGCTCCGGCCCACGACCAGATACGAGGAAACGGACAACGCTAGTACCTAGACAAATCCCTTGGCCATTACCATGCCAAGTTTGGTGGCTCCAGCTTCCCTACAGGCCGAGCCAGAGCGACCAAGACAACTGCTGGTCTCAGGGGCCTACAGCAATTCACTTTGGCCATTTCACACTTACTTGCCAGTAGATCCGGTGGGTGGCGCTCCGGCCCAGGATAAGATACGAGGAAACGGACAACCCCAGTTCCTAGACAAATGCTTTGGCCATTACCATGCCAAGTTTGGTGGCTCCAGCTTCCCTACAGGCCGAGCCAGAGTGACCAAGGCAACTGCTGGTCACAGGGGCCTACAGCATTTCACTTTGGCCATTTCACACTTACTTGTCGGTACATCCGGTGGCTGGCGCTCCGGCCCACGACAAGATACGAGGAAACGAACAACGCCAGTACCTAGACCCATCCTCTGGCCATGACCATGCCAAGTTTGGTTGTTCCAGATTTCCTGCAGGCCGGGCCACAGTGACCAAGGCAACTGCTTGTCTCAGGGGCCTACAGCAATTCACTTTGGCCATTTCACACTTACCTGCCGGTAGATCCGGTGGGTAACGCTCCTCCCCACGAAAAGATACGAGAAAACGGACAACGTCAGTACCTAGACCAATCATCTGGCCATGACCATGAGAAGTTTGGTGGCTCCAGCTTGCCTGCAGGCGGAGCCAGAGCGACCAAGGCAACGGCTGGTCTCAGCGGCCTACAGCAATTCACTTTGGCCATTTCACACTTACTTGCCGGTAGATCCGGTGGATGGCGCTCCGGCCCACGACAAGATACGAGGAAACGGACAACGCCACTACCTAGACCAATTCTCTGGCCATGACCATGTCAAGTTTGGTGGTTCCAGATTGCCTGCAGGGCGAGCCAGAGCGACCAAGGCAACTGCTTGTCTCAGGGGCACTGTCCACTATACACGGTACACTGTACTCTGTGCACTGTGCACTATACACTGTCCACTCTACACTGTGCACTATACACGGTACATTGTACTCTGTGCACTTTCCACTATACACGGTACACTGTACTCTGTGCACTATACACGGTACACTGTACTCTGTGCACTGTGCACTATACACGGTACACTGTACTCTGTGCACTGTGCACTATACACGGTACACTGTACTCTGTGCGCTGTGCACTATACACGGTACACTGTACTCTGTGCACTGTGCACTGTGCACTATACACAGTACACTGTACTCTGTGCACTGTGCACTATACACGGTACACTGTACTCTGTGCACTGTGCACTGTTTTCTAATACACAGTACACTGTAATCTGTGCACTATACACAGTACACTGTACTCTGTGCACTGTGCACTATAAAAGGTACACTGTACTCTGTGCACTATACACGGTACACTGTACTCTGTGCACTGTGTACTATACACGGTACACTGTCCTCTGTTCACTATACATGGTACACTGTGCACTGTGCACTATGCACAGTACACTGTACTCTGTGCACTGTCCACTATACACAGTACCCTGTACTCTGTGCACTATCCACGCTACACTGTACTCTGTGCCCTGTGCACTATACGTGGTACACTGTACTCTGTGCACTGTGCACTATACACGGTACACTGTACTCTGTGCACCGTGCACTATACACACGGTACACTGTACTCTGTGCACTGTGCACTATACACGGTGCACTGTACTCTGTGCACTGTGCACTATACACGGTACAGTGTACTCTGTGTGCTGTGCACTATACACGGTACACTGTACGCTGTGCACTGCGCACTATACACGGTACACTGTACTCTGTGCATTGTGCACTATACACAGTACACTGTACTCTGCACTTTAAACGGTACACTGTACTCTATGCCCTGTGCACTAAACACGGTACACTGTACTCTGTGCACTGTGCACTATACACGGTACACTGTACTCTGTGCACTGTGCACTATACACGGTACACTGTACTCTGTGCACTGTGCACTATACACGGTACACTGGACTCAGTGCACTGTGCACTATGCACGGTACACTGTACTCTGTGCACTGTGCACTATACACGGTACACTGTACTCTGTGCACTATACACGGTACACTGTACTCTGTGCACTGTGCACTGTGCACTATACACGGTACACTGTACTCTGTGCACTGTGCACTATACACGGTATAGTAGTATATACGGTATATACACGGTATATACACGGTATATACACTGTACTCTGTGCGCTGTGCACTATACACGGTACACTGTACTCTGTGCACTGTGCACTGTGCTCTATACACGGTACACTGTACCCTGTGCACTGTGCACTATACACGGTACACTGTACTCTGTGCACTATACACGGTACACTGTACTCTTTGCACTATACACGGTACACTGTACTCTGTGCAATATACACGGTACACTGTACTCTCTGCACTGTGCACTATGCACGGTACACATTACTTTGTGCACTGTGCACTATACACGGTACACTCTACTCTGTGCACTATACACGGTACACTGTACTCTGTGCGCTATACACGGTACACTTTACTCTGTGCACTATACACGGTACACTGTACTCTGTGCACTGTGCACCATACACGGTACACTGTACTCTGTGCACAATACACGGTACACTGTACTCTCTGCACTGTGCACTATACACGGTACACTGTACTCTGTGCACTAGACACGGTACACTGTACTCTGTGCACTACACAGCTGGCTTTTTGCGCTGCTTGCAAAAGCCGACCCAAAATTGTGGTTTGAAACCAAACTCGTGGAATTCGATCCCAAGGGTGTTTTTTCGTTTCGCCCCGATGGGGAATCTCAAAAAAACGAGTTTTGAACGCAATTGGTCGACCTTCGTCAACCCAGCGTTTTCCGCTACTTGATAAATCCACCCCAAAATGGTGGTATGAAACCGACCTCGTGGAATTCGATCCCAAGGGTGTTTTTTCGTTTTGCCCCGATGGGGATAGTCAAAAAAACGAGTTTTGGACGCAATTGGACGACCTTCGTCAACCCGGCGTTTTGCGCTGCTGGGAAAAGCCCACCATAAATGGTGGTATGAAACCGACCTCGTGGAATTCGATCACCAGGGTGTTTTTTCGTTTCGCCCCGATGGGGAAACTCGAAAAAACAAGTTTTCAACGCAATTGGACGACCTTCGTCAACCCGGCGTTTTCCGCTGCTTGGTAAAGCCCAGCAAAAATGGTGGTATGAAACCGACCTCCTGGAATTCGAACCCAAAGGTGTTTTTTCGTTTCGCCCCGATGGGGAAACTCGACAAAACGAGTTTTGAACGCAATTGGACGACGTTCGTCAACCCAGCGTTTTCCGCTGCTTGGTATAGCCCAGCTAAAATAGTGGTATGAAACCGACCTCGTGGAATTCGAACCCAAGGGTGTTTTTTCGTTTCGCCCCGATGGGGAAACTCGACGAAACGAGTTTTCAACGCAATTGGACGACCTTCGTCAACCCGGCTTTTTGCACTGCATGAAAAAGCCCAGAAAAAATGGTGGTATGAAACCGACCTCATGGAATTCGATCCCAAGGGTTTTTTTTTGTTTCCCCCTGATGGGGGAACTCGACAAAACGAGTTTTCAACCCAACTGGAAAACCTTCGTCAACCCGGCCTTTTCCGCTGCTTGGTAAGTCCAACCCAAAATGGTCGTATGAAACCGACCTCGTGGAATTCGATCCCAAGCGTGTTTTTTCGTTTCGCTCCGATGGGGAAAGTCGAAAAAACGAGTTTTCAAGCCAATTGGAAGGACTTCGTCATCCCGGCGTTTTCCGCTGCTTGGTAAAACCAACCCAAAATGGTGGTATGAAACCGACCTCGTGGAATTCGATCCCAAGGGTGTTTTTTCGTTTCGCTCCGACGGGGAAAGTCGAAAAAACGAGTTTTCAAGGAAAATAGACGACCTTCGTCAACCCGCCTTTTTGCACTGCTTGCAAGGGCCCAGCAAAAATGTTGGTATGAAACCGACCTCGTGGAATTCGATCCCAAGGGTGTTTTTTTGTTTCGTCGCGATGGGAAAACTCGACAAAACGAGTTTTCAACCCAATTGGAAGAACTTCGTCATCCCGGCGTTTTCCGCTGCTTGGGAAAGCCCACCCAAAATGGTGGTATGAAACCGACCTGGTGGAATTCGATCCCAAGGGTGCTTTTTCGTTTCGCCCCGATGGGGAATGTCGAAAAAACGAGTTTTGAACGCAATTGGACGACCTTCGTCAACCCGGCGTTTTCCGCTGCTTGGTAAAGCCCACCCAAAATGGTGGTATGAAACCGACCTCGTGGAATTCGATCCGAAGGGTGTTGTTTCGTTTCGCCCAGATGGGGAATCTCGACAAAACGAGTTTTAAACGCAATTGGACGACCTTCGTCAACCCGGAGTTTTGCGCTGCTGGGAAAAGCCCACCGAAAATGGTGGTATGAAACCGACCTCGTGTAATTCGATCCAAAGGGTGTTTCTTCGTTTCGCCCCAATGGGGAAAGTCTAAAAAACGAATTTTCAACGCAATTGGACGACCTACGTCAAACCGGCGTTTCGCGCTGCTTGGAAAATCCCACCCAAAATGGTGGTATGAAACCGACCTCGTGGAATTCGATCCCAAGGGTGTTTTTTCGTTTCACCCCTATGGGAAAAGTCCAAAAAACGAGTTTTGAACGCAATTGGACGACCTTTGTCAACCCGGCTTTTTGCGCTGCTGCAAGGGCCCAGCAAAAATGTTGGTATGAAACCGACCTCGTGGAATTCGATCCCAAGGGTGTTTTTTTGTTTCGTCGCGATGGGAAAACTCGACAAAACGAGTTTTCAACCCAATTGGAAGAACTTCGTCATCCCGGCGTTTTCCGCTGCTTGGGAAAGCCCACCCAAAATGGTGGTATGAAACCGACCTGGTGGAATTCGATCCCAAGGGTGCTTTTTCGTTTCGCCCCGATGGGGAATGTCGAAAAAACGAGTTTTGAACGCAATTGGACGACCTTCGTCAACCCGGCGTTTTCCGCTGCTTGGTAAAGCCCACCCAAAATGGTGGTGTCAAACCGACCTCGTGGAATTCGATCCAAAGGGTGTTTTTTCGTTTCGCCCATATGGGGAAACTCGAAAAAACGAGTTTTCAACGCAATTGGACGTTTTTCGTCAACCCGGCGTTTTCCGCTCCTTGGTAAAGCCCTCCCAAAATGGTGGTATGATAACGAACTCGTTGAATTCGATCCAAGGGTGTTTTTTCGTTTTGCCCCGATGGGGAAAGTCGAAAAAACGAGTTTTGAACGCAATTGGACGACCTTCGTCAACCCGGCTTTTTGCGCTGCTGGGAAAGGCCCACTCAAAATGGTCGTATGAAACCGACCTCGTGGAATTCGATCCAAAGGGTGTTTTTTCGTTTCGCCCCGATTGAAAAAGTCGAGAAAACGAGTTTTGAACGCAATTGGACAACCTTCGTCAACCCGGCTTTTTTCGCTGCTTCCAAAAGCTCTCCCAAAATGGTGGTATGATACCGAACTCGTTGAATTCGATCCAAGGGTGCTTTTTCGTTTTGCCCCGATGGGGAAAGTCGAAAAAACGAGTTTTGAACGCAATTGGACGACCTTCGTCAACGCGGCTTTTTGCGCTGCTGGGAAAAGCCCACCCAAAATGGTCGTATGAAACCGACCTCGTGGAATTCGATCCCAAGGGTGTTTTTTCCATTCGCCACGATGGGGAAAGTCGAAAAAACGTGTTTTGAACACTATTGGCGGGACTTCGTCAACCTGGCTTTTTGCACTGCTTGCAAAAGCCCAACCAAAATAGTAATATGAAACCGACCTAGTGGAATTCGATCCCAAGGGTGTTTTTTCGATTCCCCCCGATGGGGAAAGTCGAATTAACGAGTTTTTAACGCAATCGGACGACCTTCGTCAACCCGGCTTTTTTCGATGCTTGGAAAAGCCCACCCAAAATGGTGGTATGAAACAAGCCTCGTGGAATTCGATCCCAATGGTGTTTTTTCGTTTCGCCCCGATGGGGAAAGACGAAAAAACGAGTTTTCAACGCAATTGGACGAACTTTGTCAACCCCGCTTTTTGCGCTGCTTACCAAAGCCCACCAAAAATGGTGGTATGAAACCGACCTCGTGGAATTCGATCCCAAGGGTGTTTTTTCGTTTCGCAACGATGGGGAAAGTCGAAAAAATGAGTTTTCAACGCAATTGGACGACCTTCGTCAACCCGGCTTTTTGCAGTGCTTGCAAAAGCCCGGCAAAAATGGTGGTATGAAACCGAAATTGGTAAATTCGATTCCAAGGGTGATTCTTCGTTTCGCCGTAATGGGGAAAGTCGAAAAAACGAGTTTTGAACGGAATTGGACGACCTTCGTCAACCCGGCATTTTACGCTGCTTGCAAAAGCCCACCAAAAATGGTGGTATGAAACCGACCTCGTGGAATTCGATCCCAACGGTGTTTTTTCGTTTCGCCCCGATGGGGAAAGTCGAAAAAACGACCTTCGTCAACCCGCCTTTTTGCACTGCTTGTAAAAGCTAGCCCACCCAAAATGGTGGTATGAAACCGACCTTGTGGAATTTCATCCCAAGGGTGTTTTTGGGTTTCGCCCCGATGGGGAAACTCGAAAAAACGAGTTTTGAACGCAATTGGACGACCTTCGTCAACCCGGCATTTTACGCTGCTTGCAAAAGCCCACCATAAATGGTGGTATGAAACCGACCTCGTGGAATTCGATCCCAAGGGTATTTTTTCCTTTCGCCCTGATATGGAAACTCGAAAACACGAGTTTTGACCGCAATTGGACGACCTTCGTTAAACCGGCGTTTTCCGCTTCTCTGAAAAGCCCTCCCAAAATGGTGGTATGAAACCGACTTCGTGGAATTAGATCCCAAGGGTGTTTTTACGTTTCGCTCCGTTGGGAAAAGTCGAATAAACCACCTCCGTCAACCCGGCTTTTTGCACTGCTTGTAAAAGCCCACCCAAAATGGTGGTATGAAACCGAGCTCGTGGAATTCGATCCCAAGGGTGTTTTTTCGTTTCGCCCCGATGGGGAAACTCGAAAAAACGCGTTTTGAACGCAATTGGTTGACCTTCGTCAACGCGGCTTTTTGCACTGCTTGCAAAAGCCCACCCAAAATGGTGGTATGAAATCGAAATTGGTAAAATCGATTCCAAGGGTGTTTCTGCGTTTCGCTCCGATGGGGAAAGTCGAAAAAACGCGTTTTGAACGCATTTGGACGACCTTCGTCAACCCGGCTTTTTGCGCTGCTTGGAATAGCCCACCCAAAATGGTGGTATAAAACCAAAATTGGTAAATTCGATCCCAAGGCTGTTTTTTCGCTTCGCCCCGATGGGGAAAATCGAAAAAACGCGTTTTGAACGGAATTCGACGACCTTCGTTACCCCAGCGTTTTGCGCTGCTTGGAAAAGCCCACCCAAAATGGTGGCATGAAACCGAAATTGTAAAATTCGATCCCAAGGGTGTTTTTTCGTTTCCCCCCGATGTGGAAATTTAACAAAACGCGTTTTGAACACAATTGGACCACTTTCGTAAACCCGGCTTTTTCCGCTGCTTGGAAAAGCCCACCCAAAATGGTGGCATCAAACCGAAATTGTAAAATTCGAACCCAAGGCTGTTTTTTCGCTTCGCCCCGATGTGGAAAGTTGAAAAAACGCGTTTTGAACGCAATTGGAAGGCCTTCGTGAACCCGGCTTTTTCCGCTGCTTGGAAAAGCCCACCCAAAATGGTGGCATCAAACCGAAATTGTAAAATTCGATCCCAAGGCTGTTTTTTCGCTTCGCCCCGATCGGGAAAGTTGAAAAAACGCGTTTTGAACGCAATTGGACGACCTTCGTCAACCTGGCTTTTTAAGCTGCTTGGAAAAGCCCACCCAAAATGGTGGCATGAAACCGAAATTTTAAAATTCGATCCCAAGGCTGTTTTTTCGCTTCGCCCCGATCGGGAAAGTTGAAAAAACGCGTTTTGAACGCAATTGGACGACCTTCGTCAACCCGGCTTTTTCCGCAGCTTGGAAAAGCCCACCCAAAATGGTGGCATGAAACTGAAATTGTAAAATTTGAACCCACGGTTTTTTTTTTTTGTCTGGCCAAGATGGGAAAAGTTGAAAAAACGCGTTTTGAACGCAATTGGACGACGTTCGTCAACCCGGCTTTTTGCCCTGCTTGGAAAAGCCCACTCAAAATGGTGGTATGAAACTGACCTCGTGGTATTCGATCCTAAGGGTGTTTTTTCGTTTCGCCCCGTTGGGGAAAGTCGAAAAACGCGTTTTGAACGCAATTGGACGACGTTCGTCAACCCGGCTTTTTGCAATGCTTGGAAAAGCCCACTCAAAATGATGGTATGAAACCGACCTATTGGAATTCGATCCCAAGGGTGTTTTTTCCTTTCGCCCCGATGGGGAAAGTCGAAAAAACGCGTTTTGAACGAAATTGAACGACGTTCGTCAACCCGGCTTTTTGCCCTGCTTGGAAAAGCCCACTCGAAATGGTGGTATGAAACCGACCTCGTGGAATTCGATCCTAAGGGTGTTTTTTTTGTTTCGCCCCGATGGGGAAAGTCGAAAAAACGCGTTTTGAACGCAATTGGACGACGTTCGTCAACCCGGCTTTTTGCCCTGCTTGGAAAAGCCCACTCAAAATGATGGTATGAAACCGACCTCGTGGAATTCGATTCCTAGGCTGTTTTTTTGGTTTCGCCCCGATGGGGAAAGTCGAAAAAACGCGTTTTGAACGAAATTGGACGACGTTCGTCAACCCGGCTTTTTGCCCTGCTTGGAAAAGCCCACTCAAAATGGTGGGATGAAACCAACCTAGTGGAATTCAATCACAAGGGTGTTTTTTCGTTTCGCCCCGATGGGGAAAGTCGAAAAAACGCGTTTTGAACGCAATTTTACGACGTTCGTCAACCCGGCTTTTTGCCCTACTTGGAAAAGCGCACTCAAAATGGTGGTAGGAAACTGACCTCGTGGTATTCGATCCTAAGGGTGTTTTTTCGTTTCGCCCCGATGGGGAAAGTCGTAAAAACGCGTTTTGAACGCAATTGGACGACGTTCGTCAACCCGGCTTTTTGCCCTGCTTGGAAAAGCCCACTCAAAATGGTGGTATGAAACCGACCTAGTGGAATTCGATCCCAAGGGTGTTTTTTCGTTTCGCCCCGATGGGGAAAGTCGAAAAAACGCGTTTTGAACGCAATTGGACGACGTTCGTCAACCCGGCTTTTTGCCCTGCTTGGAAAAGCCCACTCAAAATGATGGTATAAAACTGACCTAGTGGAATTCGATCCCAAGGGTGTTTTTTCCTTTCGCCCCGATGGGGAAAGTCGAATAAACGCGTTTTGAACGAAATTGAACGACGTTCGTCAACCCGGCTTTTTGCCCTGCTTGGAAAAGCCCACTCGAAATGGTGGTATGAAACCGACCTCGTGGAATTCGATCCCAAGGGTGTTTTTTCGTTTCGCCCCGATGGGGAAAGTCGAAAAAACGCGTTTTGAACGCAATTGGACGACGTTCGTCAACCCGGCTTTTTGCCCTGCTTGGAAAAGCCCACTCAAAATGATGGTATGAAACCGACCTAGTGGAATTCGATCCCAAGGGTGTTTTTTCCTTTCGCCCCGATGGGGAAAGTCGAATAAACGCGTTTTGAACGAAATTGAACGACGTTCGTCAACCCGGCTTTTTGCCCTGCTTGGAAAAGCCCACTCGAAATGGTGGTATGAAACCGACCTCGTGGAATTCGATCCTAAGGGTGTTTTTTTTGTTTCGCCCCGATGGGGAAAGTCGAAAAAACGCGTTTTGAACGCAATTGGACGACGTTCGTCAACCCGGCTTTTTGCCCTGCTTGGAAAAGCCCACTCAAAATGATGGTATTAAACCGACCTCGTGGAATTCGATTCCTAGGGTGTTTTTTTCGTTTCGCACCGATGGGGAAAGTCGAAAAAACGCGTTTTGAACGAAATTGAACGACGTTCGTCAACCCGGCTTTTTGCCCTGCTTGGAAAAGCCCACTCAAAATGACGGTATGAAACCGACCTAGTGGAATTCGATCCCAAGGGTGTTTTTTCCTTTCGCCCCGATGGGGAAAGTCGAAAAAACGCGTTTTGAACGCAATTGGACGACGTTCGTCAACCCGGCTTTTTGCCCTGCTTGGAAAAGCCCACTCAAAATGATGGTATTAAACCGACCTCGTGGAATTCGATTCCTAGGGTGTTTTTTTCGTTTCGCACCGATGGGGAAAGTCGAAAAAACGCGTTTTGAACGCAATTGGACGACGTTCGTCAACCCAGCTTTTTGCCCTGCTTGGAAAAGCCCACTCAAAATGGTGGTATGAAACCGACCTCGTGGAAATCGATCCCAAGGGTGTTTTTTCGTTTCGCCCCGATGGGGAAAGTCGAAAAAACGCGTTTTGAACGCAATTGGACGACGTTTGTCAACCCGGCTTTTTGCCCTGCTTGGAAAAGCCCACTCAAAATGGTGGTATGAAACCGACCTAGTGGAATTCGATCCCAAGGGTGTTTTTTCGTTTCGCCCCGATGGGGAAAGTCGAAAAAACGCGTTTTGAACGCAATTGGACGACGTTCGTCAACCCGGCTTTTTGCCCTGCTTGGAAAAGCCCACTCAAAATGATGGTATGAAACTGACCTAGTGGAATTCGATCCCAAGGGTGTTTTTTCCTTTCGCCCCGATGGGGAAAGTCGAATAAACGCGTTTTGAACGAAATTGAACGACGTTCGTCAACCCGGCTTTTTGCCCTGCTTGGAAAAGCCCACTCGAAATGGTGGTATGAAACCGACCTCGTGGAATTCGATCCCAAGGGTGTTTTTTCGTTTCGCCCCGATGGGGAAAGTCGAAAAAACGCGTTTTGAACGCAATTGGACGACGTTCGTCAACCCGGCTTTTTGCCCTGCTTGGAAAAGCCCACTCAAAATGATGGTATGAAACTGACCTAGTGGAATTCGATCCCAAGGGTGTTTTTTCCTTTCGCCCCGATGGGGAAAGTCGAATAAACGCGTTTTGAACGAAATTGAACGACGTTCGTCAACCCGGCTTTTTGCCCTGCTTGGAAAAGCCCACTCGAAATGGTGGTATGAAACCGACCTCGTGGAATTCGATCCTAAGGGTGTTTTTTTTGTTTCGCCCCGATGGGGAAAGTCGAAAAAACGCGTTTTGAACGCAATTGGACGACGTTCGTCAACCCGGCTTTTTGCCCTGCTTGGAAAAGCCCACTCAAAATGATGGTATTAAACCGACCTCGTGGAATTCGATTCCTAGGGTGTTTTTTTCGTTTCGCACCGATGGGGAAAGTCGAAAAAACGCGTTTTGAACGAAATTGAACGACGTTCGTCAACCCGGCTTTTTGCCCTGCTTGGAAAAGCCCACTCAAAATGACGGTATGAAACCGACCTAGTGGAATTCGATCCCAAGGGTGTTTTTTCCTTTCGCCCCGATGGGGAAAGTCGAAAAAACGCGTTTTGAACGCAATTGGACGACGTTCGTCAACCCGGCTTTTTGCCCTGCTTGGAAAAGCCCACTCAAAATGATGGTATTAAACCGACCTCGTGGAATTCGATTCCTAGGGTGTTTTTTTCGTTTCGCACCGATGGGGAAAGTCGAAAAAACGCGTTTTGAACGCAATTGGACGACGTTCGTCAACCCAGCTTTTTGCCCTGCTTGGAAAAGCCCACTCAAAATGGTGGTATGAAACCGACCTAGTGGAAATCGATCCCAAGGGTATTTTTTCGTTTCGCCCCGATGGGGAAAGTCGAAAAAACGCGTTTTGAACGCAATTGGACGACGTTTGTCAACCCGGCTTTTTGCCCTGCTTGGAAAAGCCCACTCAAAATGGTGGTATGAAACCGACCTAGTGGAATTCGATCCCAAGGGTGTTTTTTCGTTTCGCCCCGATGGGGAAAGTCGAAAAAACGCGTTTTGAACGCAATTGGACGACGTTCGTCAACCCGGCTTTTTGCCCTGCTTGGAAAAGCCCACTCAAAATGACGGTATGAAACCGACCTAGTGGAATTCGATCCCAAGGGTGTTTTTTCCTTTCGCCCCGATGGGGAAAGTCGAAAAAACGCGTTTTGAACGCAATTGGACGACGTTCGTCAACCCGGCTTTTTGCCCTGCTTGGAAAAGCCCACTCAAAATGATGGTATTAAACCGACCTCGTGGAATTCGATTCCTAGGGTGTTTTTTTCGTTTCGCACCGATGGGGAAAGTCGAAAAAACGCGTTTTGAACGAAATTGAACGACGTTCGTCAACCCGGCTTTTTGCCCTGCTTGGAAAAGCCCACTCGAAATGGTGGTATGAAACCAACCTCGTGGAATTCGATCCTAAGGGTGTTTTTTTTGTTTCGCCCCGATGGGGAAAGTCGAAAAAACGCGTTTTGAACGCAATTGGACGACGTTCGTCAACCTGGCTTTTTGCCCTGCTTGGAAAAGCCCACTCAAAATGATGGTATTAAACCGACCTCGTGGAATTCGATTCCTAGGGTGTTTTTTTCGTTTCGCACCGATGGGGAAAGTCGAAAAAACGCGTTTTGAACGCAATTGGACGATGTTCGTCAACCCAGCTTTTTGCCCTGCTTGGAAAAGCCCACTCAAAATGGTGGTATGAAACCGACCTAGTGGAAATCGATCCCAAGGGTGTTTTTTCGTTTCGCCCCGATGGGGAAAGTCGAAAAAACGCGTTTTGAACGCAATTGGACGACGTTCGTCAACCCGGCTTTTTGCCCTGCTTGGAAAAGCCCACTCGAAATGGTGGGATGAAACCGACCTCGTGGAATTCGATCCTAAGGGTGTTTTTTTGGTTTCGCCTCGATGGGGAAAGTCGAAAAAACGCGTTTTGAACGCAATTGGACGACGTTCGTCAACCCGGCTTTTTGCCCTGCTTGGAAAAGCCCACTCAAAATGATGGTATTAAACCGACCTCGTGGAATTTGATTCCTAGGGTGTTTTTTTGGTTTCGCCCCGATGGGGAAAGTCCAAAAAACGCGTTTTGAACGCAATTTTACGACGTTCGTCAACCTGGCTTTTTGCCCTACTTGGAAAAGCGCACTCAAAATGGTGGTATGAAACCGACCTCGTGGTATTCGATCCTAAGGGTGTTTTTTCGTTTCGCCCCGATGGGGAAAGTCGTAAAAACGCGTTTTGAACGCAATTGGACGACGTTCGTCAACCCGGCTTTTTGCCCTGCTTGGAAAAGCCCACTCAAAATGGTGGTATGAAACCGACCTCGTGGGTTCGATCCGAAGGGTGTTTTTTCGTTTCGCCCCGATGGGGAAAGTCGAAAAAACGCGTTTTGAACGCAATTGGAAGACGTTCGTCAACCCGGCTTTTTGCCCTGCTTGGAAAAGCCCACTCGAAATGGTGGTATGAAACCGACCTAGTGGAATTCGATCCCAAGGGTGTTTTTTCGTTTCGCCCCGATGGGGAAAGTCGAAAAAACGCGTTTTGAACGCAATTGGACGACGTTCGTCAACCCGGCTTTTTGCCCTGCTTGGAAAAGCCCACTCGAAATGGTGGTATGAAACCGACCTCGTGGAATTCGATCCCAAGGGTGTTTTTTTTGTTTCGCCCCGATGGGGAAAGTCGAAAAAACGCGTTTTGAACGCAATTGGACGACGTTCGTCAACCCGGCTTTTTGCCCTGCTTGGAAAAGCCCACTCAAAATGATGGTATTAAACCGACCTCGTGGAATTCGATTCCTAGGGTGTTTTTTTCGTTTTGCACCGATGGGGAAAGTCGAAAAAACGCGTTTTGAACGCAATTGGACGACGTTCGTCAACCCGGCTTTTTGCCCTGCTTGGAAAAGCCCACTCAAAATGATGGTATTAAACCGACCTCGTGGAATTCGATTCCTAGGGTGTTTTTTTGGTTTCGCCCCGATGGGGAAAGTCGAAAAAACGCGTTTTGAACGAAATTGGACGACGTTCGTCAACCCGGCTTTTTGCCCTGCTTGGAAAAGCCCACTCAAAATGGTGGGATGAAACCGACCTAGTGGAATTCGATCACAAGGGTGTTTTTTCGTTTCGCCCCGATGGGGAAAGTCGAAAAAACGCGTTTTGAACGCAATTGGACGACGTTCGTCAACCCGCCTTTTTGCCCTGCTTGGAAAAGCCCACTCAAAATGATGGTATTAAACCGACCTCGTGGAATTCGATTCCTAGGGTGTTTTTTTGGTTTCGCCCCCATGGGGAAAGTCGAAAAAACGCGTTTTGAACGAAATTGGACGACGTTCGTCAACCCGGCTTTTTGCCCTGCTTGGAAAAGCCCACTCAAAATGGTGGGATGAAACCGACCTAGTGGAATTCGATCACAAGGGTGTTTTTTCGTTTCGCCCCGATGGGGAAAGTCGAAAAAACGCGTTTTGAACGCAATTTTACGTCGTTCGTCAACCCGGCTTTTTGCCCTACTTGGAAAAGCGCACTCAAAATGGTGGTATGAAACCGACCTCGTGGTATTCGATCCTAAGGGTGTTTTTTCGTTTCGCCCCGATGGGGAAAGTCGTAAAAACGCGTTTTGAACGCAATTGGACGACGTTCGTCAACCCGGCTTTTTGCCCTGCTTGGAAAAGCCCACTCAAAATGGTGGTATGAAACCGACCTCGTGGGTTCGATCCTAAGGGTGTTTTTTCGTTTCGCCCCGATGGGGAAAGTCGAAAAAACGCGTTTTGAACGCAATTTTACGACGTTCGTCAACCCGGCTTTTTGCCCTACTTGGAAAAGCGCACTCAAAATGGTGGTATGAAACCGACCTCGTGGTATTCGATCCTAAGGGTGTTTTTTCGTTTCGCCCCGATGGGGAAAGTCGTAAAAACGCGTTTTGAACGCAATTGGACGACGTTCGTCAACCCGGCTTTTTGCCCCGCTTGGAAAAGCCCACTCAAAATGGTGGTATGAAACCGACCTCGTGGGTTCGATCCTAAGGGTGTTTTTTCGTTTCGCCCCGATGGGGAAAGTCGAAAAAACGCGTTTTGAACGCAATTGGAAGACGTTCGTCAACCCGGCTTTTTGCCCTGCTTGGAAAAGCCCACTCGAAATGGTGGTATGAAACCGACCTCGTGGAATTCGATCCTAAGGGTGTTTTTTTTGTTTCGCCCCGATGGGGAAAGTCGAAAAAACGCGTTTTGAACGCAATTTTACGTCGTTCGTCAACCCGGCTTTTTGCCCTACTTGGGAAAGCGCACTCAAAATGGTGGTATGAAACCGACCTCGTGGTATTCGATCCTAAGGGTGTTTTTTCGTTTCGCCCCGATGGGGAAAGTCGTAAAAACGCGTTTTGAACGCAATTGGACGACGTTCGTCAACCCGGCTTTTTGCCCTGCTTGGAAAAGCCCACTCAAAATGATGGTATTAAACCGACCTCGTGGAATTCGATTCCTAGGGTGTTTTTTTGGTTTCGCCCCGATGGGGAAAGTCGAAAAAACGCGTTTTGAACGAAATTGGACGACGTTCGTCAACCCGGCTTTTTGCCCTGCTTGGAAAAGCCCACTCAAAATGGTGGGATGAAACCGACCTAGTGGAATTCGATCACAAGGGTGTTTTTTCCTTTCGCCCCGATGGGGAAAGTCGAAAAAACGCGTTTTGAACGCAATTTTACGTCGTTCGTCAACCCGGCTTTTTGCCCTACTTGGGAAAGCGCACTCAAAATGGTGGTATGAAACCGACCTCGTGGTATTCGATCCTAAGGGTGTTTTTTCGTTTCGCCCCGATGGGGAAAGTCGTAAAAACGCGTTTTGAACGCAATTGGACGACGTTCGTCAACCCGGCTTTTTGCCCTGCTTGGAAAAGCCCACTCAAAATGATGGTATTAAACCAACCTCGTGGAATTCGATTCCTAGGGTGTTTTTTTGGTTTTGCCCCGATGGGGAAAGTCGAAAAAACGCGTTTTGAACGAAATTGGACGACGTTCGTCAACCCGGATTTTTGCCCTGCTTGGAAAAGCCCACTCAAAATGGTGGGATGAAACCGACCTAGTGGAATTCGATCACAAGGGTGTTTTTTCGTTTCGCCCCGATGGGGAAAGTCGAAAAAACGCGTTTTGAACGCAATTGGACGACGTTCGTCAACCCGCCTTTTTGCTCTGCTTGGAAAAGCCCACTCAAAATGATGGTATTAAACCGAGCTCGTGGAATTCGATTCCTAGGGTGTTTTTTTCGTTTCGCCCCGATGGGGAAAGTCGAAAAAACGCGTTTTGAACGCAATTGGAAGACGTTCGTCAACCCGGCTTTTTGCCCTGCTTGGAAAAGCCCACTCGAAATGGTGGTATGAAACCGACCTCGTGGAATTCGATCCCAAGGGTGTTTTTTTCCTTTCGCCCCGATGGGGAAAGTCGAAAAAACGCGTTTTGAACGCAATTGGACGACGTTTGTCAACCCGGCTTTTTGCCCTGCTTGGAAAAGCCCACTCAAAATGGTGGTATGAAACCGACCTAGTGGAGTTTGATCCCAAGGGTGTTTTTTGGTTTCGCCCCGATGGGGAAAGTCGAAAAAACGCGTTTTGAACGCAATTGGACGACGTTCATCAACCCAGCTTTTTGCCCTGCTTGGAAAAGCCCACTCAAAATGGTGGTATGAAACCGACCTAGTGGAATTCGATCCCAAGGGTGTTTTTTCCTTTCGCCCCGATGGGGAAAGTCGAAAAAACGCGTTTTGAACGCAATTGGACGACGTTCGTCAACCCGGCTTTTTGCCCTGCTTGGAAAAGCCCACTCGAAATGGTGGTATGAAACCGACCTCGTGGAATTCGATCCCAAGGGTGTTTTTTCCTTTCGCCCCGATGGGGAAAGTCGAAAAAACGCGTTTTGAACGAAATTGGACGACGTTCCTCAACCCGGCTTTTTGCCCTGCTTGGAAAAGCCCACTCGAAATGGTGGTATGAAACCGACCTCGTGAAATTCGATCCTAAGGGTGTTTTTTCGTTTCGCCCCGAAGGGGAAAGTCGAAATAACGCGTTTTGAACGCAATTGGACGAGGTTCGTCAACCCGGCTTTTTGACATGCTTGGAAAAGCCCACTCAAAATCATGGTATGAAACCGACGTTGTGGAATTCGATCCCAAGGGTGTTTTTTCCTTTAGAACCGATGGGGAAAGTCGAAAAAACGCGTTTTGAACGCAATTGGACGACGTTCGTCAACCCGGCTTTTTGCCCTGCTTGGAAAAGCCCACTCGAAATGGTGGTATGAAACCGACCTCGTGGAATTCGATCCCAAGGGTGTTTTTTCCTTTCGCCCCGATGGGGAAAAGCGAAAAAACGCGTTTTGAACGAAATTGGACGACGTTCCTCAACCCGGATTTTTGCCCTGCTTGGAAAAGCCCACTCGAAATGGTGGTATGAAACCGACCTCGTGGAATTCGATCCTAAGGGTGTTTTTTCGTTTCGCCCCGATGGGGAAAGTCGAAATAACGCGTTTTGAACGCAATTGGACGAGGTTCGTCAACCCGGCTTTTTGACCTGCTTGGAAAAGCCCACTCAAAATGATGGTATGAAACCGACGTTGTGGAATTCGATCCCAAGGGTGTTTTTTCCTTTCGCCCCGATGGGGAAAGTCGAAAAAACGCGTTTTGAACGCAATTGGACGACGTTTGTCAACCCGGCTTTTTGCCCTGCTTGGAAAAGCCCACTCAAAATGGTGGTATGAAACCGACCTAGTGGAATTTGATCCCAAGGGTGTTTTTTCCTTTCGCCCCGATGGGGAAAGTCGAAAAAACGCGTTTTGAACGCAATTGGACGACGTTTGTCAACCCGGCTTTTTGCCCTGCTTGGAAAAGCCCACTCAAAATGATGGTATGAAACCGACCTAGTGGAATTCGATCCCAAGGGTGTTTTTTCGTTTCGCCCCGATGGGGAAAGTCGAAAAAACGCGTTTTGAACGAAATTGGACGACGTTCGTCAACCCGGCTTTTTGCCCTGCTTGGAAAAGCCCACTCGAAATGGTGGTATGAAACCGACCTCGTGGAATTCGATCCTAAGGGTGTTTTTTCGTTTCGCCCCGATGGGGAAAGTCGAGAAAACGCGTTTTGAACGCAATTGGACGACGTTCGTCAACCCGGCTTTTTGACCTGCTTGGAAAAGCCCACTCAAAATGATGGTATGAAACCGACGTTGTGGAAGTCGATCCCAAGGGTGTTTTTTCCTTTCGCCCCGATGGGGAAAGTCGAAAAAACGCGTTTTGAACGCAATTGGACGACGTTTGTCAACCCGGCTTTTTGCCCTGCTTGGAAAAGCCCACTCAAAATGGTGGTATGAAACCGACCTAGTGGAATTCGATCCCAAGGGTGTTTTTTCGTTTCGCCCCGATGGGGAAAGTCGAAAAAACGCGTTTTGAACGCAATTGGACGACGTTCGTCAACCCGGCTTTTTGCCCTGCTTTGAAAAGCCCACTCAAAATGATGGTATGAAACCGACCTAGTGGAATTCGATCCCAAGGGTGTTTTTTCCTTTCGCCCAGATGGGGAAAGTCGAAAAAACGCGTTTTGAACGCAACTGGACGACGTTTGTCAACCCGGCTTTTTGCCCTGCTTGGAAAAGCCCACTCAAAATGGTGGTATGAAACCGACCTAGTGGAATTCGATCCCAAGGGTGTTTTTTCGTTTCGCCCCGATGGGGAAAGTCGAAAAAACGCGTTTTGAACGCAATTGGACGACGTTCATCAACCCAGCTTTTTGCCCTGCTTGGAAAAGCCCACTCAAAATGGTGGTATGAAACCGACCTAGTGGAATTCGATCCCAAGGGTGTTTTTTCCTTTCGCCCCGATGGGGAAAGTCGAAAAAACGCGTTTTGAACGCAATTGGACGACGTTCATCAACCCAACTTTTTGCCCTGCTTGGAAAAGCCCACTCAAAATGGTGGTTTGAAACCGACCTAGTGGAATTCGATCCCAAGGGTGTTTTTTCGTTTCGCCCCGATGGGGAAAGTCGAAATAACGCGTTTTGAACGCAATTGGACGAGGTTCGTCAACCCGGCTTTTTGCCCTGCTTGGAAAAGCCCACTCAAAATGGTGGTATGAAACCGACCTCGTGGAGTTCGATCCCAATGGTGTTTTTTCGTTTCGCCCGGATGGGGAAAGTCGAAAAAACGCGTTTTGAACCCAATTGGACGACGTTCGTCAACCCGGCTTTTTGCCCTGCTTGGAAAAGCCCACTCAAAACGGTGGTATGAAACCGACCTCGTCGAATTCGATCCCAATGGTGTTTTTTCGTTTCGCCCGGATGGGGAAAGTCGAAAAAACGCGTTTTGAACGCAATTGGACGACGTTCGTCAACCCGGCTTTTTGCCCTGCTTGGAAAAGCCCACTCAAAATGGCGGTATGAAACCGACCTAGTGGAATTCGATCCCAAGGTATATACACTGTACTCTGTGCGCTGTGCACTATACACGGTACACTGTACTCTGTGCACTGTCCACTGTGCACTATACACGGTACACTGTACTCTGTGCACTGTGCACTATACACGGTACACTGTCATCTGTACACTGTGCACTATACACGGTACACTGGACTCAGTGCACTGTGCTCTATACACGGTACACTGTACTCTGTGCACTGTGCACTATACACGGTACACTGTACTCTGTGCACTATACACGGTACACTGTACTCTTTGCACTATACACGGTACACTGTACTCTGTGCACTATACACGGTACACTGTACTCTCTGCACTGTGCACTATGCACGGTACACTGTACTCTGTGCACTGTGCACTATACACGGTACACTCTACTCTGTGCACTATACACGGTACACTGTACTCTGTGCACTATACACGGTACACTGTACTCTGTGCACTATACACGGTACACTGTACTCTGTGCACTGTGCACCATACACGGTACACTGTACTCTGTGCACAATACACGGTACACTGTACTCTCTGCACTGTGCACTATACACGGTACACTGTTCTCTGTGCACTGTACACCATACACGGTACACAGTACTCTGTGCACTATACACGGTACACTGTAATCTGTTCGCTGTGCACTATACACGGTACACTCTACTCTGTGCACTGTGCACTGTGCACTATACACGGTACACTGTACTCTGTGCACTGTGCACTATACACGGTACACTGTACTCTGTGCACTGTGCACTATACACGGTACACTGTACTCTGTGCACTGTGCACTATACACGGTACACTGGACTCAGTGCACTGTGCACTATGCACGGTACACTGTACTCTGTGCACTGTGCACTATACACGGTACACTCTACTCTGTGCACTATACACGGTACACTGTACTCTGTGCACTATACACGGTACACTTTACTCTGTGCACTGTGCACTATACACGGTATAGTAGTATATACGGTATATACACGGTATATACACGGTATATACACTGTACTCTGTGCGCTGTGCACTATACACGGTACACTGTACTCTGTGCACTGTGCACTGTGCTCTATACACGGTACACTGTACTCTGTGCACTGTGCACTATAAACGGTACACTGTACTCTGTGCACTATACACGGTACACTGTACTCTTTGCACTATACACGGTACACTGTACTCTGTGCAATATACACGTTACACTGTACTCTCCGCACTGTGCACTATGCACGGTACACTGTACTCTGTGCACTGTGCACTATACACGGTACACTTTACTCTGTGCACTATACACGGTACACTGTACTCTGTGCACTATACACGGTACACTGTACTCTGTGCACTATACACGGTACACTGTACTCTGTTCACTGTGCACCATACACGGTACGCTGTACTCTGTGCACAATACACGGTACACTGTACTCTCTGCACTGTGCACTATACACGGTACACTGTACTCTGTGCACTAGACACGGTACACTGTACTCTGTGCACTACACAGCTGGCTTTTTGCGCTGCTTGCAAAAGCCGACCCAAAATTCTGGTTTGAAACGAAACTCGTGGAATTCGATCCCAAGGGTGTTTTTTCGTTTCGCCCCGATGGGGAATCTCAAAAAAAAGAGTTTTGAACGCAATTGGACGACCTTCGTCAACCCAGCGTTTTCCGCTACTTGGTAAATTCACCCCAAAATGGTGGTATGAAACCGACCTCGTGGAATTCGATCCCAAGGGTGTTTTTTCGTTTTGCCCCGATGGGGATAGTCGAAAAAACGAGTTTTGAACGCAATTGGACGACCTTCGTCAACCCGGCGTTTTGCGCTGCTGGGAAAAGCCGGCACAAAATGGTGGTATGAAGCCGACCTCGTGTAATTCGATCCAAAGGGTGTTTTTTCGTTTCGCCCCGATGGGGAAACTCGAAAAAACGAGTTTTCAACGCAATTGGACGACATTCGTCAACCCGCCTTTTTGCACTGCTTGCAAAAGCCCAGCAAAAATGGTGGTATGAAACCGACCTCGTGGAATTTGATCCCAAGGGTGTTTTTTTGTTCCGTCTCGATGGGGAAACTCGACAAATCGAGTTTTCAACCCAATTGGACGACCTTGGTCAAACCGGCGTTTTGCGCTGCTTGGAAAATCCCACTCAAAATGGTGGTTTGAAACCGACCTCGTGGAATTCGATCACAAGGGTGTTTTTTCGTTTCGTTTCTTGGCCAGACAAAAAAAACAGCCGTGGGATCAAATTTTACAATTTCGGTTTCATGCCACCATTTTGGGTGGGCTTTTCCAAGCAGCGGAAAAAGCCGTGTTGACGAAAGTCGTCCAATTGCGTTCAAAACGCGTTTTTTCAACTTTTCCCATGTTGGCCAGACAAAAAAAACAGCCGTGGGATCAAATTTGACAATTTCGGTTTCATGCCACCATTTTGTGTGGGCTTTTCCAAGCAGCGCAAAACGCTGGGGTTACGAAGGTCGTCGAATTCCGTTCAAAACGCGTTTTTTCAACTTTCCCCATCGGGGCGAAGCGAAAACACAGCCTTGGGATCGAATTTTACAATTTCGGTTTCATGCCACCATTTTGGGTGGGCTTTTCCAAGAAGCGGAAAAAGCCGGGTTCACGAAAGTGGTCCAATTGCGTTCAAAACGCGTTTTGTTAAATTTCCCCATCGGGGGGAAACGAAAAAACACCCTTGGGATCGAATTTTAAAATTTCGGTTTCATGCCACCATTTTGGGTGGGCTTTTCAAAGCAGCACAAAACGCTGGGGTAACGAAGGTCGTCGAATTCCGTTAAAAACGCGTTTTTTCGATTTTCCCCATCGGGGCGAAGCGAAAAAACAGCCTTGGGATCGAATTTACCAATTTCGATTTCATACCACCATTTTGGGTGGGCTTTTGCAAGCAGTGCAAAAAGCCGGGTTGACGAAGGTCGTCCAATTGCGTTCAAAACGCGTTTTTTCGAGTTTCCCCAACGGGGCGAAACGAAAAAACACCCTTGGGATCGAATTCCACGAGGTAGGTTTCATACCACCATTTTTGGTGGGCTTTTGCAAGCAGCGTAAAAAGCCGGGTTGACGAAGGTCGTCCAATTCCGTTCAAAACTCGTTTTTTCGACTTTCCCCATTACGGCGAAACGAAGAATCACCCTTGGAATCGAATTTACCAATTTCGGTTTCATACCACCATTTTTGCCGGGCTTTTGCAAGCACTGCAAAAAGCCGGGTTGACGAAGGTCGTCCAATTGCGTTGAAAACTCATTTTTTCGACTTTCCCCATCGTTGCAAAACGAAAAAACACCCTTGGGATCGAGTTCCACGAGGTCGGTTTCATACCACCATTTTTGGTGGGCTTTTGCAAGCAGCGCAAAAAGCGGGGTTGACAAAGTTCGTCCAATTGCGTTGAAAACTCGTTTTTTCGTCTTTCCCAATCGGGGCGAAACGAAAAAACACCCTTGGGATCGAATTCCACGAGGCTTGTTTCATACCACCATTTTGGGTGGGCTTTTCCAAGCAGCGAAAAACGGCGGGTTGACGAAGGTCGTCCAATTGCGTTCAAAACTCGTTTTTCGACTTTCGCCATCACGGCGAAACGAAGAATCACCCTTGGAATAGAATTTACCAATTTCGGTTTCATACCACCATTTTTGGTGGGCTTTCCCAAGCATCGAAAAAAGCCGGGTTGACGAAGGTCGTCCGATTGCGTTCAAAACTCGTTAATTCGACTTTCCCCATCGGGGGAATCGAAAAAACAGCCTTGGGATCGAATTCCACGAGGTCGGTTTCATATTACTATTTTGGTTGGGCTTTTGCAAGCAGTGCAAAAAGCCAGGTTGACGAAGTCCCGCCAATAGTGTTCAAAACACGTTTTTTCGAGTTTCCCCATCGTGGCGAATGGAAAAAACACCCTTGGGATCGAATTCCACGAGGTCGGTTTCATACCACCATTTTGGGAGAGCTTTTGGAAGCAGCGAAAAAAGCCGGATTGACGAAGGTCGTCCAATTGCGTTCAAAACTCGTTTTTTCGACTTTCCCAATCGGGGCGAAACGAAAAAACACCCTTTGCATCGAATTCCAAGAGGTCGGTTTCATACGACCATTTTGGGTGGGCATTTCCCAGCAGCGCAAAAAGCCGAGTTGACGAAGGTCGTCCAATTGCGTTTAAAACTCGTTTTTTCGACTTTCCCCATCGGGGCAAAACGAAAAAACACCCTTGGATCGAATTCAACGAGTTCGTTATCATACCACCATTTTGGGAGGGCTTTACCAAGGAGCGGAAAACGCCGGGTTGACGAAAAACGTCCAATTGCGTTGAAAACTCGTTTTTTCGAGTTTCCCCATATGGGCGAAACGAAAAAACACCCTTTGGATCGAATTCCACGAGGTCGGTTTGACACCACCATTTTGGGTGGGCTTTTCCCGGCAGCGCAAAAAGCCGGGTTGACGAAGGTCGTCCAATTGCGTTCAAAACTCGTTTTTTGGACTTTTCCCATAGAAGTGAAACGAAAAAACACCCTTGGGATCGAATTCCACGAGGTCGGTTTCATACCACCATTTTGGGTGGGATTTTCCAAGCAGCGCGAAACGCCGGTTTGACGTAGGTCGTCCAATTGCGTTGAAAATTCGTTTTTTAGACTTTCCCCATTGGGGCGAAACGAAGAAACACCCTTTGGATCGAATTACACGAGGTCTGTTTCATACCACCATTTTCGGTGGGCTTTTCCCAGCAGCCCAAAACTCCGGGTTGACGAAGGTCGTCCAATTGCGTGTAAAACTCGTTTTGTCGAGATTCCCCATCGGGGCGAAACGAAACAACACCCTTGGGATCGAATTCCACGAGGTCGGTTTCATACCACCATTTTGGGTGGGCTTTACCAAGCAGCGGAAAACGCCGGGTTGACGAAGGTCGTCCAATTGCGTTCAAAACTCGTTTTTTCGACTTTTCCCATCGGGGCGAAACGAAAAAGCACCCTTGGGATCAATTTCCACGAGGTCGGTTTCATACCACCATTTTGGGTGGGCTTTACGAAGCAGCGGAAAACGCCGGGATGACGAAGTCCTTCCAATTGGGTTGAAAACTCGTTTTTTCGACTTTCCCAATCGGAGCGAAACGAAAAAACACACTTGGGATCGAATTCCACGAGGTCGGTTTCATACCACCATTTTTGCTGGGCTTTACCAAGCAGCGGAAAACGCCGGGTTGACGAAGATCGTCCAATTGCGTTCAAAACTCGTTTTGTCGAGTTTCCCCATCGGTGCCAAACGAAAAAACACCCTTGAGATCGAATTCCACGAGGTCGGTTTCATACCACCATTTTGGGTGGGATTTAGAAAGGAGCGGAAAACGCCGGGTTGACAAAGGTCGTCCAATTGTGTTGAAAACTCGTTTTTTCGAGTTTCCCCATATGGGCGAATCGAAAAAACACCCTTTGGATCGAATTCCACGAGGTCGGTTTCACACGACCGTTTTGGGTGGGCTTTTCCCAGCAACGCAAAAAGCCGGGTTAACGAAGGTCGTCCAATTGCGTTCAAAACTCGTTTTTTCGACTTTTCCCATCGGGGCGAAACCAAAAAAAACCCTTGGGTTCGAATTCCAGGAGGTCGGTTTCATACCCCTATTTTTGCTGGGCTTTACCAAGCAGCGGAAAACGCCGGGTTGACGAAGGTCGTCCAATTGCGTTCAAAACTCGTTTTGTCGAGTTTCCCCATCGGGGCGAAACGAAAAAACACCCTTGTGATCGAATTCCACGAGGTCGGTTTCATACCACCATTTTGGGTGGGATTTTCCAAGCAGCGCAAAACGCCGGTTTGACCAAGGTCGTCCAATTGGGTTGAAAACTCGTTTTGTCGAGTTTCCCCATCGGAACGGAACAAAAAAACACCCTTGGGATCAAATTCCACGAGGTCGGTTTCATACCACCATTTTTGCTGGGCTTTTGCAAGCAGTGCAAAAAGGCGGGTTGACGAATGTCGTCCAATTGCGTTGAAAACTCGTTTTTTCGAGTTTCCCCATCGGGGCGAAACGAAAAAGCACCCTTTGGATCGAATTCCACGAGGTCGGCTTCATACCACCATTTTGGGTCGGCTTTTCCCAGCAGCGCAAAACGCCGGGTTGACGAAGGTCGTCCAATTGCGTTCAAAACTCCTTTTTTTCGACTATCCCCATCGGGGCAAAACGAAAAAAAACCCTTGGGATCGAATTCCACGAGGTCGGTTTCATACCACCATTTTGGGGTGAATTTACCAAGTAGCGGAAAACGCTGGGTTGACGAAGGTCGTCCAATTGCGTTCAAAACTCTTTTTTTCGAGATTCCCCGTCGGGGCGAAACGAAAAAACACCCTTGGGATCGAATTCCACGAGTTTGGTTTCAAACCACAATTTTGGGTCGGCTTTTGCAAGCAGCGCAAAAAGCCAGCTGTGTAGTGCACAGAGTACAGTGTACCGTGTCTAGTGCACAGAGTACAGTGTACCGTGTATAGTGCACAGTGCAGAGAGTACAGTGTACCGTGTATTGTGCACAGAGTACAGTATACCGTGTATGGTGCACCGTGCACAGAGTACAGTGTACCGTGTATAGTGCACAGAGTACAGTGTACCGTGTATAGTGCACAGAGTACAGTGTACCGTGTATAGTGCACAGAGTACAGTGTACCGTGTATAGTGCACAGTGCACAGAGTACAGTGTACCGTGCATAGTGCACAGTGCGGAGAGTACAGTGTACCGTGTATATTGCACAGAGTGCAGTGTACCGTGTATAGTGCAAAGAGTACAGTGTACCGTGTATAGTGCACAGAGTACAGTGTACCGTGTATAGTGCACAGTGCACAGAGTACAGTGTACCGTGTATAGAGCACAGTGCACAGTGCACAGTGCACAGAGTACAGTGTACCGTGTATAGTGCACAGAGTACAGTGTACCGTGTATGGAGCACAGTGCACAGTGCACAGAGTACAGTGTACCGTGTATAGTGCACAGCGCACAGAGTACAGTGTATATACCGTGTATATACCGTGTATATACCGTGTATATACCGTATATACTACTATACCGTGTATAGTGCACAGTGCACAGAGTACAGTGTACCGTGTATAGTGCACAGTGCACAGTGCACAGAGTACAGTGTACCGTGTATAGTGCACAGAGTACAGTGTACCGTGTATAGTGCACAGAGTAGAGTGTACCGTGTATAGTGCACAGTGCACAGAGTAGAGTGTACCGTGCATAGTGCACAGTGCACTGAGTTTAGTGTACCGTGTATAGTGCACAGTGCACAGAGTACAGTGTACCGTGTATAGTGCACAGTGCACAGAGTACAGTGTACCGTGTATAGTGCACAGTGCACAGAGTACAGTTTACCGTGCATAGTGCACAGTGCACTGAGTCCAGTGTACCGTGTATAGTGCACAGTGCACAGAGTACAGTGTACCGTGTATAGTGCACAGTGCACAGCGTACAGTGTACCGTGTATAGTGCACAGCACACAGAGTACAGTGTACCGTGTATAGTGCACAGTGGACAGAGTACAGTGTACCGTGTATAGTGCACAGAGTTCAGTGTACCGTGTATAGTGTACAGTGCACAGAGTACAGTGCACAGAGTACAGTGTACCGTGTATAATGAACATAGTACAGTGTACCGTGTATAGTGCACAGAGTACAGTGTACCGTGTATAGTGCACGGTGCACAGAGTACAGTGTACCGTGTATAGTGCACAGTGCACAGAGTACAGTGTACCACGTATAGTGCACAGGGCACAGAGTACAGTGTACCGTGGATAGTGCACAGAGTACAGGCTACTGTGTATTAGAAAACAGTGCACAGTGCACAGAGTACAGTGTACCGTGTATAGTGCACAGTGCACAGAGTACAGTGTACCGTGTATAGTGCACAGTGCACAGTGCACAGAGTACAGTGTACCATGTATAGTGCACAGCGCACAGAGTACAGTGTACCGTGTATAGTGCACAGTGCACAGAGTACAGTGTACCATGTATAGTGCACAGTGCACAGAGTACAGTGTACCGTGTATAGTGCACAGTGCACAGTGCACAGAGTACAGTGTATCGTGTATAGTGCACAGAGTACTGTGTACTGTCTATGGTGCACAGCGCACAGAGTACAGTGTACCGTGTATAGTGCACAGTGCACAGAGTACAGTGTACCATGTATAGTGCACAGTGCACAGAGTACAGTGTACCGTGTATAGTGCACAGTGCACAGTGCACAGAGTACAGTGTACCGTGTATAGTGCACAGAGTACTGTGTACCGTGTATGGTGTACAGTGCACAGAGTACAGTGTACCGTGTATAGTGCACAGTGCAGAGAGTACAGTGTACTGTGTATTGTGCACAGAGTACAGTGTACCGTGTATGGTGCACAGTGTACAGAGTACAGTGTACCGTGTATAGTGCATAGAGTACAGTGTACCGTGTATAGTGCACAGAGTACAGTGTACCGTGTATAGTGCACAGTGCAGAGAGTACAGTGTACCGTGTATTGTCCACAGAGTACAGTGTACCGTGTATGGTGCACAGTGCACAGAGTACAGTGTACCGTGTATAGTGCACAGAGTACAGTGTACCGTGTATAGTGCACAGTGTACAGTGTACCGTGTATAGTGCACAGAGTAGAGTGTACCGTGTATAGTGCACAGTGCACAGTGTACAGTGTACCGTGCATAGTGCACAGTGCAGAGAGTACAGTGTACCGTGTATAGTGCACAGAGTACAGTGTACCGTGTATAGTGCAAAGAGTACAGTGTACCGTGTATAGTGCACAGATTACAGTGTACCGTGTATAGTGCACAGAGTACAGTGTACCGTGTATAGTGCACAGTGCACAGAGTACAGTGTACCGTGTATAGTACACAGTGCACAGGGTACAGTGTACCGTGTATAGTGCACAGTGCACAGAGTACAGTATACCGTGTATAGTGTACAGAGTACTGTGTACCGTGTATGGTGTACAGTGCACAGAGCACAGTGTACCGTGTATAGTGAACAGAGTACAGTGTGCCGTGTATAGTGCACAGAGTACAGTGTACTGTGTATAGTGCACAGTGCATAGTGCACAGAGTACAGTGTACCGTGTATAGTGCACAGTGCACAGTGCACAGAGTACAGTGTACCGTGTATAGTGCACAGCGCACAGAGTACAGTGTACCGTGTATAGTGCACAGAGTACTCTGTACCGTGTATGGTGTACAGTGCACAGAGTACAGTGTACCGTGTATAGTGAACAGAGTACAGTGTGCCGTGTATAGTGCACAGAGTACAGTGTACCGTGTATAGTTCACAGTGCACAGAGTACAGTGTACCGTGTATAGTGCACAGTGCACAGAGTACAGTGTACCGTGTTTAGTGCACAGGGCATAGAGTACAGTGTACCGTGTATAGTGCACAGTGCACAGAGTACAGTGTACCGTGTGTAGTGCACAGTGCACAGTGCACAGTGCACAGAGTACAGTCTACCGTGTATAGTGCACAGCGCACAGAGTACAGTGTACCGTGTATAGTGCACAGTGCACAGAGTACAGTGTACCGTGTATAGTGCACAGTGCAAAGAGTACAGTGTACCGTATATAGTGCACAGTGCACAGAGTGCAGTGTACCGTGTATAGTGCACAGTGCACAGTGTACAGAGTACAGTGTACCGTGTACAGTGAACAGAGTACAGTGTGCCGTGTATAGTGCACAGAGTACAGTGTACCGTGTATAGTTCACAGCGCACAGAGTACAGTGTACCGTGTATAGTGCACAGTGCACAGAGTACAGTGTACCGTGTATAGTGCACAGTGCACAGTGCACAGAGTACAGTGTACCGTGTATAGTGCACAGCGCACAGAGTACAGTGTACCGTGTATAGTGCACAGAGTACTGTGTACCGTGTATGGTGTACAGTGCACAGAGTACAGTGTACCGTGTATAGTGCACAGTGCAGAGAGTACAGTGTACCGTGTATTGTCCACAGAGTACAGTGTACCGTGTATGGTGCACAGTGCACAGAGTACAGTGTACCGTGTATAGTGCACAGAGTACAGTGTACCGTGTATAGTGCACAGTGTACAGTGTACCGTGTATAGTGCACAGAGTAGAGTGTACCGTGTATAGTGCACAGTGCACAGTGTACAGTGTACCGTGCATAGTGCACAGTGCAGAGAGTACAGTGTACCGTGTATAGTGCACAGAGTACAGTGTACCGTGTATAGTGCAAAGAGTACAGTGTACCGTGTATAGTGCACAGATTACAGTGTACCGTGTATAGTGCACAGAGTACAGTGTACCGTGTATAGTGCACAGTGCACAGAGTACAGTGTACCGTGTATAGTACACAGTGCACAGGGTACAGTGTACCGTGTATAGTGCACAGTGCACAGAGTACAGTATACCGTGTATAGTGTACAGAGTACTGTGTACCGTGTATGGTGTACAGTGCACAGAGCACAGTGTACCGTGTATAGTGAACAGAGTACAGTGTGCCGTGTATAGTGCACAGAGTACAGTGTACCATGTATAGTGCACAGTGCACAGAGTACAGTGTGCCGTGTATAGTACACAGTGCACAGGGTACAGAGTGCCTTGTATAGTGCACAGTGCACAGAGTACAGTGTACCGTGTTTAGTGCACAGGGCATAGAGTACAGTGTACCGTGTATAGTGCACAGAGTACTGTGTACCGTGTATAGTGCAAAGAGTACAGTGTACCGTGTATAGTGCACAGTGCACAGAGTACAGTGTACCGTGTATAGAGCACAGTGCACTGAGTCCAGTGTACCGTGTATAGTGCACAGTGCACAGAGTACAGTGTACCGTGTATAGTGCACAGTGCACAGAGTACAGTGTACCGTGTATAGTGCACAGTGCACAGTGCACAGAGTACAGTGTACCGTGTATAGTGCACAGCGCACAGAGTGCAGTGTATATACCGTGTATATACCGTATATACTACTATACCGTGTATAGTGCACAGTGCACAGAGTACAGTGTACCGTGTATAGTGAACAGTGCACAGTGCACAGAGTACAGTGTACCGTGTATAGTGCACAGAGTACAGTGTACCGTGTATAGTGCACAGAGTAGAGTGTACCGTGTATAGTGCACATTGCACAGAGTACAGTGTACAGTGCATAGTGCACAGTGCACTGAGTACAGTGTACAGTGTACCGTGTATAGTCCACAGTGCACAGAGTACAGTGTACCGTGTATAGTGCACAGTGCACAGAGTAACGTGTACCGTGTATAGTGCACAGTGCACAGTGCACAGAGTACAGTGTACCGTGTATAGTGCACAGTGCACAGTGCACAGAGTACAGTGTACCGTGTATAGTGCACAGTACACAGAGTACAGTGTACCGTGTATAGTGAACAGAGTACAAAGTGCCGTGTATAGTGCACAGAGTACAGTGTACCGTGTATAGTGCACAGTGCACAGAGTACAGTGTACCGTGTATAGTGCACAGTGCACAGAGTACAGTGTACCACGTATAGTGCACAGGGCACAGAGTACAGTGTACCGTGGATAGTGCACACAGTACAGGGTAATGTGTATAGTGGACAGTGCATAGAGTACAGTGTACCGTGTATAGTGCACCGTGCACAGTGTACCATGTATAGTGAACACAGTACAGTGTACCGTGTATAGTACACAGTGCACAGAGTACAGTGTACCGTGTATAGTGCACAGAGTACAGTGTACCGTTTATAGTGCACAGTGCACAGAGTACAGTGTACTGTGTATAGTGCACAGAGTACAGTGTACCGTGTATTAGAAAACAGTGCACAGTGCACAGAGTACAGTGTACCGTGTGTAGTGCAGAGTGCACAGAGTACAGTGTACCGTGTATAGTGCACAGTGCACAGTGCACAGAGTACAGTGTTCGTGTATAGTGCACAGCGCACAGAGTACAGTGTACCGTGTATAGTGCACAGAGTACTGTGTACCATGTATGGTGTACAGTGCACAGAGTACAGTGTACAGTGTATAGTGAACAGAGTACAGTGTGCCGTGTATAGTGCACAGAGTACAGTGTACCGTGTATAATGCACAGTGCACAGAGTACAGTGTACCGTGTATAGTGAACAGAGTACAGTGTGCCGTGTATAGTGAAAAGAGTACAGTGTACCGTGTATAGTGCACAGTGCACATAGTACAGTGTACCGTGTATAGTGCACAGTGCACAGAGTACAGTGTACCACGTATAGTGCACAGGGCACAGAGTACAGTGTACCGTGGATAGTGCACACAGTACAGAGTAATGTGTATAGTGGACAGTGCACAGAGTACAGTGTACCGTGTATAGTGCACCGTGCACAGTGTACCATGTATAGTGAACACAGTACAGTGTACCGTGTATAGTACACAGTGCACAGAGTACAGTGTACCGTGTATAGTGCACAGAGTACAGTGTACCGTTTATAGTGCACAGTGCACAGAGTACAGTGTACTGTGTATAGTGCACAGAGTACAGTGTACCGTGTATTAGAAAACAGTGCACAGTGCACAGAGTACAGTGTACCGTGTATAGTGCACAGTGCACAGAGTACAGTGTACCGTGTATAGTGCACAGTGCACAGTGCACAGAGTACAGTGTTCCGTGTATAGTGCACAGCGCACAGAGTACAGTGTACCGTGTATAGTGCACAGAGTACTGTGTACCGTGTATGGTGTACAGTGCACAGAGTACAGTGTACCGTGTATAGTGAACAGAGTACAGTGTGCCGTGTATAGTGCACAGAGTACAGTGTACCGTGTATAGTGCACAGTGCACAGAGTACAGTGTACCGTGTATAGTGAACAGAGTACAGTGTGCCGTGTATAGTGCACAGAGTACAGTGTACCGTGTATACTGCACAGTGCACAGAGTACAGTGTACCGTGTATAGTACACAGTGCACAGGGTACAGTGTAACGTGTATAGTGCACAGTGCACAGAGTACAGTGTACCGTGTATAGTGCACAGTGCACAGAGTACAGTGTACCGTGTATAGTGCACAGCATACAGAGTACAGTGTACCGTGTATAGTGCACAGTGCACAGAGTACAGTGTATCGTTTATAGTGCACAGTGCACAGAGTACAGTGTACCGTGTATAGTGCACAGTGCACAGAGTACAGTGTACCGTGTATAGTGCACAGTGCACAGAGTACAGTGTACCGTGTATAGTGCACAGAGTTCAGTGTACCGTGTATAGTGTACAGTGCACAGAGTACAGTGCACAGAGTACAGTGTACCGTGTATAATGAACATAGTACAGTGTACCGTGTATAGTGCACAGAGTACAGTGTACCGTGTTTAGTGCACAGTGCACAGAGTACAGTGTACCGTGTATAGTGCACAGTGCACAGAGTACAGTGTACCGTGTATAGTGCACAGTGCACACAGTACAGTGTACCGTGTTTAGTGCACAGGGCATAGAGTACAGTGTACCGTGTAAAGTGCAGAGTACAGTGTACTGTGTATAGTGCACAGTGCACAGAGTACAGTGTACCGTGTATAGTGCACAGTGCACAGCGTACAGTGTACCGTGTATAGTGCACAGCACACAGAGTACAGTGTACCGTGTATAGTGCACAGTGCACAGAGTACAGTGCACCGTGTATAGTGCATAGTGCACAGAGTACAGTGTACCGTGTATAGTGCACGGTGCACAGAGTACAGTGTACCGTGTATAGTGCACAGTGCACAGAGTACAGTGTACCACGTATAGTGCACAGGGCACAGAGTACAGTGTACCGTGGATAGTGCACAGAGTACAGGCTACTGTGTATAGTGGACAGTGCACAGAGTACAGTGTACAGTGTATAGTGCACAGTGCACAGTGTACCATGTATAGTGAACAGAGTACAGTGTACCGTGTATAGTACACAGTGCACAGAGTACAGTGTACCGTTTATAGTGCACAGTGCACAGAGTACAGTGTACTGTGTATAGTGCACAGAGTACAGTGTACCGTGTATTAGAAAACAGTGCACAGTGCACAGAGTACAGTGTACCGTGTATAGTGCACAGTGCACAGAGTACAGTGTACCGTGTATAGTGCACAGTGCACAGTGCACAGAGTACAGTGTACCATGTATAGTGCACAGCGCACAGAGTACAGTGTACCGTGTATAGTGCACAGTGCAGAGAGTACAGTGTACCGTGTATAGTGCACAGTGCACAGAGTACAGTGTACCGTGTATAGTGCACAGTGCACAGTGCACAGAGTACAGTGTATCGTGTATAGTGCACAGAGTACTGTGTACTGTGTATGGTGTACAGTGCACAGAGTACAGTGTACCGTGTATAGTGCACAGTGCAGAGAGTACAGTGTACTGTGTATTGTGCACAGAGTACAGTGTACCGGTATGGTGCACAGTGTACAGAGTACAGTGTACCGTGTATAGTGCACAGAGTACAATGTACCGTGTATAGTGCACAGAGTACAGTGTACCGTGTATAGTGCACAGAGTAGAGTGTACCGTGTATAGTGCACAGTGCACAGAGTACAGTGTACCGTGCATAGTGCACAGTGCAGAGAGTACAGTGTACCGTGTATAGTGCACAGAGTACAGTGTACCGTGTATAGTGCAAAGAGTACAGTGTACCGTGTATAGTGCACAGAGTACAGTGTACCGTGTATAGTGCACAGTGCACAGAGTATTGTGTACCGTGTATAGAGCACAGTGCACTGAGTCCAGTGTACCGTGTATAGTGCACAGTGCACAGAGTACAGTGTACCGTGTATAGTGCATAGTGCACAGAGTACAGTGTACCGTGTATAGTGCACAGTGCACAGAGCACAGAGTACAGTGTACCGTGTATAGTGCACAGCGCACAGAGTACAGTGTATATACCGTGTATATACCGTATATACTACTATACCGTGTATAGTGCACAGTGCACAGAGTACAGTGTACCGTGTATAGTGCACAGTGCACAGTGCACAGAGTACAGTGTACCGTTTATAGTGCACAGTGCAGAGAGTACAGTGTACTGTGTATAGTGCACAGAGTACAGTGTACCGTGTATTAGAAAATAGTGCACAGTGCACAGAGTACAGTGTACCGTGTATAGTGCAAAGTGCACAGAGTACAGTTTACCGTGTATAGTGCACAGTGCACAGTGCACAGAGTACAGTGTACCGTGTATAGTGCACAGCGCACAGAGTACAGTGTACCATGTATAGTGCACAGTGCACAGAGTACAGTGTACCGTGTATAGTGCACAGTGCACAGTGCACAGAGTACAGTGTACCGTGTATAGTGCACAGAGTACTGTGTACCGTGTATGGTGTACAGTGCACAGAGTACAGTGTACCGTGTATAGTGCACAGTGCAGAGAGTACAGTGTACTGTGTATTGTGCACAGAGTACAGTGTACCGTGTATGGTGCACAGTGTACAGAGTACAGTGTACCGTGTATAGTGCACATAGTACAGTGTACCGTGTATAGTGCACAGAGTACAGTGTACCGTGTATAGTGCACAGAGTAGGGTGTACCGTGTATAGTGCACAGTGCACAGAGTACAGTGTACCGTGCATAGTGCACAGTGCAGAGAGTACAGTGTACCGTGTATAGTGCACAGAGTACAGTGTACCGTGTATAGTGCAAAGAGTACATTGTACCGTGTATAGTGCACAGAGTACAGTGTACCGTGTATAGTGCACAGTGCACAGAGTATTGTGTACCGTGTATAGAGCACAGTGCACTGAGTCCAGTGTACCGTGTATAGTGCACAGTGCACAGAGTACAGTGTACCGTGTATAGTGCACAGCGCACAGAGTACAGTGTACCGTGTATAGTGCACAGAGTACTGTGTACCGTGTATGGTGTACAGTGCACAGAGTACAGTGTACCGTGTATAGTGAACAGAGTACAGTGTGCCGTGTATAGTGCACAGAGTACAGTGTACCGTGTATAGTTCACAGTGCACAGAGTACAGTGTACCGTGTATAGTACACAGTGCACAGGGTACAGTGTACCGTGTATAGTGCACAGTGCACAGAGTACAGTGTACCGTGTTTAGTGCACAGGGCATAGAGTACAGTGTACTGTGTATAGTGCACAGTGCACAGACTACAGTGTACCGTGTATAGTGCACAGTGCACAGCGTATAGTGTACCGTGTATAGTGCACAGCACACAGAGTACAGTGTACCGTGTATAGTGCACAGTGCACAGAGTACAGTGTACCGTGTATAGTGCACAGTGCACAGAGTACAGTGTACCGTGTATAGTGCACAGTGCACAGAGTACAGTGTACCGTGTATAGTGCACAGTGCACAGAGTACAGTGTACCGTGTATAGTGCACAGAGTACAGTGTACCGTGTATAGTGTACAGTGCACAGAGTACAGTGCACAGAGTACAGTGTACCGTGTATAGTGAACATAGTACAGTGTACCGTGTGTAGTGCACAGAGTACAGTGTACCGTGTTTAGTGCACAGTGCACACAGTACAGTGTACCGTGTATAGTGCACAGTGCACAGAGTACAGTGTACCGTGTTTAGTGCACAGGGCATAGAGTACAGTGTACCGTGTAAAGTGCAGAGTTTAGTGTACTGTGTATAGTGCACAGTGTACAGAGTACAGTGTACCGTGTATAGTGCACAGTGCACAGTGTACAGTGTACAGTGTACCGTGTATAGTGCACAGCACACAGAGTACAGTGTACCATGTATAGTGCACAGTGCACAGAGTACAGTGCACCGTGTATAGTGCACAGTGCACAGGGTACAGTGTACCGTGTATAGTGCATGGTGCACAGAGTACAGTGTACCACGTATAGTGCACAGGGCACAGAGTACAGTGTACCGTGGATAGTGCACAGAGTACAGGGTACTGTGTATAGTGGACAGTGCACAGAGTACAGTGTACCGTGTATAGTGCACAGTGCACAGTGTACCATGTATAGTGAACAGAGTACAGTGTACGGTGTATAGTACACAGTGCACAGAGTACAGTGTACCGTGTATAGTGCACAGAGTACAGTGTACCGTGTATAGTGCACAGCGCACAGGAGTACAGTGTATATACCGTGTATATACCGTATATACTACTATACCGTGTATAGTGCACAGTGCACAGAGTACAGTGTACCGTGTATAGTGCACAGTGCACAGTGCACAGAGTACAGTGTACCGTGTATAGTGCACAGAGTACAGTGTACCGTGTATAGTGCACAGAGTAGTGTGTACCGTGTATAGTGCACAGTGCACAGAGTACAGTGTGCCGTGTATAGAGCAGAGTGCACTGAGTCCAGTGTACCGTGTATAGTGCACAGTGCACAGAGTACAGTGTACCGTGTATAGTGCACAGTGCACAGAGTACAGTGTACCATGTATAGTGCACAGTGCACAGTGCACAGAGTACAGTGTACCGTGTATAGTGCACAGCGCACAGAGTACAGTGTATATACCGTGTATATACCGTATATACTACTATACCGTGTATAGTGCACAGTGCACAGAGTACAGTGTACCGTGTATAGTGCACAGTGCACAGTGCACAGAGTACAGTGTACCCTGTATAGTGTACAGAGTACAGTGTACCGTGTATAGTGCACAGAGTAGAGTGTACCGTGTATAGTGCACAGTGCACAGAGTACAGTTTACCGTGCATAGTGGACAGTGCACTGAGTCCAGTGTACCGTGTATAGTGCACAGTGCACAGAGTACAGTGTACCGTGTATAGTGCACAGTGCACAGAGTACAGTGTACCGTGTATAGTGCACAGTGCATAGTGCACAGAGTACAGTGTACCGTGTATAGTGCACAGTGCACAGTGCACAGAGTACAGTGTACCGTGTATAGTGCACAGCGCACAGAGTACAGTGTACCGTGTATAGTGCACAGAGTACTCTGTACCGTGTATGGTGTACAGTGCACAGAGTACAGTGTACCGTGTATAGTGAACAGAGTACAGTGTGCCGTGTATAGTGCACAGAGTACAGTGTACCGTGTATAGTTCACAGTGCACAGAGTACAGTGTACCGTGTATAGTGCACAGTGCACAGAGTACAGTGTACCGTGTTTAGTGCACAGGGCATAGAGTACAGTGTACCGTGTATAGTGCACAGTGCACAGAGTACAGCGTACCGTGTGTAGTGCACAGTGCACAGTGCACAGTGCACAGAGTACAGTCTACCGTGTATAGTGCACAGCGCACAGAGTACAGTGTACCGTGTATAGTGCACAGTGCACAGAGTACAGTGTACCGTGTATAGTGCACAGTGCACAGAGTACAGTGTACCGTATATAGTGCACAGTGCACAGAGTGCAGTGTACCGTGTATAGTGGACAGTGCACAGTGTACAGAGTACAGTGTACCGTGTACAGTGAACAGAGTACAGTGTGCCGTGTATAGTGCACAGAGTACAGTGTACCGTGTATAGTTCACAGCGCACAGAGTACAGTGTACCGTGTATAGTGCACAGTGCACAGAGTACAGTGTACCGTGTATAGTGCACAGTGCACAGTGCACAGAGTACAGTGTACCGTGTATAGTGCACAGCGCACAGAGTACAGTGTACCGTGTATAGTGCACAGAGTACTGTGTACCGTGTATGGTGTACAGTGCACAGAGTACAGTGTACCGTGTATAGTGCACAGTGCAGAGAGTACAGTGTACCGTGTATTGTCCACAGAGTACAGTGTACCGTGTATGGTGCACAGTGCACAGAGTACAGTGTACCGTGTATAGTGCACAGAGTACAGTGTATCGTGTATAGTGCACAGTGTACAGTGTACCGTGTATAGTGCACAGAGTATAGTGTACCGTGTATAGTGCACAGTGCACAGTGTACAGTGTACCGTGCATAGTGCACAGTGCAGAGAGTACAGTGTACCGTGTATAGTGCACAGAGTACAGTGTACCGTGTATAGTGCAAAGAGTACAGTGTACCGTGTATAGTGCACAGATTACAGTGTACCGTGTATAGTGCACAGAGTACAGTGTACCGTGTATAGTGCACAGTGCACAGAGTACAGTGTACCGTGTATAGTACACAGTGCACAGGGTACACTGTACCGTGTATAGTGCACAGTGCACAGAGTACAGTATACCGTGTATAGTGTACAGAGTACTGTGTACCGTGTATGGTGTACAGTGCACAGAGCACAGTGTACCGTGTATAGTGAACAGAGTACAGTGTGCCGTGTATAGTGCACAGAGTACAGTGTACTGTGTATAGTGCACAGTGCATAGTGCACAGAGTACAGTGTACCGTGTATAGTGCACAGTGCACAGAGTACAGTGTACCGTGTATAGTGCACAGCGCACAGAGTACAGTGTACCGTGTATAGTGCACAGAGTACTCTGTACCGTGTATGGTGTACAGTGCACAGAGTACAGTGTACCGTGTATAGTGAACAGAGTACAGTGTGCCGTGTATAGTGCACAGAGTACAGTGTACCGTGTATAGTTCACAGTGCACAGAGTACAGTGTACCGTGTATAGTGCACAGTGCACAGAGTACAGTGTACCGTGTTTAGTGCACAGGGCATAGAGTACAGTGTACCGTGTATAGTGCACAGTGCACAGAGTACAGTGTACCGTGTGTAGTGCACAGTGCACAGTGCACAGTGCACAGAGTACAGTCTACCGTGTATAGTGCACAGCGCACAGAGTACAGTGTACCGTGTATAGTGCACAGTGCACAGAGTACAGTGTACCGTGTATAGTGCACAGTGCAAAGAGTACAGTGTACCGTATATAGTGCACAGTGCACAGAGTGCAGTGTACCGTGTATAGTGCACAGTGCACAGTGTACAGAGTACAGTGTACCGTGTACAGTGAACAGAGTACAGTGTGCCGTGTATAGTGCACAGAGTACAGTGTACCGTGTATAGTTCACAGCGCACAGAGTACAGTGTACCGTGTATAGTGCACAGTGCACAGAGTACAGTGTACCGTGTATAGTGCACAGTGCACAGTGCACAGAGTACAGTGTACCGTGTATAGTGCACAGCGCACAGAGTACAGTGTACCGTGTATAGTGCACAGAGTACTGTGTACCGTGTATGGTGTACAGTGCACAGAGTACAGTGTACCGTGTATAGTGCACAGTGCAGAGAGTACAGTGTACCGTGTATTGTCCACAGAGTACAGTGTACCGTGTATGGTGCACAGTGCACAGAGTACAGTGTACCGTGTATAGTGCACAGAGTACAGTGTACCGTGTATAGTGCACAGTGTACAGTGTACCGTGTATAGTGCACAGAGTAGAGTGTACCGTGTATAGTGCACAGTGCACAGTGTACAGTGTACCGTGCATAGTGCACAGTGCAGAGAGTACAGTGTACCGTGTATAGTGCACAGAGTACAGTGTACCGTGTATAGTGCAAAGAGTACAGTGTACCGTGTATAGTGCACAGATTACAGTGTACCGTGTATAGTGCACAGAGTACAGTGTACCGTGTATAGTGCACAGTGCACAGAGTACAGTGTACCGTGTATAGTACACAGTGCACAGGGTACAGTGTACCGTGTATAGTGCACAGTGCACAGAGTACAGTATACCGTGTATAGTGTACAGAGTACTGTGTACCGTGTATGGTGTACAGTACACAGAGCACAGTGTACCGTGTATAGTGAACAGAGTACAGTGTGCCGTGTATAGTGCACAGAGTACAGTGTACCATGTATAGTGCACAGTGCACAGAGTACAGTGTGCCGTGTATAGTACACAGTGCACAGGGTACAGAGTGCCTTGTATAGTGCACAGTGCAAAGAGTACAGTGTACCGTGTTTAGTGCACAGGGCATAGAGTACAGTGTACCGTGTATAGTGCACAGAGTACTGTGTACCGTGTATTGTGTACAGTGCACAGAGTACAGTGTACCGTGTATAGTGCACAGTGCAGAGAGTACAGTGTACCGTGTATTGTGCACAGAGTACAGTGTACCGGTATGGTGCACAGTGCAAAGAGTACAGTGTACCGTGTATAGTGCACAGAGTACAATGTACCGTGTATAGTGCACAGAGTACAGTGTACCGTGTATAGTGCACAGAGTAGAGTGTACCGTGTATAGTGCACAGTGCACAGAGTACAGTGTACCTTGCATAGTGCACAGTGCAGAGAGTACAGTGTACCGTGTATAGTCCACAGAGTACAGTGTACCGTGTATAGTGCAAAGAGTACAGTGTACCGTGTATAGTGCACAGAGTACAGAGTACCGTGTATAGTGCACAGTGCACAGAGTACAGCGTACCGTGTATAGTGCACAGAGTACAGTGTACCACGTATAGTGCACAGGGCACAGAGTACAGTGTACCGTGGATAGTGCACAGAGTACAGGGTACTGTGTATAGTAAACAGTGCACAGAGTACAGTGTACCGTGTATAGTGCACAGTGCACAGTGTACCATGTATAGTGAACAGAGTACAGTGTACCGTGTATAGCACACAGTGCACAGAGTACAGTGTACCGTGTATAGTGCACAGTGCACAGTGCACAGAGTACAGTGTACCGTGTATAGTGCACAGCGCACAGAGTATGGTGTACCGTCTATAGTGCACAGAGTACTGTGTACCGTGTATGGTGTACAGTGCACAGAGTACAGTGTACCGTGTATAGCGAACAGAGTACAGTGTGCCATGTATAGTGCACAGAGTACAGTGTACCATGTATAGTGCACAGTGCACAGAGTACAGTGTACCGTGTATAGTGAACAGAGTACAGTGTGCCGTGTATAGTGCACAGAGTACAGTGTACCGTGTATAGTGCACAGTGCACAGAGTACAGTGTACCGTGCATAGTACACAGTGCACAGGGTACAGTGTACCGTGTATAGTGCACAGTGCACAGAGTACAGTGTACCGTGTATAGTGCACAGAGTACTGTGTACCGTGTATGGTGTACAGTGCACAGAGTACAGTGTACCGTGTATAGTGAACAGAGTACAGTGTGCCGTGTATAGTGCACAGAGTACAGTGTACCGTGCATAGTACATAGTGCACAGGGTACAGTGTACTGTGTATAGTGCACAGTGCACAGAGTACAGTGTACCCTGTATAGTGCACAGAGTACTGTGTACCGTGTATGGTGTACAGTGCACAGAGTACAGTGTACCGTGTATAGTGAACAGAGTACAGTGTGCCGTGTATAGTGCACAGAGTACAGTGTACCGTGTATAGTGCACAGTGCACAGAGTACAGTGTACCGTGTATAGTACACAGTGCACAGTGTACAGTGTACGGTGTATAGTGCACAGTGCACAGAGTACAGTGTACCGTGTATAGTGCACAGTGCACAGTGCACAGAGTACAGTGTACCGTGTATAGTGCACAGTGCACAGAGTACAGTATACCGTGTATAGTGCACAGAGTACTGTGTACCGTGTATGGTGTACAGTGCACAGAGCACAGTGTACCGTGTATAGTGAACAGAGTACAGTGTGCCGTGTATAGTGCACAGAGTACAGTGTACCATGTATAGTGCACAGTGCACAGAGTACAGTGTACCGTGTATAGTACACAGTGCACAGGGTACAGTGTACCGTGTATAGTGCACAGTGCACAGAGTACAGTGTACCGTGTTTAGTGCACAGCGCATAGAGTACAGTGTACCGTGTATAGTGCACAGAGTACTGTGTACCGTGTATGGTGTACAGTGCGCAGAGTACAGTGTACCGTGTATAGTGCACAGTGCAGAGAGTACAGTGTACCGTGTATTGTGCACAGAGTACAGTGTACCGTGTATGGTGCACAGTGCAAAGAGTACAGTGTACCGTGTACTGTGTATAGTGCACAGAGTACAGTGTACCGTGTATAGTGCACAGAGTAGAGTGTACCGTGTATAGTGCACAGTGCACAGAGTACAGTGTACCGTGTATAGTGCACAGTGCACAGAGTATAGTGTACCGTGTATAGTGCACAGAGTACAGTGTACCTTGTATAGTGTACAGTGCACAGAGTACAGTGCACAGAGTACAGTGTACCGTGTATAGTGCACAGCGCACAGAGTACAGTGTACCGTGTATAGTGCACAGAGTACTGTGTACCGTGTATGGTGTACAGTGCACAGAGTACAGTGTACCGTGTATAGTGAACAGAGTACAGTGTGCCGTGTATAGTGCACAGAGTACAGTGTACCGTGTATAGTGCACAGTGCACAGAGTACAGTGTACCCTGTATAGTGAACAGAGTACAGTGTGCCGTGTATAGTGCACAGAGTACAGTGTACCGTGTATAGTGCACAGTGCACACAGTACAGTGTACCGTGTATAGTACACAGTGCACAGGGTACAGTGTACCGTGTATAGTGCACAGTGCACAGAGTACAGTGTACCGTGTATAGTGCACAGTGCACAGTGCACAGAGTACAGTGTACCGTGTATAGTGCACAGCGCACAGAGTACAGTGTACCGTGTATAGTGCACAGAGTACTGTGTACCGTGTATAGTGCACAGTGCACAGAGTACAGTGTACCGTGTATAGTGCACAGTGCACAGTGCACAGAGTACAGTGTACCGTGTATAGTGCACAGCGCACAGAGTACAGTGTACCGTGTATAGTGAACAGAGTACTGTGTACCGTGTATGGTGCACAGTGCACAGAGTACAGTGTACCGTGTATAGTGCACAGAGTACAGTGTACCGTGTATAGTGCACAGTGTACAGTGTACCGTGTATAGTGCACAGAGTAGAGTGTACCGTGTATAGTGCACAGTGCACAGTGTACAGTGTACCGTGCATAGTGCACAGTGCAGAGAGTACAGTGTACCGTGTATAGTGCACAGAGTACAGTGTACCGTGTATAGTGCAAAGAGTACAGTGTACCGTGTATAGTGCACAGAGTACAGTGTACCGTGTATAGTGCACAGTGCACAGAGTACAGTGTACCGTGTATAGTGCACAGTGCACAGAGTACAGTGTACCGTGTTTAGTGCACAGGGCATAGAGTACAGTGTACCGTGTATAGTGCACAGAGTACTGTGTATCGTGTATGGTGTACAGTGCACAGAGTACAGTGTACCGTGTATAGTGCACAGTGCAGAGAGTACAGTGTACCGTGTATTGTGCACAGAGTACAGTGTACCGTGTATGGTGCAAAGTGCACAGAGTACAGTGTACCGTGTATAGTGCACAGAGTACAGTGTACCGTGTATAGTGCAAAGAGTACAGTGTACCGTGTATAGTGCACAGAGTAGAGTGTACCGTGTATAGTGCACAGTGCACAGAGTACAGTGTACCGTGCATAGTGCACAGTGCAGAGAGTACAGTGTACCGTGTATAGTGCACAGAGTACAGTGTACCGTGTATAGTGCACAGTGAACAGAGTACTGTGTACCGTGTATAGAGCACAGTGCACTGAGTCCAGTGTACCGTGTATAGTGCACAGTGCACAGAGTACAGTGTACCGTGTATAGTGCACTGTGCACTATACACGGTACACTGTACTCTGTGCACTATACACGGTACACTGTACTCTGTGCACTGTGCACTCTTTTCTAATACACGGTACACTGTACTCTGTGCACTATACACAGTACACTGTACTCTGTGCACTGTGCACTATAAACGGTACACTGTACTCTGTGCACTATACACGGTACACTGTACTCTGTGCACTGTGTACTATACACGGTACACTGTACTGTGTTCACTATACATGGTACACTGTGCACTGTGCACTATACACGGTACACTGTACTCTGTGCACTGTCCACTATACACATTACCCTTTACTCTGTGCACTATCCACGGTACACTGTACTCTGTGCCCTGTGCACTATACGTGGTACACTGTACTCTGTGCACTGTGCACTATACACGGTACACTGCACTCTGTGCACCGTGCACTATACACGGTACACTGTTCTCTGTGCACTGTGCACTATACACGGTGCACTGTACTCTGTGCACTATACACGGTACACTGTACTCTTTGCACTATACACGGTACACTGTACTCTGTGCACTATACACGGTACACTGTACTCACTGCACTATGCACTATGCACGGTACACTGTACTCTGTGCACTGTGCACTATACACGGTACACTCTACTCTGTGCACTATACACGGTACACTGTACTCTGTGCACTGTGCACTAAACACGGTACACTGTACTCTGTTCACTATACACGGTACACTGTACTCTGTGCACTGTACACCATACACGGTACACAGTACTCTGTGCACTATACACGGTACACTGTACTCTGTGCACTGTGCACTATACACGGTACACTGTACCCTGTGCACTGTGTACTATACACGGTACACTGTACTGTGTGCACTGTGCACTATACACGGTACACTGTACTCTGTGCACTATACACGGCACACTGTACTCTGTTCACTATACAGGGTACACTGTACTCTGTGCACTGTGCACTATACACGGTACACTGTACTCTGTGCACTATACACGGCACACTGTACTCTGTTCACTATACACGGTACACTGTACTCTGTGCACTGTACACCATACACGGTACACAGTACTCTGTGCACTATACACGGTACACTGTACTCTGTGCGCTGTGCACTATACACGGTACACTGTACTATGTGCACTGTGCACTGTGCACTATACACGGTACACTGTACTCTGTGCACTGTGCACTATACACGGTACACTGTACTCTGTGCACTGTGCACTGTTTTCTAATACACGGTACACTGTACTCTGTGCACTATACACAGTACACTGTACTCTGTGCACTGTGCACTATAAACGGTACACTGTACTCTGTGCACTATACACGGCACACTGTACTCTGTTCACTATACACGGTACACTGTACTCTGTGCACTGTACACCATACACGGTACACAGTACTCTGTGCACTATACACGGTACACTGTACTCTGTGCGCTGTGCACTATACACGGTACACTGTACTCTGTGCACTGTGCACTGTGCACTATACACGGTACACTGTACACTGTGCACTGTGCACTATACACGGTACACTGTACTCTGTGCACTGTGCACTGTTTTCTAATACACGGTACACTGTACTCTGTGCACTATACACAGTACACTGTAGTCTGTGCACTGTGCACTATAAACGGTACACTGTACTCTGTGCACTATACACGGTACACTGTACTCTGTGCACTGTGTACTATACACGGTACACTGTACTGTGTTCACTATACATGGTACACTGTGCACTGTGCACTATACACGGTACACTGTACTCTGTGCACTGTCCACTATACACATTACAATGTACTCTGTGCACTATCCACGGTACACTGTACTCTGTGCCCTGTGCACTATACGTAATACACCGTACTCTGTGCACTGTGCACTATACACGGCACACTGTACTCTGTGCACCGTGCACTATACACGGTACACTGTTCTCTGTGCACTGTGCACTATACACGGTGCACTGTACTCTGTGCACTGTGCACTATACACGGTACACTGTACTCTGTGTGCTGTGCACTATACACGGTACACTGTACGCTGTGCACTGTGCACTATACACGGTACACTGTACTCTGTGCACTGTGCACTATACACAGTACACTGTACTCTGCACTTTACACGATACACTGTACTCTATGCCCTGTGCACTAAACACGGTACACTGTACTCTGTGCACTGTGCACTATACACGCCCAGGGGGGTTACTTGGGCCAATCTTTGTTGGGTATGTGCCGTTAGCATCTCAGAACCCCTACCCCATTATAGTCATATTCTATGGCCAATTATAGACCCCATCTTAGTCACTTTTGGGTAAATGTAATTTTCATGACCCCAACTTAGTCACGTAATGGGAGCCGTTTGTCAAATATTAAACAACAGCAATGAATACGGTAACTTTTTCTTTTTGGCGAATCTTTCCGTTTATCAATCACAACTCTCCAGAATTTTCTTACCTTCAAAATCCCAGAAAAGTGTGACCCCATTCTAGTCACCCTATAAAAAGTGCTTGAAAAAGCGGCCCCATTATAGTCAGTCCTGCCGTGAAAATGCAACCCCATCCAGCGGCACATCCCCATTGGCCCATTTATAGGAAGTGCCCCCTCCGGGTATACACGGTACACTGTACTCTGTGCACTGTGCACTATACACGGTACACTGTACTCTGTGCACTGTGCACTAAACACGGTACACTGTACTCTGTGCACTATACACGGTACACTGTACTATGTTCACTATACACGGTACACTCTACTCTGTGCACTGTACGCTGTGCACTGTACACTATACAAGGTACACTGTACTCTGTGCACTATACACGGTACACTATACTCTGTGCACTGTGCACTATACACGGTACACTGTACTCTGTGCACTGTGCACTATACACGGTACACTGTACTCTGTGCACTGTGCACTATACACGGTACACTGTACTCTGTGCACTGTGCACTATACACGGTACACTGTACTCTGTGTGCTGTGCACTATACACGGTACACTGTACGCTGTGCACTGTGCACTATACACGGTACACTGTACTCTGTGCACTGTGCACTATACACAGTACACTGTTCTCTGCACTATACACGGTACACTGTACTCTATGCCCTGTGCACTAAACATGGTACACTGTACTCTGTGCACTGTGCACTATACACGGTACACTGTACCCTGTGCACTGTGTACTATACACGGTACACTGTACTCTGTGCACTGTGAACTATACACGGTACACTGTACTCTGTGCACTATACATGGCACACTGTACTCTCTTCACTATACACGGTACACTGTACTCTGTGCACTGTACACCATACACGGTACACAGTACTCTGTGCACTATACACGGTACACTGTACTCTGTGCGCTGTGCACTATACACGGTACACTGTACTCTGTGCACTGTGCACTGTGCACTATACACGGTACACTGTACTCTGTGCACTGTGCACTGTGCACTATACACGGTACACTGTACTCTGTGCACTGTGCACTGTACACGGTACACTGTACTCTGTGCACTGTGCACTATACACGGTACACTGTACTCAGTGCACTGTGCACTATGCACGGTACACTGTACTCTGTGCACTGTGCACTATACACGGTACACTCTACTCTGTGCACTATACACGGTACACTGTACTCTGTGCACTATACACGGTACACTGTACTCTGTGCACTGTGCACTGTGCACTATACACGGTACACTGTACTCTGTGCACTGTGCACTATACATGGTACACTGTACCCTGTGCACTGTGCACTATACACGGTACACTGGACTCAGTGCACTATGCTCTATACACGGTACACAGTACTCTGTGCACTGTGCACTATACACGGTACACTGTACTCTGTGCACTATACACGGTACACTGTACTCTTTGCACTATACACGGTTCACTGTACTCTGTGCACTATACACGGTACACTGTACTCTCTGCACTGTGCACGGTTCACTGTACTCTGTGCACTATACACGGTACACTGTACTCTCTGCACTGTGCACTATGCACGGTACACTGTACACTGTGCACTGTGCACTATACACGGTACACTCTACTCTGTGCACTATACACGGTACACTGTACTCTGTGCACTATACACGGTACACTGTACTCTGTGCACTGTGCACCATACACGGTACACAGTACTCTGTGCACTATACACGGTACACTGTACTCTGTGCGCTGTGCACTATACACGGTACACTGTACTCTGTGCACTGTGCACTATACACGGTACACTGTACTCTGTGCACTATACACGGTTCACTGTACTCTTTGCACTATACACGGTACACTGTACTCTGTGCACTATACACGGTACACTGTACTCTTTGCACTATACACGGTTCACTGTACTCTGTGCACTATACACGGTACACTGTACTCTCTGCACTGTGCACTATGCACGGTACACTGTACACTGTGCACTGTGCACTATACACGGTACACTCTACTCTGTGCACTATACACGGTACACTGTACTCTGTGCACTATACATGGCACACTGTACTCTCTTCACTATACACGGTACACTGTACTCTGTGCACTGTGCACCATACACGGTACACTGTACTCTGTGGACAATACACGGTACACTGTACTCTCTGCACTGTGCACTATACACGGTACACTGTACTCTGTGCACTGTACACCATACACGGTACACAGTACTCTGTGCACTATACACGGTACACTGTACTCTGTGCGCTGTGCACTATACACGGTACACTGTACTCTGTGCACTGTGCACTGTGCACTATACACGGTACACTGTACTCTGTGCACTGTGCACTATATACGGTACACTGTACTCGGTGCACTGTGCACTATACACGGTACACTGTACTCTGTGCACTGTGCACTATACACGGTACACTGTACTCTGTGCACTGTACACCATACACGGTACACAGTACTCTGTGCACTATACACGGTACACTGTACTCTGTGCGCTGTGCACTATACACGGTACACTGTACTCTGTGCACTGTGCACTGTGCACTATACATGGTCCACTGTACTCTGTGCACTGTGCACTATATACGGTACACTGTACTCTGTGCACTGTGCACTATACACGGTACACTGTACTCTGTGCGCTGTGCACTATACACGGTACACTGTACTCTGTGCACTGTGCACTGTGCACTATACATGGTACACTGTACTCTGTGCACTGTGCACTATACACGGTACACTGTACTCTGTGCACTGTGCACTGTTTTCTAATACACGGTACACTGTACTCTGTGCACTATAGACAGTACTCTGTGCACTGTGCACTATAAACGGTACACTGTACTCTGTGCACTATACACGGTACACTGTACTCTGTGCACTGTGTACTATACACGGTACACTGTACTCTGTGCACTGTGCACTATACACGGTACACTGTACTCTGTGCGCTGTGCACTATACACGGTACACTGTACTCTGTGCACTGTGCACTGTGCACTATACACGGTACACTGTACTCTGTGCACTGTGCACTATATACGGTACACTGTACTCTGTGCACTGTGCACTATACACGGTACACTGTACTCTGTGCGCTGTGCACTATACACGGTACACTGTACTCTGTGCACTGTGCACTGTGCACTATACACGGTACACTGTACTCTGTGCACTGTGCACTATACACGGTACACTGTACTCTGTGCACTGTGCACTGTTTTCTAATACACGGTACACTGTACTCTGTGCACTATAGACAGTACTCTGTGCACTATACACGGTACACTGTACTCTGTGCGCTGTGCACTATACACGGTACACTGTACTCCGTGCACTGTGCACTGTGCACTATACACGGTACACTGTACTCTGTGTACTGTGCACTATACACGGTACACTGTACTCTGTGCACTGTGCACTATACACAGTACACTGGACTCAGTGCACTGTCCACTATGCACAGTAAACTGTACTCTGTGCACTGTGCACTATACACGGTACACTCTACTCTGTGCACTATACACGGTACACTCTACTCTGTACACTATACACGGTACACTGTACTCTGTGCACTGTGCACTGTGCACTATACACGGTACACTGTACTCTGTGCACTGTGCACTATACACGGTATAGTAGTATATACGGTATATACACGGTATATACACTGTACTCTGTGCGCTGTGCACTATACACGGTACACTGTACTCTGTGCACTGTGCACTGTGCGCTATACACGGTACACTGTACTCTGTGCACTTTTCACAATACACGGTACACTGTACTCTGTGCACTGTGCACTATACACGGTACACTTGACTCAGTGCACTGTACTCTATACACGGTACACTGTACTCTGTGCACTGTGCACTATACACGGTACACTCTACTCTGTGCACTATACACTGTACACTGTACTCTGTGCACTGTACACTGTGCACTATACACGGTACACTGTACTTTGTGCACTGTGCACTATACACGGTATAGTAGTATATACGGTATATACACGGTATATACACTGTACTCTGTGCGCTGTGCACTATACACGGTACACTAGTACACAGTGTATAGTGCACAGAGTACTGTGTACCGTGTATGGTGTACAGTGCACAGAGTACAGTGTACCGTGTATAGTGAACAGAGTACAGTGTGCCGTGTATAGTACACAGTGCACAGAGTACAGTGTACCGTGTATAGTGCACAGAGTACAGTGTACCGTTTATACTGCACAGTGCACAGAGTACTTTTTATAGTGCACAGAGTACAGTGTACCGTGTATTAGAAAACAGTGCACAGTGCACAGAGTCCAGTGTACCGTGTATAGTGCACAGTGCACAGAGTATAGTGTACCGTGTATAGTGCACAGTGCACAGAGTACAGTGTACCGTGTATAGTGCACAGTGCACAGAGTACAGTGTACCGTGTATAGTGCACAGAGTACAGTGTACCGTGTATAGTGTACAGTGCACAGAGTACAGTGCACAGAGTACAGTGTACCGTGTATAGTGAACATAGTACAGTGTACCGTGTATAGTGCACAGAGTACAGTGTACCGTGTATAGAGCACAGTGCACTGAGTCCAGTGTACCGTGTATAGTGCACAGTGCACAGAGTACAGTGTACCGTGTATAGTGCACAGTGCACAGAGTACAGTGTACCGTGTATAGTGCACAGTGCACAGTGCAAAGAGTACAGTGTACCGTGTATAGTGCACAGCGCACAGAGTACAGTGTATATACCGTGTATATACCGTATATACCACTATACCGTGTATAGTGCACAGTGAAAAGAGTACAGTGTACCGTGTATAGTGCACAGTGCACAGTGCACAGAGTACAGTGTACCGTGTATAGTGTACAGAGTACAGTGTACCGTGTATAGTGCACAGAGTAGAGTGTACCGTGTATAGTGCACAGTGCACAGAGTACAGTTTACCGTGCATAGTGGACAGTGCACTGAGTCCAGTGTACCGTGTATAGTGCACAGTGCACAGAGTACAGTGTACCGTGTATAGTGCACAGTGCACAGAGTACAGTGTACCGTGTATAGTGCACAGTGCATAGTGCTCAGAGTACAGTGTACCGTGTATAGTGCACAGTGCACAGAGTACAGTGTACCGTGTATAGTGCACAGTGCATAGTGCTCAGAGTACAGTGTACCGTGTATAGTGCACAGTGCACAGTGCAGAGAGTACAGTGTACCGTGTATAGTGCACAGCGTACAGAGTACAGTATAGAGTGTATAGTGCACAGAGTACTGTGTACCGTGTATGGTGTACAGTGCACAGAGTACAGTGTACCGTGTATAGTGAACAGAGTACAGTGTGCCATGTATAGTGCACAGAGTACAGTGTACCGTGTATAGTTCACAGTGCACAGAGTACAGTGTACCGTGTATAGTACACAGTGCACAGGGTACAGTGTACCGTGTATAGTGCACAGTGCATAGAGTACAGTGTACCGTGTTTAGTGCACAGGGCATAGAGTACAGTGTACCGTGTATAGTGCAGAGTACAGTGTACTGTGTATAGTGCACAGTGAACAGAGTACAGTGTACCATGTATAGTGCACAGTGCACAGCGTACAGTGTACCGTGTATAGTGCACAGCACACAGAGTACAGTGTACCGTGTATAGTGCACAGTGCACAGAGTACAGTGTACCGTGTATAGTGCACAGTGCACAGAGTACAGTGTACCGTGTATAGTGCACAGTGCACAGAGTACAGTGTACCGTGTATAGTGCACAGTGCACAGAGTACAGTGTACCGTGTATAGTGTACAGAGTACAGTGTACCGTGTATAGTGTACAGTGCACATAGTAAAGTGCACAGAGTACAGTGTACTGTGTATAGTGAACATAGTACAGTGTACCGTGTATATAGTGCACAGAGTACAGTGTACCGTGTTTAGTGCACAGTGCACAGAGTACAGTGTACCGTGTATAGTGCACAGTGCACAGAGTACAGTGTACCGTGTATAGTGCACAGTGCACAGAGTACAGTGTACCGTGTTCAGTGCACAGGGCATAGAGTACAGTGTACCGTGTAAAGTGCAGAGTACAGTGTACAGTGTATAGTGCACAGTGCACAGAGTACAGTGTACCGTGTATAGTGCACAGTGCACAGCGTACAGTGTACCGTGTATAGTGCACAGCACACAGAGTACAGTGTACCGTGTATAGTGCACAGTGCACAGAGTACAGTGCACCGTGTATAGTGTAAAGTGCACAGGGTACAGTGTACCGTGTATAGTGCACGGTGCACAGAGTACAATGTACCGTGTATAGTGCACAATGCACAGAGTACAGTGTACCACGTATAGTGCACAGGGCACAGAGTACAGTGTACCGTGGATAGTGCACAGACTACAGGGTACTGTGTATAGTGGACAGTGCACAGAGTACAGTGTACCGTGTATAGTGCACAGTGCACAGTGTACCATGTATAGTGAACAGAGTACAGTGTACCGTGTATAGTACACAGTGCACAGAGTACAGTGTACCGTGTATAGTGCACAGAGTACAGTGTACCGTTTATACTGCACAGTGCACAGAGTACTGTGTATAGTGCACAGCGTACAGTGTACCGTGTATTAGAAAACAGTGCACAGTGCACAGAGTCCAGTGTACCGTGTATAGTGCACAGTGCACAGAGTACAGTGTACCGTGTATAGTGCACAGTGCACAGAGTACAGTGTACCGTGTATAGTGCACAGTGCATAGTGCTCAGAGTACTGTGTACCGTGTATAGTGCACAGTGCACAGAGTACAGTGAACCGTGTATAGTGCACAGTGCATAGTGCTCAGAGTACAGTGTACAGTGTATAGTGCACAGTGCACAGTGCACAGAGTACAGTGTACCGTGTATAGTGCACAGCGTACAGAGTACAGTGTAGAGTGTATAGTGCACAGAGTACTGTGTACCGTGTATGGTGTACAGTGCACAGAGTACAGTGTACCGTGTATAGTGAACAGAGTACAGTGTGCCGTGTATAGTGCACAGAGTACAGTGTACCGTGTATAGTTCACAATGCACAGAGTACAGTGTACCGTGTATAGTACACAGTGCACATGGTAAAGTGTACCGTGTATAGTGCACAGTGCACAGAGTACAGTGTACCGTGTTTAGTGCACAGGGCATAGAGTACAGTGTACCGTGTATAGTGCAGAGTACAGTGTACTGTGTATAGTGCACAGTGCACAGAGTACAGTGTACCGTGTATAGTGCACAGTGCACAGCGTACAGTGTACCGTGTATAGTGCACAGCACACAGAGTACAGTGTACCGTGTATAGTGCACAGTGCACAGAGTACAGTGCACCGTGTATAGTGCACAGTGCACAGGGTACAGTGTACCGTGTATACTGCACGGTGCACAGAGTACAGTGTACCGTGTATAGTGCACAGTGCACAGAGTACAGTGTACCACGTATAGTGCACAGGGCACAGAGTACAGTGTACCGTGGATAGTGCACAGACTACAGGGTACTGTGTATAGTGGACAGTGCACAGAGTACAGTTTACCGTGTATAGTGCACAGTGCACAGTGTACCATGTATAGTGAACAGAGTACAGTGTACCGTGTATAGTACACAGTGCACAGAGTACAGTGTACCGTGTATAGTGCACAGAGTACAGTGTACCGTTTATAGTGCACAGTGCACAGAGTACTGTGTATAGTGCACAGAGTACAGTGTACCGTGTATTAGAAAACAGTGCACAGTGCACAGAGTACAGTGTACCGTGTATAGTGCACAGTGCACAGAGTACAGTGTACCGTGTATAGTGCACAGTGCACAGTGCACAGAGTACAGTGTACCGTGTATAGTGCACAGCGCACAGAGTACAGTGTACCGTTTATAGTGCACAGTGCACAGAGTACAGTGTACCGTGTATAGTGCACAGTGCACAGAGTACAGTGTACCGTATATAGTGCACAGTGCACAGAGTACAGTGTACCGTGTATAGTGCACAGTGCACAGTGCACAGAGTACAGTGTACCGTGTATAGTGCACAGTGCACAGAGTACAGTGTACCTTGTATAGTGCACAGAGTACTGTGTACCGTGTATGGTGTACAGTGCACAGAGTACAGTGTACCGTGTATAGTGCACAGTGCACAGAGTACAGTGTACCGTGTATAGTGCACAGTGCACAGAGTACAGTGTACCGTATATAGTGCACAGTGCACAGAGTACAGTGTACCGTGTATAGTGCACAGTGCACAGTGCACAGAGTACAGTGTACCGTGTATAGTGCACAGCGCACAGAGTACAGTGTAGCGTGTATAGTGCACAGAGTACTGTGTACCGTGTATGGTGTACAGTGCACAGAGTACAGTGTACCGTGTATAGTACACAGTGCAGAGAGTACAGTGTACCGTGTATTGTCCACAGAGTACAGTGTACCGTGTATGGTGCACAGTGCACAGAGTACAGTGTACCGTGTATAGTGCACAGAGTAAAGTGTACCGTGTATAGTGCACAGTGTACAGTGTACCGTGTATAGTGCACAGTGTACAGTGTACCGTTTATAGTGCACAGTGCACAGTGTACAGTGTACCATGCATAGTGCACAGTGCAGAGAGTACAGTGTACCGTGTATAGTGCACAGAGTACAGTGTACCGTGTATAGTGCAAAGAGTACAGTGTACCGTGTATAGTGCACAGTGCACAGAGTACAGTGTACCGTGTATAGAGCACAGTGCTCTGAGTCCAGTGTACCGTGTATAGTGCACAGTGCACAGAGTACAGTGTACCGTGTATAGTGCACAGTGCACAGAGTACAGTGTACCGTGTATAGTGCACAGTGCACAGTGCACAGAGTACAGTGTACCGTGTATAGTGCACAGCGCACAGAGTGCAGTGTATATACCGTGTATATACCGTATATACTACTATACCGTGTACAGTGCACAGTGCACAGAGTACAGTGTACCGTGTATAGTGAACAGTGCACTTGCACAGAGTACAGTGTACCGTGTATAGTGCACAGAGTACAGTGTACCGTGTATAGTGCACAGAGTAGAGTGTACCGTGTATAGTGCACATTGCACAGAGTACAGTGTACAGTGCATAGTGCACAGTGCACTGAGTACAGTGTACCGTGTATAGTCCACAGTGCACAGAGTACAGTGTACCGTGTATAGTGCACAGTGCACAGAGTAACGTGTACCGTGTATAGTGCACAGTGCACAGTGCACAGAGTACAGTCTACCGTGTATAGTGCACAGTGCACAGAGTACAGTGTACCGTGTATAGTGAACAGAGTACAAAGTGCCGTGTATAGTGCACAGAGTACAGTGTACCGTGTATAGTGCACAGTGCACAGAGTACAGTGTACCGTGTATAGTGCACAGTGCACAGAGTACAGTGTACCACGTATAGTGCACAGGGCACAGAGTACAGTGTACCGTGGATAGTGCACACAGTACAGGGTAATGTGTATAGTGGACAGTGCATAGAGTACAGTGTACCGTGTATAGTGCACCGTGCACAGTGTACCATGTATAGTGAACACAGTACAGTGTACCGTGTAAAGTACACAGTGCACAGAGTACAGTGTACCGTGTATAGTGCACAGAGTACAGTGTACCGTTTATAGTGCACAGTGCACAGAGTACAGTGTACTGTGTATAGTGCACAGAGTACAGTGTACCGTGTATTAGAAAACAGTGCACAGTGCACAGAGTACAGTGTACCGTGTGTAGTGCAGAGTGCACAGAGGACGGTGTACCGTGTATAGTGCACAGTGCACAGTGCACAGAGTACAGTGTTCGTGTATAGTGCACAGCGCACAGAGTACAGTGTACCGTGTATAGTGCACAGAGTACTGTGTACCATGTATGGTGTACAGTGCACAGAGTACAGTGTACAGTGTATAGTGAACAGAGTACAGTGTGCCGTGTATAGTGCACAGAGTACAGTGTACCGTGTATAATGCACAGTGCACAGAGTACAGTGTACCGTGTATAGTGAACAGAGTACAGTGTGCCGCGTATAGTGCACAGAGTACAGTGTACCGTGTATAGTGCACAGTGCACAGAGTACAGTGTACCGTGTATAGTGCACAGTGCACAGAGTACAGTGTACCACGTATAGTGCACAGGGCACAGAGTACACTGTACCGTGGATAGTGCACACAGTACAGAGTAATGTGTATAGTGGACAGTGCACAGAGTACAGTGTACCGTGTATAGTGCACCGTGCACAGTGTACCATGTATAGTGAACACAGTACAGTGTACCGTGTATAGTACACAGTGCACAGAGTACAGTGTACCGTGTATAGTGCACAGAGTACAGTGTACCGTTTATAGTGCACAGTGCACAGAGTACAGTGTACTGTGTATAGTGCACAGAGTACAGTGTACCGTGTATTAGAAAACAGTGCACAGTGCACAGAGTACAGTGTACCGTGTATAGTGCACAGTGCACAGAGTACAGTGTACCGTGTATAGTGCACAGTGCACAGTGCACAGAGTACAGTGTTCCGTGTATAGTGCACAGCGCACAGAGTACAGTGTACCGTGTATAGTGCACGGAGTACTGTGTACCGTGTATGGTGTACAGTGCACAGAGTACAGTGTACCGTGTATAGTGAACAGAGTACAGTGTGCCGTGTATAGTGCACAGAGTACAGTGTACCGTGTATAGTGCACAGTGCACAGAGTACAGTGTACCGTGTATAGTGAACAGAGTACAGTGTGCCGTGTATAGTGCACAGAGTACAGTGTACCGTGTATAGTGCACAGTGCACAGAGTACAGTGTACCGTGTATAGTACACAGTGCACAGGGTACAGTGTAACGTGTATAGTGCACAGTGCACAGAGTACAGTGTACCGTGTATAGTGCACAGAGTACTGTGTACCGTGTATGGTGTACAGTGCACAGAGTACAGTGTACCGTGTATAGTGAACAGAGTACAGTGTGCCGTGTATAGTGCACAGAGTACAGTGTACCGTGTATAGTGCACAGTGCACAGAGTACAGTGTACCGTGTATAGTACACAGTGCACAGGGTAAAGTGTAACGTGTATAGTGCACAGTGCACAGAGTACAGTGTACCCTGTTTAGTGCACAGGGCATAGAGTACAGTGTACCGTGTATAGTGCACAGAGTACTGTGTACCGTGTATGGTGTACAGTGCACAGAGTACAGTGTACTGTGTATAGTGAACAGAGTACAGTGTGCCGTGTATAGTGCACAGAGTACAGTGTACCGTGTATAGTTCACATTGCGCAGAGTACAGTGTACCGTGTGAAGTACACAGTGCACAGGGTACAGTGTACAGTGTATAGTGCACAGTGCACAGAGTACAGTGTACCGTGTTTAGTGCACAGGGCATAGAGTACAGTGTACCGTGTATAGTGCAGAGTACAGTGTACTGTGTATAAAGCATAGTGCACAGAGTACAGTGTACCGTGTATAGTGCACAGTGCACAGCGTACAGTGTACCATGTATAGTGCACAGCACACAGAGTACAGTGTACCCATTATAGTGCACAGTGCACAGAGTACAGTGTACCGTGTATAGTGCACAGTGCAGAGAGTACAGTGTACCGTGTATAGTGCACAGTGCACAGAGTACAGTGTACCGTGTATAGTGCACAGAGTACAGTGTACCGTGTATAGTGTACAGTGCACAGAGTACAGTGCACAGAGTACAGTGTACCGTGTATAGTAAACATAGTACAGTGTACCGTGTATAGTGCACAGAGTACAGTGTACCGTGTTTAGTGCACAGTGCACAGAATACAGTGTACCGTGTATAGTGCACAGTGCACACAGTACAGTGTACCGTATATAGTGCACAGTGCACAGAGTACAGTGTACCGTGTTCAGTGCACAGGGCATAGAGTACAGTGTACCGTGTAAAGTGCAGGGTACAGTGTACTGTGTATAGTGCACAGTGCACAGAGTACAGTGTACCGTGCATAGTGCACAGTGCACAGCCTACAGTGTACCGTGTATAGTGCACAGCACACAGAGTACAGTGTACCGTGTATAGTGCACAGTGCACAGAGTACAGTGCACCGTGTATAGTGCACAGTGCACAGGGTACACTGTACCGTGTATAGTACACGGTGCACAGAGTACAGTGTACCGTGTATAGTGCACAGTGCACAGAGTACAGTGTACCACGTATAGTGCACAGGGCACAGAGTACAGTGTACCGTGGATAGTGCACAGAGTACATGCTACTGTGTATAGTGGACAGTGCACAGAGTACAGTGTACCGTGTATAGTGCACAGTGCACAGTGTACCAAGTATAGTGAACAGAGTACAGTGTACCGTGTATAGTACACAGTGCACAGAGTACAGTGTACCGTGTATAGTGCACAGAGTACAGTGTACCGTTTACAGTGCACAGTGCACAGAGTACTGTGTATAGTGCACAGAGTACAGTGTACCGTGTATTAGAAAACAGTGCACAGTGCACAGAGTACAGTGTACCGTGTATAGTGCACAGTGCACAGAGTACAGTGTACCATGTATAGTGCACAGTGCACAGTGCACAGAGTACAGTGTACCGTGTATAGTGCACAGCGCACAGAGTACAGTGTACCGTGTATAGTTCACAGTGCACAGAGTACAGTGTACCGTGTATAGTGCACAGTGCACAGAGTACAGTGTACCGTATATAGTGCACAGTGCACAGAGTACAGTGTACCGTGTATAGTGCACAGTGCACAGTGCACAGAGTACACTGTACCGTGTATAGTGCACAGCGCACAGAGTACAGTGTACCGTGTATAGTGCACAGAGTACTGTGTACCGTGTATGGTGTACAGTGCACAGAGTACATTGTACCGTGTATAGTGCACAGTGCACAGAGTACAGTGTACCGTGTATAGTGCACAGCGCACAGAGTACAGTGTACCGTATATAGTGCACAGTGCACAGAGTACAGTGTACCGTGTATAGTGCACAGTGCACAGTGCACAGAGTACAGTGTACCGTGTATAGTGCAGAGCGCACAGAGTACAGTGTACCGTGTATAGTGCACAGAGTACTGTGTACCGTGTATGGTGTACAGTGCACAGAGTACAGTGTACCGTGTATAGTGCACAGTGCAGAGAGTACAGTGTACCGTGTATTGTCCACAGAGTACAGTGTACCGTGTATGGTGCACAGTGCACAGAGTACAGTGTACCGTGTATAGTGCACAGAGTACAGTGTACCGTTTATAGTGCACAGTGTACAGTGTACCGTGTATAGTGCACAGAGTAGAGTGTACCGTGTATAGTGCACAGTGCACAGTGTACAGTGTACCGTGCATAGTGCACAGTGAAGAGAGTACAGTGTACCGTGTATAGTGCACAGAGTACAGTGTACCGTGTATAGTGCAAAGAGTACAGTGTACCGTGTATAGTGCACAGTGCACAGAGTACAGTGTACCGTGTATAGAGCACAGTGCACTGAGTCCAGTGTACCGTGTATAGTGCACAGTACACAGAGTACAGTGTACCGTGTATAGTGCACAGTGCACAGAGTACAGTGTACCGTGTATAGTGCACAGTGCACAGTGCACAGAGTACAGTGTACCGTGTATAGTGCACAGCACACAGAGTACAGTGTATATACCGTGTATATACCGTATATACTACTATACCGTGTATAGTGCAAAGTGCACAGAGTACAGTGTACCGTGTATAGTTCACAGTGCACAGTGCACAGAGTACAGTGTACCGTGTATAGTGCAGAGAGTACAGTGTACCGTGTATAGTGCACAGAGTAGAGTGTACCGTGTATAGTGCACAGTGCACAGAGTACAGTGTACCGTGCATAGTGCACAGTGCACTGAGTACAGTGTACCGTGTATAGTGCACAGTGCACAGAGTAAAGTGTACCGTGTATAGTGCACAGTGCACAGAGTACAGTGTACCGTGTATAGTGCACAGTGCACAGTGCACAGAGTACAGTGTACCGTGTATAGTGCACAGCGCACAGAGTACAGTGTACCGTGTATAGTGCACAGAGTACTGTGTACCGTGTATGGTGTACAGTGCACAGAGTACAGTGTACCGTGTATAGTGAACAGAGTACAGTGTGCCGTGTATAGTGCACAGAGTACAGTGTACCGTGTATAGTTCACAGTGCACAGAGTACAGTGTACCGTGTATAGTACACAGTGCACAGGGTACAGTGTACCGTGTATAGTGCACAGTGCACAGAGTACAGTGTACCGTGTTTAGTGCACAGGACAGAGAGTACAGTGTACCGTGTATAGTGCACAGAGTACAGTGTACCGTGTATAGTGCAGAGTACAGTGTACTGTGTATAGTGCACAGTGCACAGAGTATAGTGCACACAGTACAGTGTACAGTGTATAGTACACAGTGCACAGGGTACAGTGTACCGTGTATAGTGCATAGTGCACAGAGTACAGTGTACCGTGTTTAGTGCAGAGGGCATAGAGTACAGTGTACCGTGTATAGTGCACAGAGTACTGTGCACCGTGTATGGTGTACAGTGCACAGAGTACAGTGTACCGTGTATAGTGAACAGAGTACAGTGTGCCGTGTATAGTGCACAGAGTACAGTGTACCGTGTATAGTGCACAGTGCACAGAGTACAGTGTACGGTGTATAGTACACAGTGCACAGGGTACAGTGTACCGTGTATAGTGCACAGTGCACAGAGTACAGTGTACCGTGTTTAGTGCACAGGGCATAGAGTACAGTGTACCGTGTATAGTGCACAGAGTACAGTGTACCGTGTCTAGTGCACAGAGTACAGTGTACCGTGTATAGTGCACAGAGTAGAGTGTACCGTGTATTAGAAAACAGTGCACAGTGCACAGAGTACAGTGTACCGTGCATAGTGCACAGTGCAGAGAATACAGTGTACCGTGTATAGTGCACAGAGTACAGTGTACCGTGTATTGTGGAAAGAGTACAGTGTACCGTGTATAGTGCACAGAGTACAGTGTACTGTGTATAGTGCGCAGAGTACAGTGTACCGTGTATAGTGCACAGTGCACAGAGTACAGTGTACCGTGTATAGTACACAGTGCACAGGGTACAGTGTACCGTGTATAGTGCACAGTGCACAGTGCACAGAGTACAGTATACCGTGTATAGTGCACAGAGTACTGTGTACCGTGTATGGTGTACAGTACAAATAGCACAGTGTACCGTGTATGGTGAACAGAGTACAGTGTGCCGTGTATAGTGCACAGAGTACAGTGTACCATGTATAGTGCACAGTGCACAGAGTACAGTGTACCGTGTATAGTACACAGTGCACAGGGTACAGTGTGCCGTGTATAGTGCACAGTGCACAGAGTACAGTGTACCGTGTTTAGTGCTAAGGGCATAGAGTACAGTGTACCGTGTATAGAGCACAGAGTACTGTGTACCGTGTATGGTGTACAGTGCACAGAGTACAGTGTACCGTGTATAGTGCACAGTGCAGAGAGTACAGTGTACCGTGTATTGTGCACAGAGTACAGTGTACCGTGTATGGTGCACAGTGCAAAGAGTACAGTGTACCGTGTATAGTGCACAGAGTACAGTGTACCGTGTATAGTGCACAGAGTACAGTGTACCGTGCATAGTGCACAGAGTAGAGTGTACCGTATATAGTGCACAGTGCACGGTACACTGTACTCTCTGCACTGTGCACTATGCACGGTACACTGTACTCTGTGCACTGTGCGCTATACACGGTACACTCTACTCTGTGCACTATACACGGTACACTGTACTCTTTGCACTATACACGGTACACTGTACTCTGTGCACTATACACGGTACACTGTACTCTGGGCACTTTGCACCATACACGGTACACTGTACTCTGTGCACAATACACGGTACACTGTACTCTCTGCACTGTGCACTATACACGGTACACTGTACTCTGTGCACTGTACACCATACACGGTACACAGTACTCTGTGCACTATACATGGTACACTGTACTCTATGCCCTGTGCACTAAACACTGTACACTGTACACTGTACTCTGTGCACTGTGCACTATACACGGTACACTGTACTCTGTGCACTGTGCACTATACACGGTACACTGTACTCTGTGCACTATACACGGTACACTGTACTCTGTGCACTATACACGGTACACTGTACTCTTTGCACTATACACGGTACACTGTACTCTCTGCACTGTGCACTATGCACGGTACACTGTACTCTTTGCACTGTGCACTATACACGGTACACTCTACTCTGTGCACTATACACGGTACACTGTACTCTGTGCACTGTGCACCATACACGGTACACTGTACTCTGTGCACAATACACGGTACACTGTACTCTCTGCACTGTGCACTATACACGGTACACTGTACTCTGTACACTAGACACGGTACACTGTACTCTGTGCACTACACAGCTGGCTTTTTCCGCTCCTTGGTAAATCCCACCCAAAATGGTGGTATGAAACCGACCTCGTGGAATTCGATCTCAAGGGTGTTTTTTCGTTTCTCACCGATGGGGAAACTCGACAAAACAAGTTTTGAACGCAATTGGACGACCTTCGTCAACCCGGCGTTTTCCGCTGCTTGGTAAAGCCCAGCAAAAATAGTGGTATGAAACCGACCTCGTGGAATTCGAACCCAAGGGTGTTTTTTCGTTTCGCCCCGATGGGGAAACTCGACAAAACGAGTTTTGAACGCAATTGGACGACCTTCGTCAACCCGGCGTTTTCCGCTGCTTGGTAAAGCCCAGCAAAAATAGTGGTATGAAACCGACCTCGTGGAATTCGAACCCAAGGGTGTTTTTTCGTTTCGCCCCGATGGGGAAACTCGACAAAACGAGTTTTGAACGCAATTGGACGACCTTCGTCAACCCAGCGTTTTCCGCTGCTTGGTAAAGCCCAGCAAAAATAGTGGTATGAAACCGACCTCGTGGAATTCGAACCCAAGGGTGTTTTTTCGTTTCGCCCCGATGGGGAAACTCGACGAAACGAGTTTTTAACGCAATTGGACGACCTTTGTCAACCCGGCTTTTTGCACTGCATGCAAAAGCCCAGAAAAAATGGTGGTATGAAACCGACCTCATGGAATTCGATCCCAAGGGTTTTTTTTTGTTTCCCCTTGATGGGGGAACTCGACAAAACGAGTTTTCAACGCAACTGGAAGACCTTCGTCAACCCGGCCTTTTCCGCTGCTTGGTAAGTCCAACCCAAAATGGTGGTATAAAACCGACCTCGTGGAATTCGATCCCAAGTGTGTTTTTTCGTTTCGCTCCGATGGGGAAAGTCGAAAAAACGAGTTTTCAACCCAATTGGAAGGACTTCGTGATCCCGGCGTTTTCCGCTGCTTCGTAAAGCCCACCCAAAATGGTGGTATGAAACCGACCTCGTGGAAATCGATCCCAAGGGTGCTTTTTCGTTTCGCCCCATTGGGGAAAGTCGAAAAAACGAGTTTTGAACGCAATTGGACGACCTTCGTCAACCCGGCGTTTTCCTCTGCTTGGTAAAACCAACCCAAAATGGTGGTATGAAACCGACCTCGTGGAATTCGATCCCAAGGGTGTTTTTTCGTTTCGCTCCGACGGGGAAAGTCGAAAAAACGAGTTTTCAAGGCAAATGGACGACCTTCGTCAACCCGCCTTTTTGCACTGCTTGCAAGGGCCCAGCAAAAATGTTGGTATGAAACCGACCTTGTGGAATTCGATCCCAAGGGTGTTTTTTTGTTTCGTCCCGATGGGAAAACTCGACAAAACGAGTTTTCAACCCAATCGGAAGAACTTCGTCATCCCGGCGTTTTCCGCTGCTTGGTAAAGCCCACCCAAAATGGTGGTATGAAACCGACCTGGTGGAATTCGATCCCAAGCGTGCTTTTTCGTTTCGCCCCGATGGGGAATGTCGAAAAAACGAGTTTTGAACGCAATTGGACGACCTTCGTCAACCCGGCGTTTTCCGCTGCTTGGTAAAGCCCACCCAAAATGGTGGTATGAAACCGACCTCGTGGAATTCGATCCCAAGGGTGTTGTTTCGTTTCGCCCCGATGGGGAATCTTGACAAAACGAGTTTTAAACGCAATTGGACGACCTTCGTCAACCCGGAGTTTTGCGCTGCTGGGAATAGCCCAACAAAAATGGTGGTATGAAACCGACCTCGTGTAATTCGATCCAAAGGGTGTTTCTTCGTTTCGCCCCAATGGGGAAAGTCTAAAAAACGAATTTTCAACGCAATTGGACGACCTACGTCGAACCGGCGTTTCGCGCTGCTTGGAAAATCCCACCCAAAATGGTGCTATGAAACCGACCTCGTGGAATTCGATCCCAAGGGTGTTTTTTCGTTTCACTTCTATGGGAAAAGTCCAAAAAACGAGTTTTGAACGCAATTGGACGACCTTCGTCAACCAGGCTTTTTGCGCTGCTGGGAAAAGCCCACCCAAAATGGTGGTGTCAAACCGACCTCGTGGAATTCGATCCAAAGGGTGTTTTTTCGTTTTGCCCATATGGGGAAACTCGAAAAAACGAGTTTTCAACGCAATTGGACGTTTTTCGTCAACCCGGCGTTTTCCGCTCCTTGGTAAAGCCCTCCCAAAATGGTGGCATGATAACGAACTCGTTGAATTCGATCCAAGGGTGTTTTTTCGATTCCCCCGATGGGGAAAGTCGAATTAACGAGTTTTGAACGCAATCGGACGACCTTCGTCAACCCGGCTTTTTTCGATGCTTGGGAAAGCCCACCAAAAATGGTGGTATGAAACCGAAATTGGTAAATTCTATTCCAAGGGTGATTCTTCGTTTCGCCGTAATGGGCAAAGTCGAAAAAACGCGTTTTGAACGCAATTGGACGACCTTCGTGAACCCAGCTTTTTGCACTGCTTGCAAAAGCCCACCCAAAATGGTGGTATAAAATCGAAATTGGTAAAATCGATTCCAAGGGTGTTTCTGCGTTTCGCTCCGATGAGGAAAGTCGAAAAAACGCGTTTTGAACGCATTTGGACGACCTTCGTCAACCCGGCTTTTTGCGCTGCTTGGAATAGCCCACCCAAAATGGTGGTATAAAACCAAAATTGGTAAATTCGATCCCAAGGCTGTTTTTTCGCTTCGCCCCGATGGGGAAAATCGAAAAAACGCGTTTTTAACGGAATTCGACGACCTTCGTTACCCCAGCGTTTTGCGCTGCTTGGAAAAGCCCACCCAAAATGGTGGCATGAAACCGAAATTGTAAAATTCGATCCCAAGGCTGTTTTTTCGCTTCGCCCCGATGGGGAAAGTTGAAAAAACGCGTTTTGAACGGAATTCGACGACCTTCGTTACCCCAGCGTTTTGCGCAGCTTGGAAAAGCCCACCCAAAATGGTGGCATGAAACCGAAATTGTAAAATTCGATCCCAGAGCTGTTTTTTCTCTTCGCCCCGATGGGGAAAGTTGAAAAAACGCGTTTTGAACGGAATTCGACGACCTTCGTTACCCCAGCGTTTTTCGCTGCTTGGAAAAGCGCACCCAAAATGGTGGCATGAAACCGAAATTTTAAAATTCGATCCCAAGGGTGTTTTTTCGTTTCCCCCCGATGGGGAAATTTAAAAAAACGCGTTTTTAACGCAATTGGACCACTTTCCTGAACCCGGCTTTTTCCGCTGCTTGGAAAAGCCCACCCAAAATGGTGGCATGAAACCGAAATTGTAAAATTTGATCTCACGCCTGCTTTTTTTGTCTGGCCAAGATGGGAAAAGTTTAAAAAACGCGTTTTGAACGCAATTGGACGACCTTCGTCAACCCGGCTTTTTCCGCTGCTTGGAAAAGCCCACCCAAAATGGTGGCATGAAACTGAAATTGTAAAATTTGAACCCACGGCTGTTTTTTTTGTCTGGCCAAGATGGGAAAAGTTGAAAAAACGCGTTTTGAACGCAATTGGACGACCTTCGTCAACCCGGCTTTTTCCGCTGCTTGGAAAAGCCCACCCAAAATGGTGGCATGAAACCGAAATTGTAAAATTCGATCCCAAGGCTGTTTTTTCGTTTCCCCCCGATGGGGAAATTTAACAAAACGCGTTTTGAACGCAATTGACCCACTTTCGTGAACCCGGCTTTTTCCGCTGCTTGGAAAAGCCCACCCAAAATGGTGGCATGAAACCGAAATTGTAAAATTCGATCCCAAGGCTGTTTTTTCGCTTCGCCCCGATGGGGAAAGTTGAAAAAACGCGTTTTGAACGCTATTGGAGGACCTTCGTCAACCCGGCTTTTTCCGCTGCTTGGAAAAGCCCACCCAAAATGGTGGCATGAAACCGAAATTGTAAAATTCGATCCCAAGGCTGTTTTTTCGCTTCGCCCCGATGGGGAAAGTTGAAAAAACGCGTTTTGAACGCTATTGGAGGACCTTCGTCAACCCGGCTTTTTCCGCTGCTTGGAAAAGCCCACACAAAATGGTGGCATGAAACCGAAATTTTAAAATTCGATCAAAAGGCTGTTTTTTCGTTTCCCCCCGATGGGGAAATTTAACAAAACGCGTTTTGAACGCAATTGAACCACTTTCGTGAACCCGGCTTTTTCCGCTGCTTGGAAAAGCCCACCCAAAATGGTGGCATGAAATCGAAATTGTAAAATTCGATCCCAAGGCTGTTTTTTCGCTTCGCCCCGATGGGGAAAGTTGAAAAAACGCGTTTTGAACGCTATTGGAGGACCTTCGTCAACCCGGCTTTTTCCGCTGCTTGGAAAAGCCCACCCAAAATGGTGGCATGAAACCGAAATTTTAAAATTCGATCAAAAGGCTGTTTTTTCGTTTCCCCCCGATGGGGAAATTTAACAAAACGCGTTTTGAACGCAATTGAACCACTTTCGTGAACGCGGCTTTTTCCGCTGCTTGGAAAAGCCCACCCAAAATGGTGGCATGAAACCGAAATTGTAAAATTCGATCCCAAGGCTGTTTTTTCGCTTCGCCCCGATGGGGAAAAATGAAAAAACGCGTTTTGAACGCTATTGGAGGACCTTCGTCAACCCGGCTTTTTCCGCTGCTTGGAAAAGCCCACTCAAAATGGTGGCATGAAACCGAAATTTTAAAATTCGATCAAAAGGCTGTTTTTTCGTTTCCCCCCGATGGGGAAATTTAACAAAACGCGTTTTGAACGAGATTGGACCACTTTCGTGAACCCGGCTTTTTCCGCTGCTTGGAAAAGCCCACCCAAAATGGTGGCATGAAACCGAAATTGTAAAATTCGATCAAAAGGCTGTTTTTTCGTTTCCCCCCGATGGGGAAATTTAACAAAACGCGTTTTGAACGAGATTGGACCACTTTCGTGAACCCGGCTTTTTCCGCTGCTTGGAAAAGCCCACCCAAAATGGTGGCATGAAACCGAAATTGTAAAATTTGATCAAAAGGCTGTTTTTTCGTTTCCCCCCGATGGGGAAATTTAACAAAACGCGTTTTGAACGAGATTGGACCACTTTCGTGAACCCGGCTTTTTCCGCTGCTTGGAAAAGCCCACACAAAATGGTGGCATGAAACCGAAATTTTAAAATTCGATCAAAAGGCTGTTTTTTCGTTTCCCCCCGATGGGGAAATTTAACAAAACGCGTTTTGAACGCAATTGAACCACTTTCGTGAACCCGGCTTTTTCCGCTGCTTGGAAAAGCCCACCCAAAATGGTGGCATGAAACCGAAATTGTAAAATTCGATCAAAAGGCTGTTTTTTCGTTTCCCCCCGATGGGGAAATTTAACAAAACGCGTTTTGAACGAGATTGGACCACTTTCGTGAACCCGGCTTTTTCCGCTGCTTGGAAAAGCCCACCCAAAATGGTGGCATGAAACCGAAATTGTAAAATTCGATCAAAAGGCTGTTTTTTCGTTTCCCCCCGATGGGGAAATTTAACAAAACGCGTTTTGAACGAGATTGGACCACTTTCGTGAACCCGGCTTTTTCCGCTGCTTGGAAAAGCCCACCCAAAATGGTGGCATGAAACCGAAATTTTAAAATTCGATCAAAAGGCTGTTTTTTCGTTTCCCCCCGATGGGGAAATTTAACAAAACGCGTTTTGAACGCAATTGAACCACTTTCGTGAACCCGGCTTTTTCCGCTGCTTGGAAAAGCCCACCCAAAATGCTGGCATGAAATCGAAATTGTAAAATTCGATCCCAAGGCTGTTTTTTCGCTTCGCCCCGATGGGGAAAGTTGAAAAAACGCGTTTTGAACGCTATTGGAGGACCTTCGTCAACCCGGCTTTTTCCGCTGCTTGGAAAAGCCCACCCAAAATGGTGGCATGAAACCGAAATTTTAAAATTCGATCAAAAGGCTGTTTTTTCGTTTCCCCCCGATGGGGAAATTTAACAAAACGCGTTTTGAACGCAATTGGACGACGTTCGTCAACCCGGCTTTTTCCGCTGCTTGGAAAAGCCCACCCAAAATGCTGGCATGAAATCGAAATTGTAAAATTCGATCCCAAGGCTGTTTTTTCGCTTCGCCCCGATGGGGAAAGTTGAAAAAACGCGTTTTGAACGCTATTGGAGGACCTTCGTCAACCCGGCTTTTTCCGCTGCTTGGAAAAGCCCACCCAAAATGGTGGCATGAAACCGAAATTTTAAAATTCGATCAAAAGGCTGTTTTTTCGTTTCCCCCCGATGGGGAAATTTAACAAAACGCGTTTTGAACGCAATTGAACCACTTTCGTGAACCCGGCTTTTTCCGCTGCTTGGAAAAGCCCACCCAAAATGGTGGCATGAAACCGAAATTGTAAAATTCGATCCCAAGGCTGTTTTTTCGCTTCGCCCCGATGGGGAAAAATGAAAAAACGCGTTTTGAACGCTATTGGAGGACCTTCGTCAACCCGGCTTTTTCCGCTGCTTGGAAAAGCCCACCCAAAATGGTGGCATGAAACCGAAATTTTAAAATTCGATCAAAAGGCTGTTTTTTCGTTTCCCCCCGATGGGGAAATTTAACAAAACGCGTTTTGAACGAGATTGGACCACTTTCGTGAACCCGGCTTTTTCCGCGGCTTGGAAAAGCCCACCCAAAATGGTGGCATGAAACCGAAATTGTAAAATTCGATCAAAAGGCTGTTTTTTCGTTTCCCCCCGATGGGGAAATTTAACAAAACGCGTTTTGAACGAGATTGGACCACTTTCGTGAACCCGGCTTTTTCCGCTGCTTGGAAAAGCCCACCCAAAATGGTGGCATGAAACCGAAATTGTAAAATTCGATCCCAAGGCTGTTTTTTCGCTTCGCTCCGATAAGGAAAGTTGAAAAAGCGCGTTTTGAACGCAATTGGACGACCTTCGTCAACCCGGCTTTTTCCGCTGCTTGGAAAAGCCCACACAAAATGGTGGCATGAAACCGAAATTTTAAAATTCGATCAAAAGGCTGTTTTTTCGTTTCCCCCCGATGGGGAAATTTAACAAAACGCGTTTTGAACGAGATTGGACCACTTTCGTGAACCCGGCTTTTTCCGCTGCTTGGAAAAGCCCACCCAAAATGGTGGCATGAAACCGAAATTGTAAAATTCGATCCCAAGGCTGTTTTTTCGCTTCGCCCCGATAAGGAAAGTTGAAAAAGCGCGTTTTGAACGCAATTGGACGACCTTCGTCAACCCGGCTTTTTCCGCTGCTTGGAAAAGCCCACACAAAATGGTGGCATGAAACCGAAATTTTAAAATTCGATCAAAAGGCTGTTTTTTCGTTTCCCCCCGATGGGGAAATTTAACAAAACGCGTTTTGAACGCAATTGAACCACTTTCGTGAACCCGGCTTCTTCCGCTGCTTGGAAAAGCCCACCCAAAATGGTGGCATGAAACCGAAATTGTAAAATTCGATCCCAAGGCTGTTTTTTCGCTTCGCCCCGATGGGGAAAGTTGAAAAAACGCGTTTTGAACGCTATTGGAGGACCTTCGTCAACCCGGCTTTTTCCGCTGCTTGGAAAAGCGCACACAAAATGGTGGCATGAAACCGAAATTTTAAAATTCGATCAAAAGGCTGTTTTTTCGTTTCCTCCCGATGGGGAAATTTAACAAAACGCGTTTTGAACGCAATTGAACCACTTTCGTGAACCCGGCTTTTTCCGCTGCTTGGAAAAGCCCACCCAAAATGGTGGCATGAAACCGAAATTGTAAAATTCGATCAAAAGGCTGTTTTTTCGTTTCCCCCCGATGGGGAAATTTAACAAAACGCGTTTTGAACGAGATTGGACCACTTTCGTGAACCCGGCTTTTTCCGCTGCTTGGAAAAGCCCACCCAAAATGGTGGCATGAAACCGAAATTGTAAAATTCGATCCCAAGGCTGTTTTTTCGCTTCGCTCCGATAAGGAAAGTTGAAAAAGCGCGTTTTGAACGCAATTGGACGACCTTCGTCAACCCGGCTTTTTCCGCTGCTTGGAAAAGCCCACACAAAATGGTGGCATGAAACCGAAATTTTAAAATTCGATCAAAAGGCTGTTTTTTCGTTTCCCCCCGATGGGGAAATTTAACAAAACGCGTTTTGAACGAGATTGGACCACTTTCGTGAACCCGGCTTTTTCCGCTGCTTGGAAAAGCCCACCCAAAATGGTGGCATGAAACCGAAATTGTAAAATTCGATCCCAAGGCTGTTTTTTCGCTTCGCCCCGATAAGGAAAGTTGAAAAAGCGCGTTTTGAACGCAATTGGACGACCTTCGTCAACCCGGCTTTTTCCGCTGCTTGGAAAAGCCCACACAAAATGGTGGCATGAAACCGAAATTTTAAAATTCGATCAAAAGGCTGTTTTTTCGTTTCCCCCCGATGGGGAAATTTAACAAAACGCGTTTTGAACGCAATTGAACCACTTTCGTGAACCCGGCTTCTTCCGCTGCTTGGAAAAGCCCACCCAAAATGGTGGCATGAAACCGAAATTGTAAAATTCGATCCCAAGGCTGTTTTTTCGCTTCGCCCCGATGGGGAAAGTTGAAAAAACGCGTTTTGAACGCTATTGGAGGACCTTCGTCAACCCGGCTTTTTCCGCTGCTTGGAAAAGCCCACCCAAAATGGTGGCATGAAACCGAAATTGTAAAATTCGATCCCAAGGCTGTTTTTTCGCTTCGCCCCGATGGGGAAAAATGAAAAAACGCGTTTTGAACGCTATTGGAGGACCTTCGTCAACCCGGCTTTTTCCGCTGCTTGGAAAAGCCCACCCAAAATGGTGGCATGAAACCGAAATTTTAAAATTCGATCAAAAGGCTGTTTTTTCGTTTCCCCCCGATGGGGAAATTTAACAAAACGCGTTTTGAACGAGATTGGACCACTTTCGTGAACCCGGCTTTTTCCGCGGCTTGGAAAAACCCACCCAAAATGGTGGCATGAAACCGAAATTGTAAAATTCGATCAAAAGGCTGTTTTTTCGTTTCCCCCCGATGGGGAAATTTAACAAAACGCGTTTTGAACGAGATTGGACCACTTTCGTGAACCCGGCTTTTTCCGCTGCTTGGAAAAGCCCACCCAAAATGGTGGCATGAAACCGAAATTGTAAAATTCGATCCCAAGGCTGTTTTTTCGCTTCGCTCCGATAAGGAAAGTTGAAAAAGCGCGTTTTGAACGCAATTGGACGACCTTCGTCAACCCGGCTTTTTCCGCTGCTTGGAAAAGCCCACACAAAATGGTGGCATGAAACCGAAATTTTAAAATTCGATCAAAAGGCTGTTTTTTCGTTTCCCCCCGATGGGGAAATTTAACAAAACGCGTTTTGAACGAGATTGGACCACTTTCGTGAACCCGGCTTTTTCCGCTGCTTGGAAAAGCCCACCCAAAATGGTGGCATGAAACCGAAATTGTAAAATTCGATCCCAAGGCTGTTTTTTCGCTTCGCCCCGATAAGGAAAGTTGAAAAAGCGCGTTTTGAACGCAATTGGACGACCTTCGTCAACCCGGCTTTTTCCGCTGCTTGGAAAAGCCCACACAAAATGGTGGCATGAAACCGAAATTTTAAAATTCGATCAAAAGGCTGTTTTTTCGTTTCCCCCCGATGGGGAAATTTAACAAAACGCGTTTTGAACGCAATTGAACCACTTTCGTGAACCCGGCTTCTTCCGCTGCTTGGAAAAGCCCACCCAAAATGGTGGCATGAAACCGAAATTGTAAAATTCGATCCCAAGGCTGTTTTTTCGCTTCGCCCCGATGGGGAAAGTTGAAAAAACGCGTTTTGAACGCTATTGGAGGACCTTCGTCAACCCGGCTTTTTCCGCTGCTTGGAAAAGCCCACACAAAATGGTGGCATGAAACCGAAATTTTAAAATTCGATCAAAAGGCTGTTTTTTCGTTTCCCCCCGATGGGGAAATTTAACAAAACGCGTTTTGAACGAGATTGGACCACTTTCGTGAACCCGGCTTTTTCCGCTGCTTGGGAAAGCCCACCCAAAATGGTGGCATGAAACCGAAATTGTAAAATTCGATCCCAAGGCTGTTTCTTCGCTTCGCCCCGATGGGGAAAGTTGAAAAAACGCGTTTTGAACGCAATTGGAGGACCTTCGTCAACCCGGCTTTTTCCGCTGCTTGGAAAAGCCCACACAAAATGGTGGCATGAAACCGAAATTTTAAAATTCGATCAAAAGGCTGTTTTTTCGTTTCCCCCCGATGGGGAAATTTAACAAAACGCGTTTTGAACGAGATTGGACCACTTTCGTGAACCCGGCTTTTTCCGCTGCTTGGAAAAGCCCACCCAAAATGGTGGCATGAAACCGAAATTGCAAAAATTCGATCCCAAGGCTGTTTTTTCGCTTCGCCCCGATAAGGAAAGTTGAAAAAGCGCGTTTTGAACGCAATTGGACGACCTTCGTCAACCCGGCTTTTTCCGCTGCTTGGAAAAGCCCACACAAAATGGTGGCATGAAACCGAAATTTTAAAATTCGATCAAAAGGCTGTTTTTTCGTTTCCCCCCGATGGGGAAATTTAACAAAACGCGTTTTGAACGAGATTGGACCACTTTCTTGAACCCGGCTTTTTCCGCTGCTTGGAAAAGCCCACCCAAAATGGTGGCATGAAACCGAAATTGTAAAATTCGATCAAAAGGCTGTTTTTTCGTTTCCCCCCGATGGGGAAATTTAACAAAACGCGTTTTGAACGAGATTGGACCACTTTCGTGAACCCGGCTTTTTCCGCTGCTTGGAAAAGCCCACCCAAAATGGTGGCATGAAACCGAAATTGTAAAATTCGATCCCAAGGCTGTTTTTTCGCTTCGCTCCGATAAGGAAAGTTGAAAAAGCGCGTTTTGAACGCAATTGGACGACCTTCGTCAACCCGGCTTTTTCCGCTGCTTGGAAAAGCCCACACAAAATGGTGGCATGAAACCGAAATTTTAAAATTCGATCAAAAGGCTGTTTTTTCGTTTCCCCCCGATGGGGAAATTTAACAAAACGCGTTTTGAACGCAATTGAACCACTTTCGTGAACCCGGCTTCTTCCGCTGCTTGGAAAAGCCCACCCAAAATGGTGGCATGAAACCGAAATTGTAAAATTCGATCCCAAGGCTGTTTTTTCGCTTCGCCCCGATGGGGAAAGTTGAAAAAACGCGTTTTGAACGCTATTGGAGGACCTTCGTCAACCCGGCTTTTTCCGCTGCTTGGAAAAGCCCACACAAAATGGTGGCATGAAACCGAAATTTTAAAATTCGATCAAAAGGCTGTTTTTTCGTTTCCCCCCGATGGGGAAATTTAACAAAACGCGTTTTGAACGAGATTGGACCACTTTCGTGAACCCGGCTTTTTCCGCTGCTTGGGAAAGCCCACCCAAAATGGTGGCATGAAACCGAAATTGTAAAATTCGATCCCAAGGCTGTTTCTTCGCTTCGCCCCGATGGGGAAAGTTGAAAAAACGCGTTTTGAACGCAATTGGAGGACCTTCGTCAACCCGGCTTTTTCCGCTGCTTGGAAAAGCCCACACAAAATGGTGGCATGAAACCGAAATTTTAAAATTCGATCAAAAGGCTGTTTTTTCGTTTCCCCCCGATGGGGAAATTTAACAAAACGCGTTTTGAACGAGATTGGACCACTTTCGTGAACCCGGCTTTTTCCGCTGCTTGGAAAAGCCCACCCAAAATGGTGGCATGAAACCGAAATTGCAAAAATTCGATCCCAAGGCTGTTTTTTCGCTTCGCCCCGATAAGGAAAGTTGAAAAAGCGCGTTTTGAACGCAATTGGACGACCTTCGTCAACCCGGCTTTTTCCGCTGCTTGGAAAAGCCCACACAAAATGGTGGCATGAAACCGAAATTTTAAAATTCGATCAAAAGGCTGTTTTTTCGTTTCCCCCCGATGGGGAAATTTAACAAAACGCGTTTTGAACGAGATTGGACCACTTTCTTGAACCCGGCTTTTTCCGCTGCTTGGAAAAGCCCACCCAAAATGGTGGCATGAAACCGAAATTGTAAAATTCGATCAAAAGGCTGTTTTTTCGTTTCCCCCCGATGGGGAAATTTAACAAAACGCGTTTTGAACGAGATTGGACCACTTTCGTGAACCCGGCTTTTTCCGCTGCTTGGAAAAGCCCACCCAAAATGGTGGCATGAAACCGAAATTGTAAAATTCGATCCCAAGGCTGTTTTTTCGCTTCGCTCCGATAAGGAAAGTTGAAAAAGCGCGTTTTGAACGCAATTGGACGACCTTCGTCAACCCGGCTTTTTCCGCTGCTTGGAAAAGCCCACACAAAATGGTGGCATGAAACCGAAATTTTAAAATTCGATCAAAAGGCTGTTTTTTCGTTTCCCCCCGATGGGGAAATTTAACAAAACGCGTTTTGAACGAGATTGGACCACTTTCGTGAACCCGGCTTTTTCCGCTGCTTGGAAAAGCCCACCCAAAATGGTGGCATGAAACCGAAATTGTAAAATTCGATCCCAAGGCTGTTTTTTCGCTTCGCCCCGATAAGGAAAGTTGAAAAAGCGCGTTTTGAACGCAATTGGACGACCTTCGTCAACCCGGCTTTTTCCGCTGCTTGGAAAAGCCCACACAAAATGGTGGCATGAAACCGAAATTTTAAAATTCGATCAAAAGGCTGTTTTTTCGTTTCCCCCCGATGGGGAAATTTAACAAAACGCGTTTTGAACGCAATTGAACCACTTTCGTGAACCCGGCTTCTTCCGCTGCTTGGAAAAGCCCACCCAAAATGGTGGCATGAAACCGAAATTGTAAAATTCGATCCCAAGGCTGTTTTTTCGCTTCGCCCCGATGGGGAAAGTTGAAAAAACGCGTTTTGAACGCTATTGGAGGACCTTCGTCAACCCGGCTTTTTCCGCTGCTTGGAAAAGCCCACACAAAATGGTGGCATGAAACCGAAATTTTAAAATTCGATCAAAAGGCTGTTTTTTCGTTTCCCCCCGATGGGGAAATTTAACAAAACGCGTTTTGAACGAGATTGGACCACTTTCGTGAACCCGGCTTTTTCCGCTGCTTGGAAAAGCCCACCCAAAATGGTGGCATGAAACCGAAATTGTAAAATTCGATCCCAAGGCTGTTTTTTCGCTTCGCCCCGATAAGGAAAGTTGAAAAAGCGCGTTTTGAACGCAATTGGACGACCTTCGTCAACCCGGCTTTTTCCGCTGCTTGGAAAAGCCCACACAAAATGGTGGCATGAAACCGAAATTTTAAAATTCGATCAAAAGGCTGTTTTTTCGTTTCCCCCCGATGGGGAAATTTAACAAAACGCGTTTTGAACGAGATTGGACCACTTTCGTGAACCCGGCTTTTTCCGCTGCTTGGAAAAGCCCACCCAAAATGGTGGCATGAAACCGAAATTGTAAAATTCGATCCCAAGGCTGTTTTTTCGCTTCGCCCCGATAAGGAAAGTTGAAAAAGCGCGTTTTGAACGCAATTGGACGACCTTCGTCAACCCGGCTTTTTCCGCTGCTTGGAAAAGCCCACACAAAATGGTGGCATGAAACCGAAATTTTAAAATTCGATCAAAAGGCTGTTTTTTCGTTTCCCCCCGATGGGGAAATTTAACAAAACGCGTTTTGAACGAGATTGGACCACTTTCGTGAACCCGGCTTTTTCCGCTGCTTGGAAAAGCCCACCCAAAATGGTGGCATGAAACCGAAATTGTAAAATTCGATCCCAAGGCTGTTTTTTCGCTTCGCCCCGATAAGGAAAGTTGAAAAAGCGCGTTTTGAACGCAATTGGACGACCTTCGTCAACCCGGCTTTTTCCGCTGCTTGGAAAAGCCCACACAAAATGGTGGCATGAAACCGAAATTTTAAAATTCGATCAAAAGGCTGTTTTTTCGTTTCCCCCCGATGGGGAAATTTAACAAAACGCGTTTTGAACGAGATTGGACCACTTTCTTGAACCCGGCTTTTTCCGCTGCTTGGAAAAGCCCACCCAAAATGGTGGCATGAAACCGAAATTGTAAAATTCGATCAAAAGGCTGTTTTTTCGTTTCCCCCCGATGGGGAAATTTAACAAAACGCGTTTTGAACGAGATTGGACCACTTTCGTGAACCCGGCTTTTTCCGCTGCTTGGAAAAGCCCACCCAAAATGGTGGCATGAAACCGAAATTGTAAAATTCGATCCCAAGGCTGTTTCTTCGCTTCGCCCCGATGGGGAAAGTTGAAAAAACGCGTTTTGAACGCTATTGGAGGACCTTCGTCAACCCGGCTTTTTCCGCTGCTTGGAAAAGCCCACACAAAATGGTGGCATGAAACCAAAATTTTAAAATTCGATCAAAAGGCTGTTTTTTCGTTTCCCCCCGATGGGGAAATTTAACAAAACGCGTTTTGAACGAGATTGGACCACTTTCGTGAACCCGGCTTTTTCCGCTGCTTGGAAAAGCCCACCCAAAATGGTGGCATGAAACCGAAATTGTAAAATTCGATCCCAAGGCTGTTTTTTCGCTTCGCCCCGATAAGGAAAGTTGAAAAAGCGCGTTTTGAACGCAATTGGACGACCTTCGTCAACCCGGCTTTTTCCGCTGCTTGGAAAAGCCCACACAAAATGGTGGCATGAAACCGAAATTTTAAAATTCGATCAAAAGGCTGTTTTTTCGTTTCCCCCCGATGGGGAAATTTAACAAAACGCGTTTTGAACGCAATTGAACCACTTTCGTGAACCCGGCTTTTTCCGCTGCTTGGAAAAGCCCACCCAAAATGGTGGCAAGGAATCTGAAATTGTAAAATTCGATCCCAAGGCTGTTTTTTCGCTTCGCCCCGATGGGGAAAGTTGAAAAAACGCGTTTTGAACGCTATTGGAGGACCTTCGTCAACCCGGCTTTTTCCGCTGCTTGGAAAAGCCCACACAAAATGGTGGCATGAAACCGAAATTTTAAAATTCGATCAAAAGGCTGTTTTTTCGTTTCCCCCCGATGGGGAAATTTAACAAAACGCGTTTTGAACGAGATTGGACCACTTTCGTGAACCCGGCTTTTTCCGCTGCTTGGAAAAGCCCACCCAAAATGGTGGCATGAAACCGAAATTGTAAAATTCGATCCCAAGGCTGTTTCTTCGCTTCGCCCCGATGGGGAAAGTTGAAAAAACGCGTTTTGAACGCTATTGGAGGACCTTCGTCAACCCGGCTTTTTCCGCTGCTTGGAAAAGCCCACACAAAATGGTGGCATGAAACCGAAATTGTAAAATTTGATCCCACGGCTGTTTTTTTTGTCTGGCCAAGATGGGAAAAGTTGAAAAAACGCGTTTTGAACGCAATTGGACCACTTTCGTGAACCCGGCTTTTTCCGCTGCTTGGAAAAGCCAACCCAAAATGGTGGCATGAAACCGAAATTGTAAAATTCGATCCCAAGGCTGTTTTTTCGCTTCGCCCCGATAAGGAAAGTTGAAAAAGCGCGTTTTGAACGCAATTGGACGACCTTCGTCAACCCGGCTTTTTCCGCTGCTTGGAAAAGCCCACCCAAAATGGTGGCATGAAACCGAAATTGTAAAATTTGATCCCACGGGTGTTTTTTTTGTCTGGCCAAGATGGGAAAAGTTGAAAAAACGCGTTTTGAACGCAATTGGACGACCTTCGTCAACCCGGCTTTTTCCGCTGCTTGGAAAAGCCCACCCAAAATGGTGGCATAAAAACGAAATTTTAAAATTGGATCCCAAGGGTGTTTTTTCGTTTCCCCCCGATGGGGAAATTTAACAAAACGCGGTTTGAACGCAATTGGACCACTTTCGTGAACCCGGCTTTTTCCGCTGCTTGGAAAAGCCCACCCAAAATGGTGGCATGAAACCGAAACTGTAAAATTCGATCCCAATGCTGTTTTTTCGCTTCGCCCCGATGGGGAAAGTCGAAAAAACGCGTTTTGAACGCAATTGGACGACGTTCGTCAACCCGGCTTTTTCCGCTGCTTGGAAAAGCCCACTCAAAATGGTGGTATGAAACCGACCTCGTGGTATTCGATCCTAAGGGTGTTTTTTCGTTTCGCCCCGATGGGGAAAGTCGAAAAAACGCGTTTTGAACGCAATTGGACGACCTTCGTCAACCCGGCTTTTTCCGCTGCTTGGAAAAGCCCACCCAAAATGGTGGCATAAAAACGAAATTTTAAAATTGGATCCCAAGGGTGTTTTTTCGTTTCCCCCCGATGGGGAAATTTAACAAAACGCGGTTTGAACGCAATTGGACCACTTTCGTGAACCCGGCTTTTTCCGCTGCTTGGAAAAGCCCACCCAAAATGGTGGCATGAAACCGAAACTGTAAAATTCGATCCCAATGCTGTTTTTTCGCTTCGCCCCGATGGGGAAAGTCGAAAAAACGCGTTTTGAACGCAATTGGACGACGTTCGTCAACCCGGCTTTTTCCGCTGCTTGGAAAAGCCCACTCAAAATGGTGGTATGAAACCGACCTCGTGGTATTCGATCCTAAGGGTGTTTTTTCGTTTCGCCCCGATGGGGAAAGTCGAAAAAACGCGTTTTGAACGCAATTGGACGACGTTCGTCAACCCGGCTTTTTGCCCTGCTTGGAAAAGCCCACTCAAAATGGTGGTATGAAACCGACGTCGTGGAATTCGATCCTAAGGGTGTTTTTTCGTTTCGCCCCGATCAGGAAAGTCGAAAAAACGCGTTTTGAACGCAATTGGACGACCTTCGTCAACCCGGCTTTTTCCGCTGCTTGGAAAAGCCCACACAAAATGGTGACATGAAACTGAGCTCGTGGAATTCGATCCCAAGGGTGTTGTTTCGTTTCGCCCCGATGGGGAAAGTCGAAAAAACGCGTTTTGAACGCAATTGGACGACTTTCGTCAACCCGGGCTTTTTGCCCTGATTGGAAGGGCCCACTCAAAATGGTGGTATGAAACCGACGTCGTGGAATTCGATCCCAAGGGTGTTTTTTCGTTTCGCCCCGATGGGGAAAGTCGAAAAAGCGCGTTTTGAACGCAATTGGACGACGTTCGTCAACCCGGCTTTTTGCCCTGCTTGGAAAAGCCCACTCAAAATGGTGGTATGAAACCGACCTCGTGGTATTCGATCCTAAGGGTGTTTTTTCGTATCGCCCCGATGGCGAAAGTCGAAAAAGCGCGTTTTGAACGCAATTGGACGACGTTCGTCAACCCGGCTTTTTGCCCTGCTTGGAAAAGCCCACTCAAAATGGTGGTATGAAACCGACCTCGTGGAATTCGATCCCAAGGGTGTTATTTCGTTTCGCCCCGATGGGGAAAGTCGAAAAAACGCGTTTTGAACGCAATTGGACGACGTTCGTCAAACAGGCTTTTTGCCCTGCTTGGAAAAGCCCACTCAAAATGGTGGTATGAAACCGACCTCGTGGTATTCGATCCTAAGGGTGTTTTTTCGTTTCGCCCCGATGGGGAAAGTCGAAAAAACGCGTTTTGAACGCAATTGGACGACGTTCGTCAACCCGGCTTTTTGCCCTGATTGGAAGGGCCCACTCAAAATGGTGGTATGAAACCGACGTCGTGGAATTCGATCCTAAGGGTGTTTTTTCGTTTCGCCCCGATCAGGAAAGTCGAAAAAACGCGTTTTGAACGCAATTGGACGACCTTCGTCAACCCGGCTTTTTCCGCTGCTTGGAAAAGCCCACACAAAATCGTGGCATGAAACTGACCTCGTGGAATTCGATCCCAAGGGTGTTTTTTCGTTTCGCCCCGATGGGGAAAGTCGAAAAAACGCGTTTTGAACGCAATTGGACGACTTTCGTCAACCCGGCTTTTTGCCCTGATTGGAAGGGCCCACTCAAAATGGTGGTATGAAACCGACGTCGTGGAACTCGATCCTAAGGGTTTTTTTTCGTGTCGCCCCGATCAGGAAAGTCGAAAAAACGCGTTTTGAACGCAATTGGACGACCTTCGTCAACCCGGCTTTTTCCGCTGCTTTGAAAAGCCCACACAAAATGGTGGCATGAAACTGACCTCGTGGAATTCGAATCCCAAGGGTTTTTTTTCGTTTCGCCCCGATGGGGAAAGTCGAAAAAGCGCGTTTTGAACGCAATTGGACGACGTTCGTCAACCCGGCTTTTTGCCCTGCTTGGAAAAGCCCACTCAAAATGGTGGTATGAAACCGACCTCGTGGTATTCGATCCTAAGGGTGTTTTTTCGTTTCGCCCCGATGGGGAAAGTCGAAAAAACGCGTTTTGAACGCAATTGGACGACGTTCGTCAACCCGGCTTTTTGCCCTAATAATAATAATAATAATCAACTTTATTTATAGAGGGTAAACACATAACAGTAAAAAACTGACAAACCAGTGGCCCTCTAATATAAAATACAATCGAGAACTAAAAATAATGCTAAAAATCTAACAATCTAAAATTACAAAATTTAGTTTAAAATACGCTATTATATAAAAACTAGGTAAAAATTACTCTAAAATGGCGAGATTGATATAAAAGAGTTAACTAAAAGGTAAAGTGATCTAAATGTTTGTATGTATCTTTAAAAAATTTAAACGTAGCCTTCTTAAAACTTACTAAACTAGGCTTGTTCCTTATGGTGCTGGGTATAGTATTCCAGAGGCGTGTAGTCGATACTGTGAAAGACCTTCCGCCTTCTGACTCCCGTTTGAATCGGGGGCAGACAAGGTTTAGTAGTCCATGTCTGCTCGATCTTTCATTGATGTCGGCGTTTCTTATCAGCATCTGTGACAAATAATATGGACAGTCCCCAGACAGTCGTTTGTATACCATTGATAACCTATTTACATTTGCCTCATGATAAAATGGAACCCAATCCAATTCTCTAAACAGTTGTACGCTATTCGCTTTAGTATCCGCATTTAGTATTACACGTGCTGCGCGTTTCTGAAGTTTAAATACTCTTTGTAAATTCTCAGCAGAGCATGAAGTCCACACGGTTGATGCATATAGCATTGTCTGCTTGATCATAGCATTATAATAGAGTTTCCTTTGATCAAGAGGAAGAGAGCGTCGTATTTTTCGCAACACGGCGATTCTCTGTGATAACTTCGTGCATAGATTTTCGACATGTTGGTCAAAGGTAAGCTGGCTGTCAATCGTGACCCCTAATAGTTTATGCGAGCTCACTTGTTCAAGTTCAGTAGAATTTACGTGTAACTGCAGAGTGGACTGTTCCAGTTTCTTGCCTAACCGTTTACCAGTAACAAGCATGGATTTTGTTTTGGATTCGTTTAGTATCATTTTGTTGTCTGCTGACCAGATCATAATTTCATCAATATCCGTCTGAAGGCCGTTTGAGATGTCGTTGGGTGCCGCCATATAATGGGTGGAGTAGCTAATAGTTGTGTCGTCGGCATAAATATCAACCACGGAGTGCTGCAAAGCTGCAGGTAGATCATTAATAAATACAAGGAATAAGATTGGACCTAAGATGCTGCCCTGTGGTACACCCAGTGTTAAGGCCCTCTGGGTACAATAATATCCGTCTATGTTCACAAACTGGCGTCTACCACTCAAATAGTCACGGAACATGGGTAGGCTCCTTTCGCCTACACCAAGAGCCTTTAATTTTGACAGAAGCAGTTTATGGTCAATCAGATCAAATGCCTTTTTGTAGTCGATAAAAACAAGTCCAGTGACTTTATCATTGTCGAGGTTGAACAATAACTGGTCTACCAATCGGATAAGCGCAGTTTCAGTGGAGTGAGATTTTCTAAACCCCGACTGAAGGGGGTGGAAAAAGTCATTCTCTCTCAGGAAGTTACACAAGTGTTCACATATGTGTTTCTCCAGCACTTTCGAGAGAATGGGGAGCACAGAAATCGGTCTATAGTTGTTCTTGTCGTTTCTGCTGCCGTTACCTTTAAAAACAGGGGTAACTTTTGCGATCTTCCAGGTAGTAGGAAACGTCTGTGTAGACAGGCCGTGGTTCAGCAACTTCGTCAGCGATGGTGCGATTGCTGGAGCAGCAATTCTGAGTATTTTGGCGCTGATACCGTCGTCTCCGGTGGCCTTATGGGTTGGAATTGATAACAGTAACTCTACAACCCTCTTCTGTGTTATATTCGGGAGGTCAAATGCACTGATGTCCTGTCTGGCAGAGGTCACCGTTGAGGGGACAGTTAGCGAGCTAAGCCCAAGTGCGGCAACCAAGTTTTTCGGTTGATCAACAAAAAACGAGTTAAGTATCTCAGCAATGGTTTGCTTATCCGTGATATTTGTCTCGTTTTCTACAATTTCCTTTATTCCACTCTCAGCTCCTTTGTCGTCATTCGATAGACACTTGATTAGATTCCAAAGTTTCCTAGAGTTGTTCTTGTTTTCGGTGACTTTATCCTTGAAGTAAGATTGTTTTGTACTCCTGATAAGTTGAGTCACTGTGTTTTTCGCTCGCTTAAACGCATTCCAATCTCTTTCCGTTTGGCTTTTTCTAGCTTTGTTGAGAAGCTTGTCCCGAGCCTTTATCCCTTTCAGGATTTCAGTGTTGAACCATTTTGGCTGAATTTTGCGCTTTACTCTCTTTTGTTTCAGAGGGAGGTGTTCGTCAATAATGTCGTTAAATACGTTATACCAGGCGTCGACCACATCATTAGTATCCTCGAACACAAAGGTACAGTCCCAGGGGGCCTCATGCAGCGATGAAACAAATTGCTCTTTGTTAAGACCTTTTATGTCCCGATAAGTTATCGTCCTGTGCTGATCTTTATTGTTCTTTGGGCATTTAATGAGTTTCCTTGTAACAATAACTGGGAGGTGATCAGATATCCCAGAGGACATAACCCTCACACTGTGAAGCCGCTCCGGATGACTACTCCAAATGTGGTCAAGGCAGGTTTTTGACACGGGCCTGGTAATTTTATGCACAAGTTGAGACATATTCAAATTACGCATTGTTTTTAAAAGCGAGTGTTTCTGGACTTTCTTTGCACATAAGAAATCAATATTAAAGTCGCCTAAAATAACGATTTCTCGATTCAGTAGATGTGCGTTTTCGATGTTCTTTCCAAGTCTCTTATCGTCTGCCGCTTTATATGAAGGAGGTCGATAGATGCCGGCAATGAGTAGGGGGCGCTTCGACTTGAAAGGGCAGGTTTCAAGCCATAAACACTCTAGATCGGTTGCTTCGAGGTCTTCGCGCCGTTTAACCTGCAGCGAACTGTTTACAAAGGCAAGAATCCCGCCTCCAGATCTCCCGATTCTATCTTTACGATGTAGATGGAATCCTGGGGTAGAATAAAATGAGTCAGGCACTTTCGCTGAGCAGAAAGTTTCGGTTAAGATCAGAATATCAGGCTTATCTTCTCCGTTGTTTGGATTTGTCAACTTGACCCTGATCTCCTCCAGCTTGCAATCAGTAAGATGTTGAATATTCCAATGGCAAACTTTCAAGCCAACACCGCGGCTAGCCGCGCCAGGTCCCGGGTTTTGAGCAATATCTCCACATAGAATAAGAACATTCACGAACAGAAGGTCTCTGGTAAAGCGTAGAATAGCACTTGCCTTTAGATAATAGGCCATTTTACAGTTGTCTGCTCAGTAGCCTAGCCTTTGAGTGGTAGCGAGGCTGGAGGTGACCTTGCATTGATACAAACCTCTCTGCTTTTCTCATGTAAATGCGAACCATTAACATCAGAACAACTTGATTTGCAAAACAAAAGCAGCGAGGTCTGTATCAAAACAAGGTCACCTCTAGCCTCGCTACCATTCAAAGGCCTGGTATCTGAGCAGACAACTGTAAAATGGTCTATTACCAACCGTAATAATGGCGGACCGCTTCGTCGATTGATTTCGCGTAGGAACGACGCTTGATAGCTCCCTTCCACAAGATAATTCGGCTACTTGCCCATGAACACCAACATTAAAGTCAGAGTTACCAACCTTGTGAACTTTTTTACAGAGAAGGCTAAGCAAAAATACAATCTGGACGATTTTTAACGGAACGCGTGAAAGTCGCGCCATCGTTGTTTTAGAATGCCCAAAGAATGCCCTGCTTGGAAAAGCCCACTCGAAATGGTGGTATGAAACCGACCTCGTGGAATTCGATCCTAAGGGTGTTTTTTCGTTTCGCCCCGATGGGGAAAGTCGAAAAAACGCGTTTTGAACGCAATTGGACGACGTTCGTCAACCCGGCTTTTTGCCCTGCTTGGAAAAGCCCACCCAAAATGGTGGTATGAAACCGACCTAGTGGAATCGATCCCAAGGGTGTTGTTTCGTTTCGCCCCGATGGGGAAAGTCGAAAAAACGCGTTTTGAACGCAATTGGACGACGTTCGTCAACCCGGCTTTTTGCCCTGCTTGGAAAAGCCCACTCAAAATGATGGTATGAAACCGACCTCGTGGAATTCGATCCCAAGGGTGTTTTTTCGTTTCGCCCAGATGGGGAAAGTCGAAAAAACGCGTTTTGAACACAATTGGACGACGTTCGTCAACCCGGCTTTTTGCCCTGCTTGGAAAAGCCCACCCAAAATGGTGGTATGAAACCGACCTAGTGGAATCGATCCCAAGGGTGTTGTTTCGTTTCGCCCCGATGGGGAAAGTCGAAAAAACGCGTTTTGAACGCAATTGGACGACGTTCGTCAACCCGCCTTTTTGCCCTGCTTGGAAAAGCCCACTCAAAATGGTGGTATGAAACCGACCTAGTGGAATCGATCCCAAGGGTGTTACGTCATAAAATTCTCAAATCAAAATTCAATAGGCCTGCTAAACTTTCGATGTCACTAGGTTTAAGATGAACTAAAAACATATCTCTTTGCAAATTTCCAGCTTGGTTGTGCGCTTCGTTTTTAAAACAGAGCATTTTGAATATTCGAGTTCTCCGCCGTATGTGATATCAAGCTGAGTGCCGTGACAAAGTTATTTTGATTCAAAAAAGGCCTTTCTTTTCCATTTTTGCAGATTGAACATTCCCAATGTACTAAGTGCTGTTTATGTAAAATTATAATAGATCATGAGCCAAAAGAAGTCGCTATTAATAGCAAAATTAAGTTCCAGATGGTTTCTCTGACATCCCAGCGACCATATTTGTGCCCATCAGAAGGACACAAATATGGCGTCTCCGTACTGAGCTTTGTAAATTTGCGTGAAAAGTTTCGGGAAAGAACTCGCAAACGGTGCAGCTCAGACCTGAGACTTGGGCAAATTGTTTTTCTATTTATGTTCTATAATATCTGAAACTCATAGCTTCTATCGTTAATGGTTTCGATTTTATTTTTTTATTGCGTGACAGTGAAAACCACCAATAAAAAAGGTTAGGGGATTCGCCCCCTCTCCCCATTCCCCTCTTTTTTCAATCGTATTCTCGAATCGCGGTCACTTCGCTCCATGGTCAGATCGCTCCCAGTTAGATCGCTCCCAACAAGGTCACACTTTTCTCACGCTTAAAGAACGAGAAATATTCTAGGTCGTTTGTTTGGAGCGAACTCGGTCGTACTTTACTTACGCTTCTTTTGAACGTGTATCAGTCACTTTAGTTTGCGATCGAGCGATATCACTTTTCGATAATCTGACCATGGAGCTAAGTGACCGGATCCCGTATTTCTAGCTCGCTGCGTCTCTTATATGTATCGTAAATGTAATGTATTTTAATTTTCTAGAACGGATATTAATACAATGTGAGAAGCATAAGTTAAAGTTGCTTGTTATATAAACGCTTGGCTTAAGTGATGAATTTATTTCAGGGGCGGACCCAGGATTCTACTCTTGAGGGGTTGCACAGCCAGAATTTTTCTTCGGAGGGGTGCACATAGTTTTTTGCAGAATACCAGTTTTTTTAGGAAGCTGCCTCAGGTCATCTCAGGGGGTACTGTAGTGCATGCACTCTGCATCCCCTCCCATTAGATCCCTCCTGTATTTAACAATAGTAAAATAATCTTAACTGTTTTACACTACCATTTTTCCATTTGAGGAGGCTCACAACAGTTTCCAAACTTTTTGACAATTGAAGGTTTTTTGACATGACAACTTTGTAAAACGATATATCATGCATGACGATCATTTCTCGATAATAAGAAATGAGAGTCACTCTTCAAAAATGTGCCGTTTTTACAGGTTATAAAATTGCTCAGGAAATCAAAATAGGAGCTGGAAATTGTTGGAAACTGTTGTCAGTCTCGTTAATATTACGACATTTTAAACCTAGCAACAGTTGATATTAATTAAATCACAATGGTGGCAATACATTTTTTACTTTTATAAGAAACATCATATACCACAAGGCGCGAAGTGCTGGAAATCATGCTTTATACAAGGTGGGCACAGACCTTGCGGGGGCGGAGGTGGTGGCAAACTTTAAAACTCCCACCACGAGAGTTTATGTGGGCCCTCCTGACAACATCCAAGCGCAGCAAGAAGTCCAGGTTCATTTCGTTTCAGACGGGGATGTGTCAGCTGGGGGTAATGGACCCCCAGTACATGTAGCTGTGACACAAGGAACACCATCAGCTGCGACGCACCCATTCACAGGCAAGTTTTATTTGTGTATACTTTCTGACACAGAAAACATAATCCTTCATTATCCTATAATAATAAAACGACATTGCCAATTCACTCATGAAAGGCATGTACTGAAATAGGTTCTCTTCTATAGGGAAATTTGGACCGCAATTCCATGAGGTCTGTTTTCCAGGTATGTTTTATTCACAAGGCCAGTGAGTTATGAAAACAGTTGTAGAATTGAATTTGTGTTACTCATTACTCATGATCTTAACGGGTTTCAACAAAACACTGACTCCAGTCAGCTGTCCCCCTACTGACCCTTACTAGCCCCCCTAAATGTCCAGCACTATCCCAGTGAGGCTAATTCAAGTTCATAAATAAATATTAGGTTACCTGAAAGTTTCAATATGGTTGATGAGCATTGCAGAAGTCTGACACTTTCTTCTTTCATTGTACAAGTACTTGTACGGGGGGTCAGTTAAGGAGGTCAGTGATGGGTCAGTAGGTGTCACCAGACCAGGGGCCAGTGTTTTGTCAAAACCCTAATCTTGATTATTGCAGCAGGTTCAGTAAGTCTGAAGGTGGCAGACAATAGTCTTTATTACCCAGGTAGGCTTCTTCTAGAATTAAGTTGAGAAAATATTAAACTAAGAGTGATTAAACTATCAGTTAGAACTCTTATCCACTGATGTAGGGCAAAGCCTCACCCCCCTCAGATATCCAATGATTACCACGGGGTCAGAGTTAATGGATACTTTTTTTGAACTGCAAAATAACAATGTCTCTTAAAGGGACATGGCATGTCGCTATGATTTAGTGGTACTTGAAAATGCAATGAAGGCGATGGCATTAATAGGAAATCCACTAATAATGGCCTTGCCCTGCTAGACCGTACTTACTCATTAGAATTATGAAAGGTGGTTTGCTACGTATGGATAGGATAGAAATGGCCTCAACCCTGAAATTGTCGGGCCGACAGTTTCAAGTTAATTGACAGTGTTACTTGGAAGAAAATCACTCAAAACCATTGACTATGTTTATTTAGACATTTGGGATTTATTTTTTGGCCATTTTAAACAAACATTCAGAAGCATTCTTGTGATACTGCCCCTGAAACCGAATAAAAACACCTCTTCATGACTCTATGGGAACTTGCACTAACTGAAAATTAGAATAATTAATTTCTTGAAATCTGCCTTGTTCTCCATGTCTCATTTTCTCTATGACAGGCCTGTTACATGCAGATCGCACCAGATGCCTTGCCACATTAAATAGTGCACATTAATTATATTGCGAAAAAGATTAAACGTAGTATAGGAATTCTATCTAAACTTCGCTATTATCTTTACAGCAAAACCTTACTGGACCTATACTATGCTCTTGTATATCCATTTTTAACATATTGTTTAATAGCTTGGGGTAATACCTATCAAACTTCTTTGCAACCTCTTTTTGTATTACAAAAAAAAGCCATTAGAATCATAACTTTCTCTAGCTTTTCTGATCATACAAGTCCGCTTTTTAAAGATTTAAATGTTATCAAATTATTTGATGAAGTAACTTTTCACATCGCTGTTTTTATGTACAAATTTAAAAACCAACTTCTTCCTTCTAATTTTGATGTCTTTTTCACTTCGGTTAAAGAAACCCACAATTACAACACAAGACTTTCCTCTAGAATGACTTATGCTTTACCCATAACCAGAACAAACTATGGAATCTTTAATATTAGATATCAGGGCGCTAAAATCTGGAATGCTATCAGTGATAACATTAAGCTTCTGTCACTTAAGCAATTTAAGAAAAAGTTCAAATCAAACATTATTGCAAGCTATTAACGGAACTATTTACTTATAAGTCTAATTTTAAATTCCTTCCTTCTGCTAGTTAATCTGTCCATATACTTTATTCTCCACCTTTTTTCACTAAAGTTCTTAAGTAAACTTATATTATGTTTGTGTGTTTGTGTGTTTGTGTATTTGTTAACTAAATCTTTAGTACACCTGACCCCTTTAAAAACTTTTGTTATAAGCACTAAGGATGTCTGCCCAACCTTATTAGCCAATGATGGTTATTTTGGGCAGGCATGCACTTTATTTTATTTTAATTCTTGTCTGTATTGTAATTTAAATTAATTAAGGGTGCAATAAAGTTGTTGTTGTTGTTGTTGTTGTTGTTGCATCAGTCTGCAGTGGGGTGCCCTTCGTTGGAATTTCTTTTAAAGCTGTAAGTTTACTTTAATATTAATTACACTGTTACAATTATTATTGTTCTTACAGCACAAATAGAAATACTTTTAGTTTGAAAGGATTCTGCTTAAGAACTGTAAAAGAAAATTATTGGAACTTAAAGAAAAAATAAATTGCTAAATTCTTTTCATGAAATCAAAAATATACTTGATGCCTATTTAATCATTTCAGCTTTGTCATCATATAAAAACGGCCATCAAATTGGGAGTGGTGGTTATCTTGAATGTAGCAGACAAGTTATCTGCTACAGAGAGGAACCTGCTATGGTATGGAATAATTAAGCAACTATTGTGTTTAATATTTCACTTTAAACTTTCATTGTACAGTTGTACAAAGTAAATATTACCTTTTAAACTATGTACACTTACCTTTTTTAACATGTAGTGACCTTAACACAGCCACCATAACCAGCGAGTGGGACACACAATGCCTGTTCTGGGTTTCAAGCAGCGACTCTGATGAAGCAAAAGAAGGTAGTGAACTTCACCCAAAAAGTATCGAAATTCAGTAACAGCGCAGTATTATATTATTTGGATTTAAGCTTCAAGTAGTAATAAAGTACAATTTACTGTGGTAGTAAATAAATTATTTAATGGAATAACCATGGCATGCAATTATCATTTTGAGAGCAGATCAACAATGTGACTCTTAAGCTAAGGCCATTCACACATATTTTTTTAGTCGACAGATCTTTTTTTCCAAAAACAAAACTGTGCCCAGAAATGGAAAAAGTTAGGAGTTCTTGACTTAAATTTGTCTTAGAGAAAAAGCATGTGGAGAACCACCCTCATAAATTACTACAGATAATTCAGATGAGTAAACACAGATGAATTATTCCACTCAATTTACTTTAAAAATGTGTCTGTTGCAAACCAGTAAATTAATTTTTGTGTTGCCAAACTTAGAATGTTCCCTCTGATGTATTTACTCTGGCATGTGGCAAAAGTAACAAAAAGGTGCATAGCACAGGAAAATCTGACTTTAATTGATAGCTTTTTCATCTCGCGTTGAACATGTGTTAAAGCAATTGACTGATTGAAATTTATTTCTGTGATGGGAGAGTTTCTTCAAAGCATTTGTTTCATTGATGCACAAAGTGACCTGACGTTGCAACATAATTAAGTTATGTGACTGAGCATGCTGCGGCTGCTTATAAGGATTCACATAAGCAATCATTGCAAGCAAAAAAAAGAATAACCTATGTCATGGTCTTGTTCTAGCAATGCAGGCATTAGGTGGTCAAACGCTCGGTTTCCCGCAATTGCTGTTATGTGCTCCATCAACGAGTGGGTCAAGCATTCCCATTCCTGTGGAGAGGTTCTCAGGTAACTGACTTCCAGTTTTTAAGACTGCATGATTCTGCCCAAAGTTCGATCAAGCAATAAGTGTTAAAATTAATTATTGAAAATATTTTACAGTTCATAGTTCACTTCTCTCCAAGTGCTCCCCTCCTGCAATTAGGTTTTCAAGCATTCTTGATAAAGCTAATGTCAAACCTTGTGCGCATGCTGGAAGCCATTGTCATATTGTTTGGTGCTGATGTGAAACATCAGTTTTTAATTGAATTATGGATGACTTCAAATTCAATTTTCTCGTTGGGGTTTCAACAAGCTCTTATATTGGTATTAAAAAATGTTACTATGCTATAAGTTCTTTTTGGTAACTTTATTTCGCATAATGCAAGAGTTAAGTGGGTGAACGAATGTTGGTCAGTTGATCCTTGGGTCATAGACTCTTCACAGTCTGTAATTCCGCTGACTAATACCTTACTTAACTTGACGAAGATGAAATTGAATGTCAAAACAAATGCTTAACTTAGTGAAACAATGATGAGTTAATATGAGCTATGTCAAAAGCATTGGCTGCGAGCATTTTCTCATCTGAAGGGTCTCAAAACATTACCTAGAGATCAGCATTTAGTGTCCTTGAAGTGAACTCTATGAACTATGTAATGACTGCATCCTGGTTTGGATTTCACAGGTAACTTTGACTTTGAAGCAGTTGTAGAGGCAGCTAACAGGGCATTACCTACCCTACAAATAGCACATGAGAATCGGTAATAAAACTAATATATGTTTTTTAATTAATAATTAAGATGCCAGAAACCAAAGTATTTAAATAATGTGAAATTATTCACAGTTATTAGTTATTTAAACGATTGAAAGAAAAGTACCTTTAGGAAAAAGGAAACATTATTACCACAACTATCTTCTGTAACTTAAAATATGTTTTAAAAAACTTGCTGCAACATTCAATGATATTAAGCTGCTCATCCAGCTTTCTATCTAATGCTAAATGGACAGTTTACAACCTCTGACAGCATTATTTATTACCAATGATCTGAGCAAAAGATGACTTAAAATTTCAAGTTTATAGTTATCTAGACTTAAAACCAGATTAATTAACATTAACATTATAAACATTTGATTAAGCTAATTAAGTGACATTCACAGGAGAAAATATGTTGAAGAGCAAGCCTTGCGTGCCAAGCAGGACACAGAGTTTAGGAAGACCAGTGAGTTGGATGTATTAAAGGAACAAGTAAGTTTACAAATTTATGAATTGATTATTGGCAATAGCCCCCTCTTTGGCACATGAATACAAACAAGTTTTGAAGAGCCTTGGATTGACTTTATTACCAGACAGTAATGTGCAAACATGTAGATGTGAATGTCTGGGTACTGGGCTGGAAATTACTGTAAACATGCCAATTAAATTATTTAAAGTTGTTGAGTCACAATACACACAACCACCAATTTTTTTTCTTTGAAACACTGAGGTTTAAACTATTCTCAAGAGTTCAAGTACAAAGAAAGGTTTAGACTGCCAGTTTTTTGACAGGAAAGTGGTTTAAATTTGGGTTTCAGCTGATATCCCAATTTTGCTTTCGTCTTTTTTGCAAAGGTTTTCTTATGAATAACCATGTAATGTGTAAAAAATTGTCTCCTTCAGCAAAAGAGAAAAAGGCAGAGCATAGGAAATTTACCTGCTAGCAGCACTAGAAACTGTACTACAGAGAATGACCCCAAGGTAAATGTAAGTAATAAGTTTGTTACTTAAACAAGAAATTCAATCTTCAGCTGGTTACTCACATAATATTTATTTTCATGACTTGGTTATTCACCAGTGTAATAAAATATTTTAATTGGAAATTGAAAATGATTTTCACCTATACATCTCTTTGTTTGGAGAAGTTGCCTACCGAGGGAATATTTTTTACCTTAATTTGAACTGACTTTTTTTTCAACCAGTAGGATACAGGGCGTGACAAAAGTGCTGTCCGATAGCCCGAGGCGAGTGGAATGATTCTCCGGGCTTAAGCGTCTTTAGATCACAGGTTGCCCAACGGGCAAGCCGGACGGCAAGCATTTTTTTTTATGGCAAATTCAGAAATAAGTGTGGAGCAAACAGTTTGTGAGGGAAAGTGAAACAGTACAAATTTTTGTCTAAGTTGAAATGAGCAATGCAATGCAGCAATGACAATGGCTTTACAGAACATGGAAGTATATTTTTATCAGCTGAATTATGGCCTTTCAGTTTTGGAATTCTCGTTTATGTTCAAATTTTGATACAAAGTCTGTTGTTACTGCAACAAGCATTTGTTAAATCAAGTGTTTCTATACAAGTACTGTAGAATTAGTTGATCCATGCTCCACATTATTAATTAGCATGTAGTTTGTGATGAAAATAAATTTCGGGCTACCACCTCAGAGCTTTTGGCTAGTACAATGGAATAACAGCTTGCCCGAAGGGCAAGCTGATTTCTTGATTTTCATCTCACCCTGAGGATAGTAGTATGCAACAATGAAAAAAACCCGAAACAATTGTTTGGACGCTCTGTAATTGAGTGCACATTTACTGGAGGGTGTCCAGCACGTTAGGGACTATCGAATAACTAAAAATTTTTTGTTACTCACTAAGGAAAATGCAGTTAAGCCATTAAGGCCCCATGCAGCCTCTGCAGTCACTGGAGCTGGGACTGTTAAACCTCCTGAGAGGGCTGATGCCTTGAAGGTAACAGAAATAGCTTTGTTCTCTTGTAGAAAATGAAGGGCATTGACATTAAACGCCACACTCATGTAGCTAGCAGACTATATTTGGTGTAATTTTATTCTTCCCAGCTCCTGCAGGTATGGTTTAATACTGCTTTTTGTGCTTTTGGAAAAATTGAATTACGGCAAAATGAGAGTAATAGATAAAGTAGCATAGAGTCAATCTGGGATATATCAATACAGTACTGTCTGCAAAATCCAAGAATGCCCATCCACAGACATATCCCAAGCATTTGACCCGAAAACATACATTATGGGGAATTTTATACCAGGTAGCATCAGTCAAGTTGGAAAATTGACCAACAAAGAAATATTGGTAAGCTGATTAAATTATTTTGCTATTAACAAAAGTGTTCGAACAACCTTTTTCAAGTGTAACAATTTTTACAAATATATCCACTGGCATGTGAATTTGTTGTCAAAATATTTTTTATTTTGCACTTATAAACTGAACCTTGCACTGCAAAGTAAGTTCTTTTTGGCCTGAAAAAAAAATCAAAGTGACAACGGGCTTTGAATCTATGACCTTCGCGATACTGGTGTGTTGCTCTACTGGTGTGTTGCTCTCTACCGAGAGCGTAAACCAACCTAGACACATTGGGAGCAGGTAAATTGTAGGTTCTAATATCCCACAGATGGAGTCAATGAGGCAATGCATTTTATGAAAGACATATGTACATGAACTGCGGAAAAAATGAAAGAAAAAAGTGTTTGGATGCACTAACTTATGGGTTTCCAGCACATAAGAAGTAAAGAATAAGCAATATTGTTTTGTTCTTAACACAGGAAAATGAAGTTCGTCTGTCAAGGGCTAGTAGGGTTAACACAGCCCCTGCAGGACCAGCTGGGACCATTGAGGTGAAAATTCACACCCCAATTGGTCAAGTGAAAAGAAAGTTCTGCGAAGGTGGATTGTACCAGGTGAATAACAATCTTTTATCAAAAGACAAGTCTTGTAAGAAAACCAGGCTGCATTTAAATGGCAACAACGTTTGAGAATGAGACAGAATATTTGAGCTACAAGTTTCCTTTCAAGTTTTTCAAGTTTTTTTCACTTCTACTTTTCTTTCTTTTCTGTGGATGAATGAAGTTCTTATTTGGAATAATGTAAAAAAAAATAATGTATAAAATTTTTTAAATGTTACGGCTGTTTGCTTTTACAAGTTTTCACAGCAAGGCTGCCTTCACATTAATAAAAAGATAAGAAAACCAGTCGGCTTAAAAAAAACTATGACTATAACTATGATCTTAAAATAAGATTTATATCCTTATTGTAGCTACACCTTTTAATTGTTTGATATTTTGTGGTCGGTAATTGTAAAAATTACAGGAAGTGTATGACTGGATAGGGTCAAAGGCAGACCAACCATTATATTTTGCCCTCCTTCACCAAGCCACAAGGGAGATGGTCTTGGGAAGGAACTGTATCGAGCCTGGTGAGGTACTGATACTTGTCGAGAGGGTAAGAATTTAACAACCATTTTAAGTTAGATGTTGGTCCCATTTTAAAAACAATTGTTTTTTTTTTCGATTTTAAAGTGACATAACAATGACAATAAATTAATGATTTTTGTTCATTGGCAATGTTTTAATCAGTTGATGGAGCAGAGCACTGGTATTGCAGCGGTCATGAGTTAGAGTCCCTTAATTACTTAAGCCTTGAAGTTTAAAAGTTATCCAGGGTATCCCATAAAACAAAAGGAAAATAAATATTAGTTTAAATAAGATATTTTAGTGTACAATAGTAATGTAAGTAACGTGTTGTGACTAAAAAAAAAATTACAGTGCTACAACTCTAGATCTAACAAATTTAGGGCCACACAAGAAAATTCTTTGCAAATTGACAAATAGCATTCAAATTGTCACAAATGTATTGATTATGTAGTGTGTAGCTTGCTTGGATTGCTTGAATCGCTTAAAAATTTATTGTTAACAATACAGTGTTTCATTTGTCAATTTGCAAAGAATCTGCTAATGGGTTGCATTGGTTGGAGTTCAGTTACACTACAAACATGTACATATACATGGCCGTCCTTGTGGTTTAAGATATTGAAACTTTTTTTTGTTTTGTTTTCATTTTACAGGATGAAAAAGAAATGGATACTCTAACCTCAGGCAAGGAAGTAAGTATTGTACATGGTGTACAAAGTACTTACAGGTGGAGGCTAATAATTAAGTAAACGTAACTATCTGAACATAGCTTCCTTACTCTTTTACTCACCTGAAGCTGACAAGAAAACCACCCACTACACGACCAGTGTGTGACATTTGTAGCACCAAACTGCAGTGTATGCTTAGCATTCAGGGTTAGGGTTACTAGTGCAAGAGTATGTTTATAGGCAGTTATGGTTTTATAGGATCTTTGGTATTGTAGGCAGTCAGTTGTAATTAGTGTAGCCTGCAGCTGCTGGTCTTCAAGTGTTAGGCACTGTGTCAAACAGACTTGAAAACATATACTAACATGACATGCACTTACGGACAATTTATCATTATTAACAAATTTAAATCTGAAAAAAATAATATTGTAATTAGGAACGATCTTATAGAAATATAAAAGTCATTTAATATATTTTAATAACCCTAGACAACAAACTGATGTTCGTATTCACTAAAATCTTAAGACACTGAAATATAATGTAAGGAAGTCAAGGCATGGTGAACAGTTTTTGGGCAGAGATGGTTAAAAGAGCATGGTGGAGGTAGGGGGTATTTGGCTTTACATGGCAAATATACTCTGATGAATAAGGGAAAGGGACTTTATTATGGGTGGGTAGTAACACAGGTTTGGGGGATGGATGGGTCAGGGCACTATTCAGGTTTGGAGGATGGATGGATGGGTAGTACTATCACAGGGTTGGGGGATGGATGGGTCAGGGCACTATTTCAGGTTTGGAGGATGGATGGATGGGTAGTACTATCACAGGGTTGGGGGATGGATGGGTCAGGGCACTATCACAGTTTTGGGGGATGGATGGCAGGGTGGGCACTGGAGGTATTTTGTTTGGTTATCAGGCTACCTTGAGTTAAGTTGAGTTAAGACGTTGATGGATGGATAGATGCAGTGTTTGGGTAAAAAAAGGATGCCTAGGTTTTGTTGGTTGAGGAGAGTAACACAGGTGGGTTGGGTAACAGAAGGAAAAGCCTTGACCTTGCTTAGCATGGGTTGATGTAAACAACATTTTAATGTAGTTCAAAGATTGTTCATCTGCCTTCGTTGCCAACAGCTAGTGTAATTTAACCATAAAGTTAATAAATTACGATAAAAATAGGAGCAAATCTTTAATTCCCAAAGTTATCAAATTACCAGGGTCTCACCTGAAACTTGCAATATGTAGATCATTGGCTGAGGAAGGTGTTCAGACACCTGGAGCTTTCAATGTCTACTGTTGTAGTGGAAGGTGCATTCCTCTGCGTCAACCTAGGATAAGGTCTCACCTGGAACTTGCAATATATAGATCATTGGCTGAGGAAGGTGTTCTGACACCTGGACCTTTCAATGTCTACTGTTGTAGTGGAAGGTGCATTCCTCTGCGTCAACCTAGGATAAGGTCTCACCTGGAACTTGCAATATATAGATCATTGGCTGCGGAAGGTGTTCAGACACCTGGAGCTTTCAATGTCTACTGTTGTAGTGGAAGGTGCATTCCTCTGCGCCAAACTAGGGTAGGTCTCACCTGGAACTTGCAATATATAGATCATTGGCTGCGGAAGGTGTTCAGACACCTGGAGCTTTCAATGTCTACTGTTGTAGTGGAAGGTGCATTCCTCTGCGCCAAACTAGGGTAAGGTCTCACCTGGAACTTGCAATATATAGATCATTGGCTGAGGAAGGTGTTCTGACACCTGGAGCTTTCAATGTCTACTGTTGTAGTGGAAGGTGCATTCCTCTGCGTCAAACTAGGGCAAGGTCTCACCTGGAACTTGCAATATGGAGATCATTGGTTGTGGAAGGTGTTCTGAGACCTGGAGCTTTCAATGTCTACTGTTGTAGTGGAAGGTGTGCCACTTTGCATTGTTACAAGTCGAGTAATCTGTTGATTTTCAAATTCATTTTGTTTATCTGGGAATTGCAGTGTACTCCTATTATTTATTTTTTGTTTATTTGTTAGTTTCTTGTTTATTCAAGTATGTTATAATTAGTAATTAACTCTTAAAATGTGACTTCATATTTTATCCTTCATATTTAAGTCAAATTAGCTCTAATTTTAAAAAAATATTACTCTTTACTATATGAATAAACAATATTAAATTGATCAATTGAATTGAATAAAAAATAACTTTTTCAAGACATTGACATATTTGGTACTAATTTGCCTTTAATAGCCAATGATACTTCCACGTTTTTGTTTTTACCTTTCAGACATATAAAGACGGTACAATCCCTCTTCAACAAGATGAAGCTGACCACACCTCTGTCATTGAGCTATCAGGTACTTGTTTGTCGTCCATGTCTTGCTCTCCATTAATGGCATTCTCCTGACAGGAGTTTAACGTTTTATATATTAAAGTTTGAATATTAGTTGGGAGTTGCAGCAGCCTTATGGCTAGTGCACTGGACTTGACAAACCAATCCACATTCAACCCCTGCCAAAGGCTGTGTTGTGTCCTTGGACAAGACAGTTTCAATCCCTCTGTTGAATAAATAGGTACCTGGGTAGTAAACCCCATGAATGACTAGCTTCCCTGGGATTAAAAATGAATGCAAAGAAAAACTCCACATAATTATTATATATTATCAGCTCGTGGAAGAGCAAATTAAAACTTTCATTATTAATTATTTAGGTACTATTTATTGTTTCCCTGCAGATGACGAGAAAAGTGAAGGTGATGAGAGAAGAGGAAATAAGAGGTGTCAAGAAAAAGAAAAAAGCAATTTGGGAAGAGAAAGGACTCAAAAACACCAAAGAAAAAGCAAAAGAAGGAGAAAGGTGACAATAAAAGAGAGAAGGACAAAAAGCTAAAGAGAAAGAAAAGAGTGGAGGAAGACAAAGAAGTACAGGAAACCAAAATTAGTGAAGAAATAAAAGAACATGCCAGTGAGCTGACCAGAAGGCAAAAGAGAAGGAGAAGAGAAAAAGAAAGAAAGAAATTGAACAAGTTGAAGAACAGTTAATTTTATAGTAGTTGTATGGACTGCCAGGTCGGATTAATTGGCTTGCATAAAATTCATTTAAATACAACTTACTTTAAAATCGGATAAGCAAATTCTAAATTTCAAAATGAGAAAAAATTAAATAAAAATTCAACCAAAATTATTTATGCCTTTTGCCCGGCATTATTAATTAATGATTAGAAATTCAATCGATAAATTGATGAAAAAAACTGATTGTTATTGATTGGTATCGGCCAATAGATGACCAATCATTTATAAGTCACATAAATAACTTCTCAATCAGCAATTGGCATTGGTTGGCAATATCTCTACTCTTGACTACGAGTCATCAGGCAGCCATGGCCAGTTTTCACTGCTTTACACATATCACACTTAATTTGCAACTCAATGTCATTTCAGTTTTGAAGCAAGAAACTAAGAAAACCTCTGTGGCGAGTGAGTCACTTCAACATTGTAATTTCTTTCTGTCCAAATGACCTGATTGATGTATGTTCATGTTTGTGAATTCACAGTTCGTCCTCTAGTAATGTGACAGCTGTGATGGATGATAGGTGCTACCAAAATTGTATAATCCGGCATGGTAATCTTCTTCTTCTATTCTGTAAAGAACACAGAATAATAATCAATTCCAATCAATACCAATTGGTCATCTATTAATTGATATTGATTGCATGGCAATGTTTCCCATGTCTCAGTGCCGAGATGGCGTACAAGTTTACTAACTTAAGCCAAAATGTATGCTTTAAACTTTTCAAAGCCAGGAGTCCTTGATATAAAAAAGGAATACCTATATGATTGTAAGAGAAACTTGTCGTGCTCATGAAATTAAAAGGTAATGAAATGGTAAACTCCTGAAATAAGGAAATTTTGAAGGAAATTGTTAGAAATTTGACAAAGCATGCATGAATTTGTTTCCTAATTTCAGTCTTCACCAGTTGATAACCCAAACTTATTCTGATTTCATGCTGGTTGAGTTCCTTTTTTTTTAATTGTAATGAATATTATTAAATTTGAATCACAATGCAATTCATGTGACACATGTAGTATCAGACGACAACACCGGATACAGCAATATTTAGATTAAGATTTATTCCATCGAGACCAATTGAATTCAAATGCATAGTATTTCAAAAACATTCAGGAGTGAGTACTATTGATCTGAAGAAGGGGGAACCTTCTGACCACATGTCCAAAAGAGTTGCTGGAGGATTTTTTTTTTAGAATGGCAGGTGATTTTATTGGAGCATTATGTAATGCTAAATGGTGAATTTCATTCGGCCTCAAACATTTTATTTTCACATTTGTGAACTAGTGCCATTCTCAAGCAACTGAAAAAAACAGGAAGGTTGGCAAGGAAATTGATTCAAGAATCGCTATCTCTATGTTGTCTGTTTTCTCGCTGGGCATGTTTCTTTGCAACAAACAGATGTTTCAGAAGGATCCCCCACTTAACTTAACTTATTTTTTATTACTAGGTAATTATATAATAATCAGGTGTTGGAATTAAAGAAAATTAATGTTACTGTTATCACACAGCGTTTAGTTTGTTTGGGGTGAGTACACAGAAGTGACCAACAACACACCAGGTATAAAGCCCCTGAATAAAATGGTGTTCAATTAACACATACCTTTAAAATAAAAGATTTTTCATAACTCCAACTATAAGCTCAAGCTTGCAAAACAACTCCGAGGACCATAACTTGCAGCAAGCAAGTTACCAGTAACGAGGGTGGCCAAACTGAACAAGTACATTCTACTAACGACAACCGACAGACTAGCTCCCAGGTCCCGAGAAGGTGCTCGCCTATGGGTGTTGGAGGGAGGTCGAGGCTGGGAGGGGGATTAGGGGGAGGGGTGGTGGGGGTAGTAGCGCACTTAAATGTATCCCTGTGGGAATTTCTCGCAAAAAAATTACAGTGCAGTGGTGGCCAGAAGGACAAAGAGACGTCCGACCGGGCTTTGGATTAGCCAAGCACCAAAACGAGAGAGGAACATACCCAGCCAAGCAGAGCCTAGTCCCTAGGCGTTCTCCTCCGCGTGAGGTACACTTATGGGCATTCGGTTTCGCCCCAAAGAAAGAAGCGGGAAGGGAATGTCTGAGCACTCTGCTGAATTGAAACATACCGATTCTGATTGGTTTTACCCGGAAATGTTCACCAATTAATTTACCAATTAAAGGTGCTTCCACGCTTGATCCTCGCTTGATCATAGTTAGTAGAGGAGTCCCCTCTACTAACTATGGCTTGATTAAGCTGGAGACACGAAAAGATATCCGTGTATTGAAATGCTTCTGTAGATTTGCAATGTGTTCGCATGCTTTCTTCCAAGGAAGTGGACGGCTGGTAAAAGAAAAGTTGTTGATACAAATGGTTTGTAATATAGGGACGATGACTAGTGAGAAAACTTTCGGGAATTTTCGTATCGACTTGATCGCAGCTAGAATTTGATAATAATATATTCTTCGCATCGTCATTGACGATCGATTTAAATGCAAATGAGTCGATTTCATGATCATTGACCGGCTGTGCGATGATCTGTGCGATCGGTTTCTCGCAGACGAATTCAGTTTATGGGTGGAGTGTTGGGATTGTGTTCCTAAGCGGTTTCTTTTTAAGCTGTCACTTTTCATAAAAACTCGTTGAATTTATTTGCTAGGAAAAATGGAATTTCATGATATAAAATTATTTACATGCATCATGCTGTGTGTGATAAGAGGCTGATCATTAGCAAGTATTTAGTCAATTTAATCAGTCCCAAGGGACCTGACACGAAAATAAAACTCGACAATAAATCATAATCACTGCCCAACAGACATTTATGGTGCTTGCAAGCAGATTTGCTAATAGAAAACATAACTCCAATCGGCACCATTCCTGTTGATATTTCAGCGTTATGTTTGGTAAGAAAGTACTTAGGTTGGATTGAGCTATCGAACACTATACTTTGCATATGCGGGAACTGGGCAAGGAAGCAAACGCAAATTTGATTGGCTGCCGCTAGACGCCATTGTATTCCCGTTACGGACCAGAAAAGAATCGAAACTTGGCAAACTTTGAGAATCGTCTTGCCTTGCCGATGGTGAATGTTAGATAACCCGATAGAATGGCTCGCTTCCCTGTCTTTGGTTTGGCTTCTTGGACCATTTGGATCATCATGTTTCAAGCAAATTCAGGTAGAGTACCTGGTATTGCCTAACCATAATGTTACTCGAATCTGATCGATGGAGAATGGTCATACGCAAAAATCCGCGTCTTGCATGGCTGGTAACACTTTATTATTAGGGCATCTCGATCTCTATGTTTTCGTCAAGCCGTCGCGGAGTCGCCGTTTCTTTTGCGTGGCTAAGCACTTACCAAACAATGACCATATATACTAATAATATTGCAGAAGCACAAAACAACCTCAACCAAGAATAATACACTTCAATCATGCAAAACTTTAAAAGCAGTTCGAGTCGATCCCGCTGTTTGGAACCGCGTTGGGGAAAAATAGCTGATTTTGTAGAAAATTCTTATGCAAATCAAAGAATGTCAAAATGAACTGCGTCAGTTGAATACAATCATGATAATTTACAGTATGCATTAGTTGTTTGGTGGCTTGTGTAGGAGGTAGTTGTTTGATATTCGGTAGGTGATGCCGGTGATTTGTCACTTACTCCCGGCCAGGCACCTACTCTGGGTCGCAAAGTCTAGAATTCAATAGCCATTCGCAAACCCCTTATATGGTTAGACCCCCTGAACAGTGTTTACAAAATAATTGAGAACTACAAACCATGTCTCTGGGAAGGAGGTGAGCGCAGTGAAGGTTCAATATCTTGATCAATGATGACGTTTGTTAATAATAATAATAATAATAATAATAATAAGAAGAAGAAGAAGAAGAAGAAGAAGAAGAAGAAGAAGAAGAAGAAGAAGAAGAAGAAGAAGAAGAAGAAGAAGAAGAACTCTATTTAAAGGGACAATGTCACGAGCATAACTTCAACAGCCCAAAAATTCAACAGCCCAAAAACGTGTTTATAACATTGAAAACCTATTAACAGTCGTCAAGTTTTCTTAAAATTACTATATCAGTGTACCAGTGTGATATCAACTTGAAAGAGTCAGCCTGACTTTTTCAAGTTCTGTCTTTGTGGTTTGGAAAAATTGATTAAAACTATTTACGGTCACCCTCCTCTTTAAACAATTTCCTTCCCTTTACATTCTCGGAGAATTTCCTGCATGGTTAAAAGTAATTGATCGTAATTTTGGTGCCACTTTACTAATTTAGCCAAAAAATGTCCGTGACAGTGTCCCTTTAATATATACGGTAAGCGTTCGGGGTAAGTGCGACTTTTAGCGAAACGCGTGAGGTTTAAAAAACATTGTCGAGGGAGCTGCGTCACGTCACGTCACGGTTTTAAGAACATCGAATATCTGCGGGCAACTATTTCCCTTAGGAGAGTTTCAATGCAAGTCAAAGCATGCGCTCAGTTCTGGTCCCAGGACCGGCTACCTACCGCTGATATGTTAGCCGACAGAAACTAGTCTCCAATCTCCAAGGTCTCTCTTTTTTGTTTCGTTTTGTTTTATTAACAGTTGAAAGTATTGATCCCGAAAGAATGGAAGAGTTTGTGAATGACCTTCAAGGCTTATATTTAATGGCAAAAGAAGCAATAGAAAGCCCTAACGTATCCACAGACGTGCCTATGGAGAAAGCTTGAAGCTGCAGTTTTGACTAACAAGAGGATTCAGTGGGATTTAATTACAACCAAACCGTGTACTGAAGAAGTACTTTCAGCTCTTCTAAACAACTTTGCAACGCTAGAGAGGATGATAGGAACGTTGATAGATCGATATAGTTGTCTGGTTCCTTTTCTTATCGACGAGTTGCGTTACCGCGCACCGTTGACGGCGACAGGGACAATTGGGAGGCCCTCATACATCATCACGAAAGAACAACTAGAGGTTATGCGCCGTTACGGCATATCTTGGATTGATATAGCGAAATCCCTCGGTAAGCCAGATTAGACATACTTAACAGCTAAACACTAAAACAGCACACTTATTTTATTTTAAAAGAACCTTTTCTATAAGAACGTTGAGGCTGAGATTTACCACAAGGTTGAGAGCATGCTGAGAACATACCCCAGGCTGGACTCAGGCTGAGAGTCAGAGAAGTTCCTTAGTTTGCCCATTTAATAGGATTTAATGTCTTGTTAGAAGAGCAGCATAATAAATGCAAAATTGTGGTCCAACAGCACAAATAACTCAATGCTTGATAGGAAATACCTTTAAGCATCAGCAAAGTTCTTTTATTATGGCATAATACCCTTTGTCCCAGCTTAGACTTAGAACATGCAAATTAAGAACGTTTTCGGCCTCAAATACTAAAAAAAAATAAAAAAGGTTAGCCTACATCCAAAAAGTAGACATCCAAAATAACAAACTGAAGTGTGTAATTGTTGAGGTCTTCTTTCCTTCTGCATAGATTAATAGATGCAATATATCAGTGAATGAGAATAATAGTTAAAGCCGATGACGAAAACTCAATTCACTGCTTTTTAACTCTCGACCTTTATTGCCGATTAATCGCTGTACTATAGGGAACAGAGGGGCTAAGTGACTTGATTTAAGGCAATTTCACGGACGAACATAGTAAAAAGCAGCTTAGAGGGGCAGTGCCACAAGAGGTCTTGTAGGTTTTTGTGAAAAATATGCCAGATTTTGAAGTTGTACTCACTAATCAACAGAATTACCTTTAAAAGACAAAAATGTTTACCCCAAATTGTGTGAAAGTGTATACCGTGCATCATCATTTTATCAAATTGAAGCTTATAGCTCTTAATTATCAGAACTGTAAAGCTATTACCCACAATGAATTGACCCCTTTAACTAATATAAAAAATGAAAGTAGTTGGGTTAGTTTGATTAAAAAGGTGGCATGATATCCACTCTTAGGTGTTTCAATTTCCACAATTTGGAGAAGAAGAGTACATTTCGGCATGGGAAGAAGACGTCACAGGTAAAGGAGATCAGTCGAGGTGGCAGAGTTGCTGGGAATCGTAGCTGAAATAAAAGAGAGAGCTCCGGATTCCGGAATTATTATGATAGAAGGTGAACTCGCAGCGAGATCTCTGTACGCGTCTAGAACAGATATAGCAGATGCTCTTATTCATCTGGATCCAATTGGTGCCAGGATAAGATGGAGTGAAATTACTCCGAGAGTGAATTACAAAGTGCCAGGTAAGATATCGATAAGACAATCATTTTTTTTTAAATATTATCAAAATTATTACAATAGTTAAAATATTTTTTAAAAGTCAAATTATTGTTTGATCGAAATCTAAGTTAGGCACAAAGCTCATGTAACCAAAGTTTTCCTGAAGTGCCTGTCCTTGACGAACATGTTTCGCCTTTACAGTGTAAGATTTGTCTATAAGCATGATGAAACGAAAAGAAGGCCATATAGCAATGGGAGCAGTTAACCCAATCAAACAATAACTGACATTTAATAGAATAAGTGTATACTATTCAAGTCAATGTTTCACGGGAACGGTAAAATCACTCTAATTGTTCTCTGTCAAAGTATAGATTTGATTCGACTTAATTCAACGATTGAGCGTTGTTGCCTTTTTAATCTTTTAGGTCCAAACAGTCTTTGGCATTTGGATGGAAATCATAAACTGATAAGGTAAGCTTTTTATTACTATTAACCAATGAGTTTAAAAGGGTTCCTGTAAACACGTTTTTCCTTCGTCTAGGTGGAGGTTGGTTGTACATGGTGGCATTGATGGCTTTTCCAGGCTAGCAGTGTTTTTACGTTGCTCGGATAACAACAGAGCAGGAACTGTAGCCAATTTGTTCCTTCAAGCTACAGATGAGTACTGCTGGCCATCCAGAGTGAGAACTGACAAGGGGGGAGAAAACACAGAGGTGGCTAGACTCATGTTGGAAAAGCGAGGTGAGGGGCGTGGAAGTATTATACAAGGAAGCTCGGTGCACAACCAACGAATTGAACGATTGTGGAGGGACATGCGTAAAATGGTAACAGAGTACTTTCGCCGTCTCTTTTATTTCCTCGAAAGGAACAATTTACTGGATCCAAATAACGACTATGATTTATTGGCTCTACATCTTGTGTTCATTCCAAGAATTAACCGTAACTTGGATAAGTTCAGGGGAGCTTGGAATAACCACAAGTTGTCCACTGAGGGGCAGAAAACTCCAAACCAGTTGTATATTCTGGGGATGCTGCAACTGTTTGGCTCGGAATATACAGCTGTGAAGGAATTCTTTGAGCATGATGCGATTGTACCAGACGAGTACGGGGTGCAAGAGCCAGACGTCCCAGAAGCAGATATTGAAGAAGGTAATCAGGTTGTGGTGCCAGTAAATAGAGTGCAGCTGACTGATCTTTGCCTGCGTGAGCTTCAGGAAGTAGATCCCCTGGCACAAGATACTAATCACGGGATTTCACTTTACATTAGCGCTAGGGAAATAATATTACGGCACAACAATGCTACGTAAGGTGTTTTCTGGAAATAGGCATGTTAAGCAATGATGACGGCACTGCCAAGGACATCGCCTAAATAAATAACTAGAGGATCTCGCAATTTTCCAGATGCTTTCGGTGCATCTATCGATTCTGGAAGTACCTCAATCTGAATATGTAAAGAGAGCACTCAACCCCAAACAGAAATTGGAACATTTAGAAGTCTTTGTTCACGTTCTCCAAAATACCAAGATTTAGGTAATTAAACGTTGTTGTTCGAAAGAGAACAGTGAGCCAAGAAATGTAACAAGATTCAAAACGCACATTTGTTCCTACTGCTATGCTCATTAAGCCTTTTGTTTGGTGACATTCTCGTTCACTATGCCGCCGTAGTTTGCTTAAGCTCCCTAATATCCTAGATAACACAATAAGAAAACGTAAAAGGGGCAGTGTCACCAACAAGGTTTAGCGCCACTTGCAATGAATTAATGAATGTGTTGGAAATATTAACAACTGATCAAAACAAAATATTAGGAAACATAAATTAGTAACCCATAACAGTATATCATTAACTCATTTGCGATTTACCTGTCATGATTTGACGATGCTAAAAAGCATTGCTATAGTAATAAAAAATAGTAAGATTGACAAAGGTAGAGTTGAAAAATGGCCTAAAACTTGAAACCGTTCAATAGTATTGGAAAAGGAATTTGCTCCTTACTACTGTTGTTCAAAGGTTTACTTCAGTTAAAGTGTTTTCCAGTAACTGCACCCTTACAATTCTAAAACAGTATACACAAAAAAACCATCATAAGACTTTTCATGATTCCGCATCTTGAAGGACATTTTAAAAGCAGAGTAAAAAGGAGGTATATGCCAGTAGGCTTCTCGGTTTATAGTACATTACTGAATAGATCAGTGTAGCACGAGTCTCGGCAGCCGTTTGTCTCGAAAGTTAAACTTAGGCAACTAGTTCTTATACCAGTATGTTTATTGTGAAAAAAAGGTGGGAAATACCTACTTTGAGATAGTACTCGTTGCCAATCCAACTCCCGAGGCCAGCGTTCGCCCAGAAAATTAGATGAATGGAATTTCCATTTTCCGATTAATTTCAGTTGTTGAAAGATAAAGATAAATTTCGTTTATTTCTATCGAGCCAAATATCACGCCTAGATACAAGGATGATTTTGTATAACTAGTTAAAATTATTGTTTCGCAACCGTTAACAACCTTGCCAGCTTAATAAGTTTTGAAAAGTTCTAACGTCTCTGGGAATAGAAAACGAAAAAGGGAGACGAATACTGTTACTGGAGTAAATAAATCAAAGTTAAAGTTACTTGTTAAAAAAAATAATAGATGATAGAACCATGACGAATAAGTGAGATATTACAAACTTTTAAAGCTACAGAATTAACTGTAAAATAAAATTGAGGATGATACGATTAAGATTTAAGCAGAAGTAACTAAGGGACAGTACTGACTAAGTGTAATTTTTTTCGATTTTCGTGAATAAAATATTATACAACATCTTACCATAAAAACGTGCCGTTTTCTATGAATAGGTCAGTAATTGAGAATAACGTTTTACCCATGACAAACTTCTTTACAAGCTGAGCCGAAATAAAAAAAAATGCGTGTGAGGCAGATGCATGCCTTGAGTAAGCTTAATATCGTTCAATGTAAAATCAACTATTCCTCTAGAAAAAACAGTTTGACCACCCCCCCCCCCCCCACCCCCCTCCGCTAAGCTATTTTTATACAACTAAGGTAGTACGCAGGTGTCAACTTGAAGGACTTTGATATTTCACATATTGCTTCAAAATGGTTACTGTTGTCACACAGCGTTCGTTCTGTTTAGGGTATGAACTTTCATACTGACTCGCCCACTACAAAGTTGACCAACAACAAGATTTTTGGAATGACTTTGTCTAATGGACTAAAAATACCGGACTATCACTTACTAACTTGAATAAATTACAAATTATGTTAGGTAGTTTTGAAAAAAGTGATGATTTCAAGTTAGTCAATCACCTATTGATCATAGCAAAGCAAACCATCTTTTACTCTAAGCAAAAAAATTTAACACCGAATTTTATGAATGTCGAATTTTATGCTATCAGTGTAGACACAAACGTTTTCAAAGGCGAACGATTCGCAAATGAGTCTATATTAGACATAAGAACGCATTTCAAACCTACTGAAACATTTCAGTACACGCATTTCTCCAATTGCCACCCACCAGGGGTCAATAAAAGAGCTTCATTAAAGGCGAAGCAATCAGACTTCTCCGAGCAAACAACTCAAATACAGAATTTAAAGCTCAAATCTCACAATTCAAAGCACATCTTATGAAAAGAGGATACCCAGAAACTCTGTTTTCGGCATTCCTCTCAGAGATAAAGTATGAAGACAGAAAACTTGCCCTTCAAAAGAAATGCAAAGAAAACACACGAATCCTGCATTTCGTTACACAATACCGTCCAACGGTGCCTAACCTAAAAGATATACTCATGCAAAAGTGGCATTTAGTCCAACAGCAACCACGACTTAACGAAATATTCAAGGATCCCCCGATTGTTTCGCGCAAAAGGGGCAGATCCCTAAAAGATACACTCGTTCGAGACAAACTCTTATATGGCTATTACACGTGGATAAGAGTTGTGTAGGCCTGTCACCCCATTGTTATCACTAAGACTCGTGTAAAACATGTCATTTAAGGAGAAAAGGCTATTGCTGCAAACAAAAATAAGTTGCTGGTGCACCTTGCGAAATGGAACAAAATTATAGGATACGTTTAGGTCACCGTTCTGTTTCTGTCTTTCGAAATTCTGTACTTTTTAAATCTGATATATCTTTATAGCCTTGTTACCCTGGTTACTAGATTCGTGACTCATGTTTTTTTTAGTTCGTTTACTGACTGTTATTTAATTTGTGTTTAAATATAAATATTTTAAAACTAGATTCGTGACTTATGTTACTAGATTTCGTCACTTATCTCCTTTTTAGTGTCGTTTATTGACTGTTATTTCATTTGTGTTTACTTGTATTCATATTTCGTCATTAGTTTGTAAGTTAAGGCCGTTTTTCTTTGTAAAAATATCACCTTTTTGTATATATAAATTCTTTTTTCTTTTCTACCAATGTAACTATGTCTTGTGTTTAATAAAGTCTTAAAAATACAAAAAAAAAACAACATACAATGGTGGAAAGCTCTTGAATAATATGTTGTGTTTATCATTAATAGCACAATTGTGACAAAGTTAACTGAAGGACGCAGTGATACGTTCAAAATATAATAAATAAATGAATACTGAAGTAAGATAAAAAAGAAACTTAAAATAGTATCACATGAGGCATAAACTTGCTAGCATAAATGTACCCTGTCACTCCCTCCCCTCTCCTCCCCTCCCCTCCCCTCTCCTCCCCTCCCCTCCCCTCCCCGCCCCGCTCAGCAGCTGAGAATTTCAGACCTCTGCACTAAATTTCGGTCCAAAGGGTACGAAAACTTGGGCATCGGAAATTCATAGTATTCAGGATCTCGAAAATAGAAGTGATGCCCGACTTAAGATTAGAAAACCAGACCCCGGCATTAAAAAACCAGACCCCGATAATTAAAACCAGAACCCCGATAATTGAAACCCGACCTCGATAATGAATACCCGACCCTGGTACAGTTCAGACCCCGTCAATTCATTACCGGACCCCGTTTATTGAATTTCCGGTATGGGAAATCCAGGATTTAATTTTGAACGGTTTTTTAAGCCATAAAAAACACCCTTAGGATCGAATACCACGAGGTCGGTTTCATACCACCATTTTGAGTGGGCGTTTCCAAGCAGGGCAAAAAGCCGGGTTGACGAACCTCGTCCAATTGCGTTCAAAACGCGTTTTTTCGACTTTCCCCATCGGGGCGAAACGAAACAACACCCTTGGGATCGAATTCCACGAGGTCGGTTTCATACCACCATTTTGAGTGGGCTTTTCCAAGCAGGGCAAAAAGCCGGGTTGACGAACGTCGTCCAATTGCGTTCAAAACGCGTTTTTTCGACTTTCCCCATCGGGGCGAAACGAAAAAACACCCTTAGGATCGAATTCCACGAGGTCGGTTTCATACCACCATTTCGAGTGGGCTTTTCCAAGCAGGGCAAAAAGCCGGGTTGACGAACCTCGTCCAATTGCGTTCAAAACGCGTTTTTTCGACTTTCCCCATCGGGGCGAAACGAAACAACACCCTTGGGATCGAATTCCACGAGGTCGGTTTCATACCACCATTTTGAGTGGGCTTTTCCAAGCAGGGCAAAAAGCCGGGTTGACGAACGTCGTCCAATTGCGTTCAAAACGCGTTTTTTCGACTTTCCCCATCAATATGAAACGAAAAAACACCCTTAGGATCGAATACCACGAGGTCGGTTTCATACCACCATTTTGAGTGGGCTTTTCCAAGCAGGGCAAAAAGCCGGGTTGACGAACGTCGTCCAATTGCGTTCAAAACGCGTTTTTTCGACTTTCCCCATCGGGGCGAAACGAAAAAACACCCTTAGGATCGAATTCCACGAGGTCGGTTTCATACCACCATTTCGAGTGGGCTTTTCCAAGCAGGGCAAAAAGCCGGGTTGACGAACGTCGTCCAATTGCGTTCAAAACGCGTTTTTTCGACTTTCCCCATCGGGGCGTAACGAAACAACACCCTTGGGATCGAATTCCACGAGGTCGGTTTCATACCACCATTTTGAGTGGGCTTTTCCAAGCAGGGCAAAAAGCCGGGTTGACGAACGTCGTCCAATTGCGTTCAAAACGCGTTTTTTCGACTTTCCCCATCGGGGCGAAACGAAAAAACACCCTTAGGATCGAATACCACGAGGTCGGTTTCATACCACCATTTCGAGTGGGCTTTTCCAAGCAGGGCAAAAAGCCGGGTTGACGAACGTCGTCCAATTGCGTTCAAAACGCGTTTTTTCGACTTTTCCCATCGGGGCGAAACGAAAAAACACCCTTAGGATCGAATACCACGAGGTCGGTTTCATACCACCATTTTGAGTGGGCTTTTCCAAGCAGGGCAAAAAGCCTGTTTGACGAACGTCGTCCAATTGCGTTCAAAACGCGTTTTTTCGACTTTTCCCATCGGGGCGAAGCGAAAAAACAGCATTGGGATCGAATTTTACAATTTCGGTTTCATGCCACCATTTTGGGTGGGCTTTTCCAAGCAGCGGAAGAAGCCGGGTTGACGAAGGTCGTCCAATTGCGTTCAAAACGCGTTTTTTCAACTTTCTCCATCGGGGCGAAGCGAAAAAACAGCCTTGGGATCGAATTTTACAATTTCGGTTTCATACCACCATTTTGGGTGGGCTTTTCCAAGCAGCGGAAAAAGCCGGGTTGACGAAGGTCGTCCAATTGCGTTCAAAACGCGTTTTTTCAACTTTTCCCATCTTGGCCAGACAAAAAAAACAGCCGTGGGATCAAATTTTACAATTTCAGTTTCATGCCACCATTTTGGGTGGGCTTTTCCAAGCAGCGGAAAAAGCCGGGTTGACGAAGGTCGTCCAATTGCGTTCAAAACGCGTTTTTTCAACTTTTCCCATCTTGGCCAGACAAAAAAAACAGCCGTGAGATCAAATTTTAAAATTTCGGTTTCATGCCACCATTTTGTGTGGGCTTTTCCAAGCAGCGGAAAAAGCCGGGTTGACGAAGTTCGTCCAATTGCGTTCAAAACGCGTTTTTTTCAACTTTTCCCATCTTGGCCAGACAAAAAAACAGCCGTGAGATCAAATTTTAAAATTTCGGTTTCATGCCACCATTTTGTGTGGGCTTTTCCAAGTAGCGGAAAAAGCCGGGTTGACGAAGGTCGTCCAATTGCGTTCAAAACGCGTTTTTTCAACTTTCCCCATCGGTGCGAAGCGAAAAAACAGCCTTTGGATCGAATTTTACAATTTCGGTTTCATGCCACCATTTTGGGTGGGCTTTTCCAAGCAGCGGAAAAAGCCGGGTTCAGGAAAGTGGTCCAATCTCGTTCAAAACGCGTTTTGTTAAATTTCCCCATCGGGGGGAAACGAAAAAACAGCCTTGGGATCGAATTATAAAATTTCGGTTTCATGCCACCATTTTGGGTGGGCTTTTCCAAGCAGCGGAAAAAGCCGGGTTGACGAAGGTCGTCCAATTGCGTTCAAAACGCGTTTTTTCAATTTTTCCCATCTTGGCCAGACAAAAAAAACAGCCGTGAGATCAAATTTTACAATTTCGGTTTTTTGCCACCATTTTGTGTGGGCTTTTCCAAGCAGCGGAAAAAGGCGGGTTGACGAAGGTCGTCCAATTGCGTTCAAAATGCGTTTTTTCAACTTTCCCGATCGGGGCGAGGCGAAAAAACAGCCTTGGGATCGAATTTTACAATTTCGGTTTCATGCCACCATTTTGGGTGGGCTTTTCCAAGCTGCGCAAAACGCTGGGGTAACGAAGGTCGTCGAATTCCGTTCAAAACGCGTTTTTTCAACTTTCCCCATCGGGGCGAAGCGAAAAAACAGCCTTGGGATCGAATTTTACAATTTCGGTTTCATGCCACCATTTTGGGTGGGCTTTTCCAAGCAGCGGAAAAAGCCGGGTTCACGAAAGTGGTCCAATTGCGTTCAAAACGCGTTTTGTTAAATTTCCCCATCGGGGGGAAACGAAAAAACACCCTTGGGATCGAATTTTAAAATTTCGGTTTCATGCCACCATTTTGGGTGGGCTTTTCCAAGCAGCGCAAAACGCTGGGGTAACGAAGGTCGTCGAATTCCGTTCAAAACGCGTTTTTTCAACTTTCCCCATCGGGGCGAAGCGAAAAAACAGCCTTGGGATCGAATTTTACAATTTCGGTTTCATGCCACCATTTTGGGTGGGCTTTTCCAAGCAGCGGAAAAAGCCGGGTTCACGAAAGTGGTCCAATTGCGTTCAAAACGCGTTTTGTTTAATTTCCCCATCGGCGGGAAACGAAAAAACACCCTTGGGATCGAATTCCACGAGGCTTGTTTCATGCCACCATTTTGGGTGGGCTTTTCAAAGCAGCGCAAAACGCTGGGGTAACGAAGGTCGTCGAATTCCGTTAAAAACGCGTTTTTTCGATTTTCCCCATCGGGGCGAAGCGAAAAAACAGCCTTGGGATCGAATTTACCAATTTTGGTTTTATACCACCATTTTGGGTGGGCTATTCCAAGCAGCGCAAAAAGCCGGGTTGACGAGGGTCGTCCAAATGCGTTCAAAACGCGTTTTTTCGACTTTCCCCATCGGAGCGAAACGCAGAAACACCCTTGGAATCGATTTTACCAATTTCGATTTCATACCACCATTTTGGGTGGGCTTTTGCAAGCAGCGTAAAAAGCCGGGTTGACGAAGGTCGTCCAATTCCGTTCAAAACTCGTTTTTTCGACTTTCCCCATTACGGCGAAACGAAGAATCACCCTTGGAATCGAATTTACCAATTTCGGTTTCATACCACCATTTTTGCCGGGCTTTTGCAAGCACTGCAAAAAGCCGGGTTGACGAAGGTCGTCCAATTGCGTTGAAAACTCATTTTTTCGACTTTCCCAATCGTTGCGAAACGAAAAAACACCCTTGGGATCGAATTCCACGAGGTCGGTTTCATACCACCATTTTTGGTGGGCTTTTGCAAGCAGCGCAAAAAGCGGGGTTGACAAAGTTCGTCCAATTGCGTTGAAAACTCGTTTTTTCGTCTTTCCCCATCGGGGCGAAACGAAAAAACACCCTTGGGATCGAATTCCACGAGGCTTGTTTCATACCACCATTTTGGGTGGGCTTTTCCAAGCAGCGAAAAACGGCGGGTTGACGAACGTCGTCCAATTGCGTTCAAAACTCGTTTTTCGACTTTCGCCATCACGGCGAAACGAAGAATCACCCTTGGAATAGAATTTACCAATTTCGGTTTCATACCACCATTTTTGGTGGGCTTTCCCAAGCATCGAAAAAAGCCGGGTTGACGAAGGTCGTCCGATTGCGTTCAAAACTCGTTAATTCGACTTTCCCCATCGGGGGAATCGAAAAAACACCCTTGGGATCGAATTCCACGAGGTCGGTTTCATATTACTATTTTGGTTGGGCTTTTGCAAGCAGTGCAAAAAGCCAGGTTCACGAAGTCCCGCCAATAGTGTTCAAAACACGTTTTTTCGACTTTCCCCATCGTGGCGAATGGAAAAAACACCCTTGGGATCGAATTCCACGAGGTCGGTTTCATACCACCATTTTGGGAGAGCTTTTGGAAGCAGCGAAAAAAGCCGGGTTGACGAAGGTCGTCCAATTGCGTTCAAAACTCGTTTTTTCGACTTTCCCAATCGGGGCGAAACGAAAAAACACCCTTTGGATCGAATTCCACGAGGTCGGTTTCATACGACCATTTTGGGTGGGCTTTTCCCAGCAGCGCAAAAAGCCGGGTTGACGAAGGTCGTCCAATTGCGTTCAAAACTCGTTTTTTCGACTTTCCCCATTGGGGCAAAACGAAAAAACACCCTTGGATCGAATTCAACGAGTTCGTTATCATACCACCATTTTGGGAGGGCTTTACCAAGGAGCGGAAAACGCCGGGTTGACGAAAAACGTCCAATTGCGTTGAAAACTCGTTTTTTCGAGTTTCCCCATATGGGCGAAACGAAAAAACACCCTTTGGATCGAATTCCACGAGGTCGGTTTGACACCACCATTTTGGGTGGGCTTTTCCCAGCAGCGCAAAAAGCCGGGTTGACGAAGGTCGTCCAATTGCGTTCAAAACTCGTTTTTTGGACTTTTCCCATAGAAGTGAAACGAAAAAACACCCTTGGGATCGAATTCCACGAGGTCGGTTTCATACCACCATTTTGGGTGGGATTTTCCAAGCAGCGCGAAACGCCGGTTTGACGTAGGTCGTCCAATTGCGTTGAAAATTCGTTTTTTAGACTTTCCCCATTGGGGCGAAACGAAGAAACACCCTTTGGATCGAATTACACGAGGTCGGTTTCATACCACCATTTTCGGTGGGCTTTTCTCAGCAGCGCAAAACTCCGGGTTGACGAAGGTCGTCCAATTGCGTTTAAAACTCGTTTTGTCGAGATTCCCCATCGGGGCGAAACGAAACAACACCCTTGGGATCGAATTCCACGAGGTCGGTTTCATACCACCATTTTGGGTGGGCTTTACCAAGCAGCGGAAAACGCCGGGTTGACGAAGGTCGTCCAATTGCGTTCAAAACTCGTTTTTTCGACATTCCCCATCGGGGCGAAACGAAAAAGCACCCTTGGGATCGAATTCCACCAGGTCGGTTTCATACCACCATTTTGGGTGGGCTTTACCAAGCAGCGGAAAACGCCGGGATGACGAAGTTCTTCCAATTGCGTTGAAAACTCATTTTTTCGACTTTCCCCATCGTTGCGAAAAGAAAAAACACCCTTGGGATCGAATTCCACGAGTTTGGTTTCAAACCACAATTTTGGGTCGGCTTTTGCAAGCAGCGCAAAAAGCCAGCTGTGTAGTTCACAGAGTACAGTGTTCCGTGTCTAGTGCACAGAGTACAGTGTACCGTGTATAGTGCACAGTGCAGAGAGTACAGTGTACCGTGTATTGTGCACAGAGTACAGTGTACCGTGTATGTTTCACAGTGCACAGAGTACAGTGTACCGTGTATAGTGCACAGAGTACAGTGTACCGTGTATAGTGCACAGAGTACAGTGTACAGTGTATAGTGCACAGAGTAGAGTGTACCGTGTATAGTGCACAGTGCACAGAGTACAGTGTACCGTGCATAGTGCACAGTGCGGAGAGTACAGTGTACCGTGTATAGTGCACAGTGCACAGAGTACAGTGTACCGTGTATAGTGCACAGTGCACAGAGTACAGTGTACCGTGTATAGTGCACAGTGCACAGTGCACAGAGTACAGTGTAAGGTGTATAGTGCACAGTGCACAGTGCACAGAGTACAGTGTACCGTGTATAGTGCACAGCGCACAGAGTACAGTGTACCGTGTATAGTGCACAGAGTACTGTGTACCGTGTATGGTGTACAGTGCACAGAGTACAGTGTACCGTGTATAGTGAACAGAGTACAGTGTGCCGTGTATAGTGCACAGAGTAGGCCTAGGTTGTGGCCTAGGTTGCAGCTCGTAGCGCAGCTCGACTAGATTTGGCGCGTTGCTGCTGTGCAGCTCGTAGTGCCATCAGTTTTATGTCACGCAATGGAAGTCGTCTGTCACGCCAATAACTGAGCGGTGTACCCCCCTTATTATGCCAAATGTGTCTGGTGTCCTTTATCATAATTACTGTTCAGTTAATTGGGCGGAACTAGGACATTAAGTGCACAGTGCACAGAGTACAGTGTACCGTGTAAAGTGCACAGTGCACAGTGCACAGAGTACAGTGTACCGTGTATAGTGCACAGTGCACAGAGTACAGTGCACCGTGTATAGTGCACAGTGCACAGGGTACAGTGTACCGTGTATAGTGCACTGTGCACAGAGTACAGTGTACCGTGTATAGTGCACAGTGCACAGAGTACAGTGTACCACGTATAGTGCACAGGGCACAGAGTACAGTGTACCGTGGATAGTGCACAGAGTACAGGGTACTGTGTATAGTGGACAGTGCACAGAGTACAGTGTACCGTGTATAGTGCACAGTGCACAGTGTACCATGTATAGTGAACAGAGTACAGTGTACCGTGTATAGTACACAGTGCACAGAGTACAGTGTACCGTGTATAGTGCACAGAGTACAGTGTACCGTTTATAGTGCACAGTGCACAGAGTACAGTGTACCGTGTATAGTGCACAGTGCATAGTGCACAGAGTACAGTGTACCGTGTATAGTGCACAGTGCACAGTGCACAGAGCACAGTGTACCCTGTATAGTGCACAGCGCACAGCGCACAGAGTACAGTGTACCGTGTATAGTGCACAGAGTACTGTGTACCGTGTATGGTGTACAGTGCACAGAGTACAGTGTACCGTGTATTGTCCACAGAGTAAAGTGTACCGTGTATGGTGCACAGTGCACAGAGTACAGTGTACCGTGTATAGTGCACAGAGTAGAGTGTACCGTGTATAGTGCACAGTGTACAGTATACCGTGTATAGTGCACAGAGTAGAGTGTACCGTGTATAGTGCACAGTGCACAGTGTACAGTGTACCGTGCATAGTGCACAGTGCAGAGAGTACAGTGTACCGTGTATAGTGCACAGTGCACAGTGCACAGAGTACAGTGTACCGTGTATAGTGCACAGAGTAAAGTGTACCGTGTATAGTGCATAGCACTCAGACTACAGTGTACCGTGTATAGTGCACAGTGCACAGAGTACAGTGTACCGTGCATAGTGCACAGTGCACTGAGTACAGTGTACCGTGTATAGTGCACAGTGCACAGAGTACAGTGTACCGTGTATAGTGCACAGTGCACAGAGTACAGTGTACCGTGTATAGTGCACAGTGCACAGTGCACAGAGTACAGTGTACCGTGTATAGTGCACAGTGCACAGTGCACAGAGTACAGTGTACCGTGTATAGTGCACAGCGCACAGAGTACAGTGTACCGTGTATAGTGCACAGAGTACTGTGTACTGTGTATGGTGTACAGTGCACAGAGTACAGTGTACCGTGTATAGTGAACAGAGTACAGTGCGCCGTGTATAGTGCACAGAGTACAGTGTACCGTGTATAATTCACAGTGCACAGAGTACAGTGTACCGTGTATAGTACACAGTGCACAGGGTACAGTGTACCGTGTATAGTGCACAGTGCACAGAGTACAGTGTACCGTGTTTAGTGCACAGGGCATAGAGTACAGTGTACCGTGTATAGTGCAGAGTACAGTGTACTGTGTATAGTGCACAGTGCACAGAGTACAGTGTACCGTGTATAGTGCACAGTGCACAGCGTACAGTGTACCGTGTATAGTGCACAGCACTCAGACTACAGTGTACCGTGTATAGTGCACAGTGCACAGAGTACAGTGTACCGTGTATAGTGCACATTGCACAGCGTACAGTGTACCGTGTATAGTGCACAGTGCACAGAGTACAGTGTACCGTGTATAGTGCACAGTGCACAGAGTATAGTGTACCGTGTATAGTGCACAGAGTACAGTGTACCGTGTATAGTGTACAGTGCACAGAGTACAGTGCACAGAGTACAGTGTACCGTGTATAGTGAACATAGTACAGTGTACCGTGTATAGTGCACAGAGTACAGTGTACCGTGTTTAGTGCACAGTGCACAGAGTACAGTGTACCGTGTATAGTGCACAGTGCACAGAGTACAGTGTACCGTGTATACCCGGAGGGGGCACTTCCTATTAATGGGCTAATGGGGATGTGCCGCTGGATGGGGTCGCATTTTCACGACAGGACTGACTATAATGGGGCCGCTTTTTCAAGCACTTTTTATAGGGTGACTAGAATGGGGTCACACTTTTCTGGGATTTTGAGGGTAAGAAAATTCTGGCAAGTTGTGATTTATAAACGGAAAGATTCGCCAAAAAGAAAAAGTTACCGTATTCATTGCTGTTGTTTAATATTTGACAAACGGCTCCCATTACGTGACTAAGTTGGGGTCATGAAAATTACATTTACCCAAAAGTGACTAAGATGGGGTCTATAATTGGCCATAGAAATTATATGACTATAATGGGGTAGGGGTTATGAGAGGCTAGCGGCACATACCCAACAAAGATTGGCCCAAGTAACCCCCCCGGGCGTGTATAGTGCACAGTGCACAGAGTACAGTGTACCGTGTTTAGTGCACAGGGCATAAAGTACAGTGTACCGTGTAAAGTGCAGAGTACAGTGTACTGTGTATAGTGCACAGTGCACAGAGTACAGTGTACCGTGTATAGTGCACAGTGCACAGCGTACAGTGTACCGTGTATAGTGCACAGCACACAGAGTACAGTGTACCGTGTATAGTGCACAGTGCACAGAGTACAGTGCACCGTGTATAGTGCACAGTGCACAGAGTACAGTGTACCATGTATAGTGCATGGTGCACAGAGTACAGTGTACCGTGTATAGTGCACAGTGCACAGAGTACAGTGTACCACGTATAGTGCACAGGGCACAGAGTACAGTGTACCGTGGATAATTCACAGAGTACAGGGTAATGTGTATAGTGGACAGTGCACAGAGTACAGTGTACCGTGTATAGTGCACAGTGCACAGTGTACCATGTATAGTGAACACAGTACAGTGTACCGTGTATAGTACACAGTGCACAGAGTACAGTGTACCGCGTATAGTGCACAGAGTACAGTGTACCGTTTATAGTGCACAGTGCACAGAGTACAGTGTACTGTGTATAGTGCACAGAGTACAGTGTACCGTGTATTAGAAAACAGTGCACAGTGCACAGAGTACAGTGTACCGTGTATAGTGCAAAGTGCACAGTGCACAGAGTACAGTGTACCGTGTATAGTGCACAGCGCACAGAGTACAGTGTACCGTGTATAGTGCACAGAGTACTGTGTACCGTGTATGGTGTACAGTGCACAGAGTACAGTGTACCGTGTATAGTGAACAGAGTACACTGTGTGCCGTGTATAGTGCACAGAGTACAGTGTACCATGTATAGTGCACAGTGCACCGAGTACAGTGTACCGTGTATAGTGAGCAGAGTACAGGGTGCCGTGTCTAGTGCACAGAGTACAGTGTACCGTGTATAGTGCACAGTGCACAGAGTACAGTGTACCGTGTATAGTACACAGTGCACAGGGTACAGTGTACCGTGTATAGTGCACAGTGCACAGAGTACAGTGTACCGTGTATAGTGCACAGAGTACTGTGTACCGTGTACGGTGTACAGTGCACAGAGTACAGTGTACCGTGTATAGTGAACAGAGTACAGTGTGCCGTGTATAGTGCACAGAGTACAGTGTACCGTGTATAGTGCACAGTGCACAGAGTACAGTGTACCGTGTATAGTACACAGTGCACAGGGTACAGTGTACCGTGTATAGTGCACAGTGCACAGAGTACAGTGTACCATGTTTAGTGCACAGGGCATAGAGTACAGTGTACCGTGTATAGTGCACAGAGTACTGTGTACCGTGTATGGTGTAATGTGCACAGAGTACAGTGTACCGTGTATAGTGAACAGAGTACAGTGTGCCGTGTATAGTGCACAGAGTACAGTGTACCGTGTATAGTGCACAGTGCACAGAGTACAGTGTACCGTGTATAGTACACAGTGCACAGGGTACAGTGTACCGTGTATAGTGCACAGTGCACAGAGTACAGTGTACCGTGTTTAGTGCACAGGGCATAGAGTACAGTGTACCGTGTATAGTGCACAGAGTACAGTGTACCGTGTATAGTGCACAGAGTACAGTGTACCGTGTATAGTGCACAGAGTACAGTGTACCGTGTATAGTGCAAAGAGTACAGTGTACCGTGTATAGTGCACAGAGTACAGTGTACCGTGTATAGTGCACAGAGTACAGTGTACCGTGTATAGTGCACAGTGCACAGAGTACAGTGTACCGTGTATAGTACACAGTGCACAGGGTACAGTGTACCGTGTATAGTGCACAGTGCACAGAGTACAGTATACCGTGTATAGTGCACAGAGTACTGTGTACCGTGTATGGTGTACAGTGCACAGAGCACAGTGTACCGTGTATAGTGAACAGAGTACAGTGTGCCGTGTATAGTGCACAGAGTACAGTGTACCATGTATAGTGCACAGTGCACAGAGTACAGTGTACCGTGTATAGTACACAGTGCACAGGGTACAGTGTGCCGTGTATAGTGCACAGTGCACAGAGTACAGTGTACCATGTTTAGTGCACAGGGCATAGAGTACAGTGTACCGTGTATAGTGCACAGAGTACTGTGTACCGTGTATGGTGTACAGTGCACAGAGTACAGTGTACCGTGTATAGTGCACAGTGCAGAGAGTACAGTGTACCGTGTATTGTGCACAGAGTACAGTGTACCGTGTATGGTGCACAGTGCAAAGAGTACAGTGTACCGTGTATAGTGCACAGAGTACAGTGTACCGTGTATAGTGCACATAGTACAGTGTACCGTGTATAGTGCACAGAGTAGAGTGTACCGTGTATAGTGCACAGTGCACAGAGTACAGTGTACCGTGCATAGTGCACATGGCAGAGAGTACAGTGTACCGTGTATAGTGCACAGAGTACAGTGTACCGTGTATAGTGCAAAGAGTACAGTGTACCGTGTATAGTGCACAGAGTACAGTGTACCGTGTATAGTGCACAGTGCACAGAGTACAGTGTACCGTGTATAGTGCAGAGTGCACAGAGTACAGTGTACCACGTATAGTGCACAGGGCACAGAGTACAGTGTACCGTGGATAGTGCACAGAGTACAGGGTACTGTGTATAGTGGACAGTGCACAGAGTACAGTGTACCGTGTATAGTGCACAGTGTACCATGTATAGTGAACAGAGTACAGTGTACCATCTATAGTACACAGTGCACAGAGTACAGTGTACCGTGTATAGTGCACAGAGTACAGTGTACCGTTTATAGTGCACAGTGCACAGAGTACAGAGTACTGTGTATAGTGCACAGAGTACAGTGTACCGTGTATTAGACAACAGTGCACAGCGCACAGAGTACAGTGTACCGTGTACTATACACAGTACACTGTACTCTGTGCACTGTGAACTATACACGGTACACTGTACTCTGTGCACTATACACGGCACACTGTACTCTGTTCACTATACACGGTACACTGTACTCTGTGCACTGTACACCATACACGGTACACAGTACCCTGTGCACTATACACGGTACACTGTACTCTGTGCGCTGTGCACTATACACGGTACACTGTACTCTGTGCACTGTGCACTGTGCATTATACACGGTACACTGTACTCTGTGCACTGTGCACTGTGCACTATACACGGTACACTGTACTCTGTGCACTGTGCACTATACACGGTACACTGTACTCTGTGCACTGTGCACTATACACGGTACACTGTACTCAGTGCACTGTGCACTATGCACGGTACACTGTACTCTGTGCACTGTGCACTATACCCGGTACACTCTACTCTGTGCACTATACACGGTACACTGTACTCTGTGCACTATACACGGTACACTGTACTCTGTGTACTGTGCACTGTGCACTATACACGGTACACTGTACTCTGTGCACTGTGCACTATACACGGTATAGTAGTATATACGGTATATACACAGTATATACACTGTACTCTGTGCGCTGTGCACTATACACGGTACACTGTACTCTGTGCACTGTGCACTATACACGGTACACTGTACTCAGTGCACTGTGCTCTATACACGGTACACTGTACTCTGTGCACTGTGCACTATACACCGTACACTGTACTCTGTGCACTATACACGGTACACTGTACTCTTTGCACTATACACGGTACACTGTACTCTGTGCACTATACACGGTACACTGTACTCTCTGCACTGTGCACTATGCACGGTACACTGTACTCTGTGCACTGTACACGATACACGGTACACAGTACTCTGTGCACTATACACGGTACACTGTACTCTGTGCGCTGTGCACTATACACGGTACACTGTACTCTGTGCACTGTGCACTGTGCACTATACACGGTATACTGTACTCTGTGCACTGTGCACTATATACGGTACACTGTACTCTGTGCACTGTGCACTATACACTGTACACTGTACTCTGTGCACTGTGCACTATACTCTGTGCACTGTGCACTATACACGGTACACTGTACTCTGTGCACTGTGCACTGTTTTCTAATACACGGTACAATGTAATCTGTGCACTATACACAGTACTCTGTGCACTGTGCACTATAAACGGTACACTGTACTCTGTGCACTGTGCACTATACACGGTACACTGTACTCTGTTCACTATACATGGTACACTGTGCACTGTGCACTATACACGGTACACTGTACTCTGTGCACTGTCCACTATACACAGTACCCTGTACTCTGTGCACTATCCACGGTACACTGTACTCTGTGCCCTGTGCACTATACACGGTACACTGTACTCTGTGCACTGTGCACTATACACGGTACACTGGACTCAGTGCACTGTCCACTATGCACGGTAAACTGTACTCTGTGCACTGTGCACTATACACGGTACACTCTACTGTGTGCACTATACACGGTACACTGTACTCTGTGCACTGTGCACTATACACGGTATAGTAGTATATACGGTATATACACGGTATATACACTGTACTCTGTGCACTGTGCACTATACACGGTACACTGTACTCTGTGCACAGTGCACTGTGCACTATACACGGTACACTTTACTCTGTGCACTGTGCACTATACACGGTACACTGTACTCTGTGCACTGTGCACTATACACGGTACACTGGACTCAGTGCACTGTGCTCTATACACGGTACACTGTACTCTGTGCACTGTGCACTATACACGGTACACTCTACTCTGTGCACTATACACGGTACACTGTACTCTGTGCACTATACACGGTACACTGTACTCTGTGCACTGTGCACTGTGCACTATACACGGTACACTGTACTCTGTGCACTGTGCACTATACACGGTATAATAGTATATACGGTATATACACGGTATATACACTGTACTCTGTGCGCTGTGCACTATACACGGTACACTGTACTCTGTGCACTGTGCACTGAGCACTATACACGGTACACTGTACTCTGTGCACTTTGCACTATACACAGTACACTGTACTCTGCACTATACACGGTACACTGTACTCTATGCCCTGTGCACTAAACACGGTACACTGTACTCTGTGCACTGTGCACTATACACGGTACACTGTACCCTGTGCACTGTGTACTATACACGGTACACGGTACTCTGTGCACTGTGAACTATACACGGTACACTGTACTCTGTGCACTATACACGGCACACTGTACTCTGTTCACTATACACGGTACACTGTACTCTGTGCACTGTACACCATACACGGTACACAGTACTCTGTGCACTATACACGGTACACTGTACTCTGTGCGCTGTGCACTATACACGGTACACTGTACTCTGTGCACTGTGCACTGTGCACTATACACGGTACACTGTACTCTGTGCACTGTGCACTATACACGGTACACTGTACTCTGTGCACTGTGCACTATACACGGTACACTGTACTCTGTGCACTGTGCACTATACACGGTACACTGTACTCAGTGCACTGTGCACTATGCACGGTACACTGTACTCTGTGCACTGTGCACTATACCCGGTACACTCTACTCTGTGCACTATACACGGTACACTGTACTCTGTGCACTATACACGGTACACTGTACTCTGTGCACTGTGCACTGTGCACTATACACGGTACACTGTACTCTGTGCACTGTGCACTATACACGGTATAGTAGTATATACGGTATATACACGGTATATACACTGTACTCTGTGCGCTGTGCACTATACACGGTACACTGTACTCTGTGCACTGTGCACTGTGCACTATACATGGTACACTCTACTCTGTGCACTGTGCACTATACACGGTACACTGTACTCTGTGCACTGTGCACTATACACGGTACACTGGACTCAGTGCACTGTGCTCTATACACGGTACACTGTACTCTGTGCACTGTGCACTATACACGGTACACTGTACTCTGTGCACTATACACGGTACACTGTACTCTTTGCACTATACACAGTACACTGTACTCTGTGCACTATACACGGTACACTGTACTCTCTGCACTGTGCACTATGCACGGTACACTGTACACTGTGCACTGTGCACTATACACGGTACACTCTACTCTGTGCACTAAACACGGTACACTGTACACTGTGCACTATACACGGTACACTGTACTCTGTGCACTATACACGGTAAACTGTACTCTCTGCACTGTGCACCATACATGGTACAATGTACTCTGTGGACAATACACGGTACACTGTACTCTCTGCACTGTGCACTATGCACGGTACACTGTACTCTGTGCACTGTACACCATACACGGTACACAGTACTCTGTGCACTATACACGGTACACTGTACTCTGTGCGCTGTGCACTATACACGGTACACTGTACTCTGTGCACTGTGCACTGTGCACTATACACGGTATGCTGTACTCTGTGCACTGTGCACTATATACGGTACACTGTACTCTGTGCACTGTGCACTATACACGGTACACTGTACTCTGTGCACTGTGCACTATACACGGTACACTGTACTCTGTGCGCTGTGCACTATACACGGTACACTGTACTCTGTGCACTGTGCACTGTGCACTATACACGGTACACTGTACTCTGTGCACTGTGCACTATACACGGTACACTGTACTCTGTGCACTGTGCACTGTTTTCTAATACACGGTACACTGTAATCTGTGCACTATACACAGTACTCTGTGCACTGTGCACTATAAACGGTACACTGTACTCTGTGCACTATACACGGTACACTGTACTCTGTGCACTGTGTACTATAGACGGTACACTGTACTCTGTTCACTATACATGGTACACTGTGCACTGTGCACTATACACGGTACACTGTACTCTGTGCACTGTCCACTATACACAGTACCCTGTACTCTGTGCACTATCCACGGTACACTGTACTCTGTGCCCTGTGCACTATACATGATACACTGTACTCTGTGCACTGTGCACTATACACGGTACACTGGACTCAGTGCACTGTCCACTATGCACGGTAAACTGTACTCTGTGCAGTGTGCACTATACACGGTACACTCTACTCTGTGCACTATACACGGTACAATGTACTCTGTAAACTATACATGGTACACTGTACTCTGTGCACTGTGCACTGTGCACTATACACGGTAAACTGTACTCTGTGCACTGTGCACTATACACGTTATAGTAGTATATACGGTATATACACGGTATATACACTGTACTCTGTGCGCTGTGCACTATACACGGTACACTGTCCTCTGTACACAGTGCACTGTGCACTATACACGGTACACTGTACTCTGTTCACTGTGCAGTATACACGGTACACTGTACTCTGTGCACTGTGCACTATACACGGTACACTGGACTCAGTGCACTGTGCTCTATACAAGGTACACTGTACTCTGTGCACTGTGCACTATACCGGTACACTCTACTCTGTGCACTATACACGGTACACTGTACTCTGTGCACTATACACGGTACACTGTACTCTGTGCACTGTGCAATGTGCACTATACACGGTACACTGTACTCTGTGCACTGTGCACTATACACGGTACACTGTACTCTGTGCACTGTGCACTGTTTTGTAATACACGGTACACTGTACTCTGTGCACTATACACAGTACTCTGTGCACTGTGCACTATAAAGGGTAAACTGTACTCTGTGCACTATACACGGTACACTGTACTCTGTGCACTGTGTACTATACACGGTACACTGTACTCTGTTCACTATACATGGTACACTGTGCACTATACACGGTACACTGAACTCTGTGCACTGTCCACTATACACAGTACCCTGTACTCTGTGCACTATCCACGGTACACTGTACTCTGTGCCCTGTGCACTATACGTGGTACACTGTACTCTGTGCACTGTGCACTATACACGGTACACTGTACTCTGTGCACCGTGCACTATACACGGTACACTGTACCCTGTGCACTGTGCACTATACACGGTGCACTGTACTCTGTGCACTGTGCACTATACACGGTACACTGTACGCTGTGCACTGTGCACTATACACGGTACACTGTACTCTGTGCACTGTGCACTATACACGGTACACTGTACTCTGTGCACTGTGCACTATACACGGTACACTGTACTCTGTGCACTGTGCACTAAACACGGTACACTGAACTCTGTGCACTAAACACGGTACACTGTACTATGTTCACTATACCCGGTACACTGTACTCTGTGCACTGTACTCTGTGCACTGTACACTATACACGGTACACTGTACTCTGTGCACTATACACGGTACACTGTACTCTGTGCACTGTGCACTATACACGGTACACTGTACTCTGTGCACTGTGCACTATACACGGTACACTGTACTCTGTGCACTGTTCACTATACATGGTACACTGTACTCTGTGCACTGTGCACTATACACGGTACACTGTACTCTGTGTGCTGTGCACTATACACGGTACAATGAACGCTGTACACTGTGCACTATACACGGTACACTGTACTCTGTGCACTGTGCACTATACAGAGTACAATGTACTCTGCACTATACACGGTACACTGTACTCTATGCCCTGTGCACTAAACACGGTACACTGTACTCTGTGCACTGTGCACTATACACGGTACACTGTACCCTGTGCACTGTGTACTATACACGGTATACTGTACTCTGTGCACTGTGAACTATACACGGTACACTGTACTCTGTGCACTATACACGGCACACTGTACTCTGTTCACTATACACGGTACACTGTACTCTGTGCACTGTGCACTGTGCACTATACACGGTACACTGTACTCTGTGCACTATGCACTGTGCACTATACACGGTAAACTGTACTCTGTGCACTGTGCACTATACACGGTACACTGTACTCTGTGCACTGTGCACTATACACGGTACACTGGACTCAGTGCACTGTCCACTATGCACGGTAAACTGTACTCTGTGCACTGTGCACTATACACGGTACACTTTACTCTGTGCACTATACACGGTACACTGTACTCTGTACACTATACACGGTACACTGTACTCTGTGCACTGTGCACTGTGCACTATACACGGTACACTGTACTCTGTGCACTGTGAATTATACATGGTAAAGTAGTATATACGGTATATACACGGTATATACACTGTACTCTGTGCGCTGTGCACTATACACGGTACACTGTACTCTGTGCACTGTGCACTGTGCACTATACACGGTACACTGTACTCTGTGCACTGTGCACTATACACGGTACACTGTACTCTGTGCACTGTGCACTATACATGGTAAAGTAGTATATACGGTATATACACGGTATATACACTGTACCCTGTGCGCTGTGCACTATACACGGTACACTGTACTCTGTGCACTGTGCACTGTGCACTATACACGGTACACTGTACTCTGTGCACTGTGCACTATACACGGTACACTGTACTCTGTGCACTGTGCACTATACACGGTACACTCTACTCAGTGCACTGTGCTCTATACACGGTACACTGTACTCTGTGCACTGTGCACTGTTTTGTAATACACGGTACACTGTACTCTGTGCACTATACACAGTACTCTGTGCACTGTGCACTATAAACGGTACACTGTACCCTGTGCACTATAGACGGTACACTGTACTCTGTGCACTGCGTACTATACACGGTACACTGTACTCTGTTCACTATACATGGTACACTGTGCACTATACACGGTACACTGTACTCTGTGCACTGTCCACTATACGCAGTACCCTGTACTCTGTGCACTATCCACGGTACACTGTACTCTGTGCCCTGTGCACTATACGTGGTACACTGTACTCTGTGCACTGTGCACTATACACGGTACACTGTACTCTGTGCACCGTGCACTATACACGGTACACTGTACCCTGTGCACTGTGCACTATACACGGTGCACTGTACTCTGTGCACTGTGCAGTATACACGGTACACTGTACTCTGTGTGCTGTGCACTATACACGGTACACTGTACGCTGTGCACTGTGCACTATACACGGTACACTGTACTCTGTGCACTGTGCACTATACACAGTACACTGTACTCTGCACTTTACACGGTACACTGTACTCTATGCCCTGTGCACTAAACACGGTACACTGTACTCTGTGCACTGTGCACTATACACGGTACACTGTACTCTGTGCACTGTGCACTATACACGGTACACTGTACTCTGTGCACTGTGCACTAAACACGGTACACTGTACTCTGTGCACTATACACGGTACACTGTACTATGTTCACTATACATGGTACACTGTACTCTGTGCACTGTACTCTGTGCACTGTACACTATACACGGTACACTGTACTCTGTGCACTATACACGGTACACTGTACTCTGTGCACTGTGCACTATACACGGTACACTGTACTCTGTGCACTGTGCACTATACACGGTACACTGTACTCTGTGCACTGTGCACTATACACGGTACACTGTACTCTGTGCACTGTGCACTATACACGGTACACTGTACTCTGTGTGCTGTGCACTATACACGGTACACTGTACGCTGTGCACTGTGCACTATACACGGTACACTGTACTCTGTGCACTGTGCACTATACACAGTACACTGTACTCTGCACTATACACGGTACACTGTACTCTATGCCCTGTGCACTAAACACGGTACACTGTACCCTGTGCACTGTGCACTATACACGGTACACTGTACCCTGTGCACTGTGTACTATACACGGTACACTGTACTCTGTGCACTGTGAACTATACACGGTACACTGTACTCTGTGCACTATACACGGCACACTGTACTCTGTTCACTATACACGGTACACTGTACTCTGTGCACTGTACACCATACACGGTACACAGTACTCTGTGCACTATACATGGTACACTGTACTCTGTGCGCTGTGCACTATACACGGTACACTGTACTCTGTGCACTGTGCACTGTGCACTATACACGGTACACTGTACTCTGTGCACTGTGCACTATACACGGTACACTGTACTCTGTGCACTGTGCACTATACACGGTACACTGGACTCAGTGCACTGTGCACTATGCACGGTAAACTGTACTCTGTGCACTGTGCACTGTGCACTATACACAGTACACTCTACTCTGTGCACTATACACTGTACACTGTACTCTGTACACTATACACGGTACACTGTACTCTGTGCACTGTGCACTGTGCACTATACACGGTACACTGTACTCTGTGCGCTGTCCACTATACATGGTATAGTAGTATATACGGTATATACACGGTATATACACTGTACTCTGTGCGCTGTGCACTATACACGGTACACTGTACTCTGTGCACTGTGCACTGTGCACTATACACGGTACACTGTACTCTGTGCACTGTGCACTATACACGGTACACTGTACTCTGTGCACTGTGCACTATACACGGTACACTGGACTCAGTGCACTGTGCTCTATACACGGTACACTGTACTCTGTGCACTGTGCACTATACACGGTACACTGTACTCTGTGCACTATACACGGTACACTGTACTCTTTGCACTATACATGGTACACTGTACTCTGTGCACTATACACGGTACACTGTACTCTCTGCACTGTGCACTATGCACGGTACACTGTACTCTGTGCACTGTGCACTATACACGGTACAGTCTACTCTGTGCACTATACACGGTACACTGTACTCTTTGCACTATACACGGTACACTGTACTCTGTGCACTATACACGGTACACTGTACTCTGTGCACTGTGCACCATACACGGTACACTGTACTCTGTGCACAATACATGGTACACTGTACTCTCTGCACTGTGCACTATACACGGTACACTGGACTCTGTGCACTGTACACCATACACGGTACACAGTACTCTGTGCACTATACACGGTACACTGTACTCTGTGCACTGTGCACTATACACGGTACACTCTACTCTGTGCACTGTGCACTGTGCACTATACACGGTACACTGTACTCTGTGCACTGTGCACTATACACGGTACACTGTACTCTGTGCACTGTGCACTGTGCACTATACACGGTACACTGTACTCTCTGCACTGTGCACTATACACGGTATAGTAGTATATACGGTATATACTCGGTATATACAGGCTATATACACGGTATATACACTGTACTCTGTGCGCTGTGCCCTATACACGGTACACTGTACTCTGTGCACTGTGCACTGTGCTCTATACACGGTACACTGTACTCTGTGCACTGTGCACTATACACGGTACACTGTACTCTGTGCACTATACACGGTACACTGTACTGTTTGCACTATACACGGTACACTGTACTCTGTGCAATATACACGGTACACTGTACTCTCCGCACTGTGCACTATGCACGGTACACTGTACTCTGTGCACTGTGCACTATACACGGTACACTCTACTCTGTGCACTATACACGGTACACTGTACTCTGTGCACTATACACGGTACACTGTACTCTGTGCACTATACACGGTACACTGTACTCTGTGCACTGTGCACCATACACGGTACACTGTACTCTGTGCACAATACACGGTACACTGTACTCTCTGCACTGTGCACTATACACGGTACACTGTACTCTGTGCACTAGACACGGTACACTGTACTCTGTGCACTACACAGCTGGCTTTTTGCGCTGCTTGCAAACCCAAAATTGTGGTTTGAAACCAAACTCGTGGAATTCGTTTCGTGGAATTTCGTTTCGCCCCGATGGGGAATCTAAAAAAAAAGAGTTTTGAACGCAATTGGACGACCTTCGTCAACCCAGCGTTTTCCGCTACTTGGTAAATTCACCCCAAAATGGTGGTATGAAACCGACCTCGTGGAATTCGATCCCAAGGGTGTTTTTTCGTTTTGCCCCGATGGGGATAGTCGAAAAAACGAGTTTTGAACGCAATTGGACGACATTCGTCATCCGGTGTTTTGCGCTGCTGGGAAAAGCCCACCCAAAATGGTGGTATGAAGCCGACATCGTGGAATTCGATCCAAAGGGTGTTTTTTCGTTTCGCCCCGATGGGGAAACTCGAAAAAACGAGTTTTCAACGCAATTGGACGACATTCGTCAACCCGCCTTTTTGCACTGCTTGCAAAAGCCCAGCAAAAATGGTGGTATGAAACCGACCTCGTGGAATTCGATCCCAAGGGTGTTTTTTTGTTCCGTCCCGATGGGGAAACTCGACAAAACGAGTTTTCAACCCAATTGGACGACCTTGGTCAAACCGGCGTTTTGCGCTGCTTGGAAAATCCCACCCAAAATGGTGGTATGAAACCGACCTCGTGGAATTCGATCACAAGGGTGTTTTTTCGTTTCGCCCCGATGGGGAAACTCGACAAAACGAGTTTTGAACGCAATTGGACGACCTTCGTCAACCCGGCTTTTTCCGCTGCTTGGTAAAGCCCAGCAAAAATAGGGGTATGAAACCGACCTCCTTGAATTCGAACCCAAGGGTGTTTTTTCGTTTCGCCCCGATGGGAAAAGTCGAAAAAACGACTTTTGAACGCAAAGGGACGACCTTCGTTAACCCGGCTTTTTGCGTTGCTGGGAAAAGCCCACCCAAAATGGTGGTGTAAAACCGACCTCGTGGAATTCGATCCAAAGGGTGTTTTTTCGATTCGCCCATATGGGGAAACTCGAAAAAACGAGTTTTCAACGCAATTGGACGACCTTCGTCAACCCGGCGTTTTCCGCTCCTTGGTAAATCCCACCCAAAATGGTGGTATGAATCCGACCTCGTGGAATTCGATCTCAAGGGTGTTTTTTCGTTTCGCACCGATGGGGAAACTCGGCAAAACGAGTTTTGAACGCAATTGGACGACCTTCGTCAACCCGGCGTTTTCCGCTGCTTGGTAAAGCCCAGCAAAAATGGTGGTATGAAACCGACCTCGTGGAATTCGAACCCAAGGGTGTTTTTTCGTTTCGCCCCGATGGGGAAACTCGACAAAACGAATTTTGAACGCAATTGGACGACCTTCGTCAACCCAGCGTTTTCCGCTGCTTGGTAAAGCCCAGCAAAACTAGTGGTATGAAACCGACCTCGTGGAATTCGATCCCAAGGGTGTTTTTTCGATTCCCCCGATGGGGAAAGTCGAACTAACGAGTTTTGAACGCAATCGGACGACCTTCGTCAAGCCGGGTTTTTTCGATGCTTGGGAAAGCCCACCAAAAATGGTGGTATGATACCGAAATTGGTAAATTTTATTGCAAGGGTGATTCTTCGTTTCGGCGTGATGGCGAAAGTCGAAAAACGAGTTTTGAACGCAATTGGACGACCTTCGTCAACCCGCCGTTTTTCGCTGCTTGGAAAAGCCCACCCAAAATGGTGGTATGAAACAAGCCTCGTGGAATTCGATCCCAAGGGTGTTTTTTCGTTTCGCCCCGATGGGGAAAGACGAAAAAACGAGTTTTCAACGCAATTGGACAAACTTTGTCAACCCCGCTTTTTGCGCTGCTTGCAAAAGCCCACCAAAAATGGTGGTATGAAACCGACCTCGCGGAATTCGATCCCAAGGGTGTTTTTTTGTTTCGTCGCGATGGGAAAACTCGACAAAACGAGTTTTCAACCCAATTGGAAGAACTTCGTCCAACCCAAAATGGTGGTATAAAACCGACCTCGTGGAATTCGATCCCAAGTGTGTTTTTTCGTTTCGCTCCGATGGGGAAAGTCGAAAAAACGAGTTTTCAACCCAATTGGAAGGACTTCGTCAACCCGGCGTTTTCCGCTGCTTCGTAAAGCCCACCCAAAATGGTGGTATGAAACCGACCTCGTGGAAATCGATCCCAAGGGTGCTTTTTCGTTTCGCCCAGATGGGGAAAGTCGAAAAAAGGAGTTTTGAACGCAATTGGACGACCTTCGTCAACCCGGCGTTTTCCTCTGCTTGGTAAAACCAACCCAAAATAGTGGTATGAAACCGACCTCGTGGAATTCGATCCCAGGGTGTTTTTTCGTTTCGCTCCGACGGGGAAAGTCGAATAAACGAGTTTTCAAGGCAAATGGACGACCTTCGTCAACCCGCCTTTTTGCACTGCTTGCAAGGGCCCAGCAAAAATGTTGGTATGAAACCGACCTCGTGGAATTTGATCCCAAGGGTGTTTTTTTGTTTCGTCCCGATGAGAAAACTCGACAAAACGAGTTTTCAACCCAATTGGAAGAACTTCGTCATCCCGGCGTTTTCCGCTGCTTGGTAAAGCCCACCCAAAATGGTGGTATGAAACCGACCTGGTGGAATTCGATCCCAAGGGTGCTTTTTCGTTTCGCCCCGACGGGGAATGTCGAAAAAACGAGTTTTGAACGAAATTGGATGACCTTCGTCAACCCGGCGTTTTCCGCTGCTTGGTAAAGCCCACCCAAAATGGTGGTATGAAACCGACTTCGTGGAATTCGATCCCAAGGGTGTTGTTTCGTTTCGCCTCGATGGGGAATCTCGACAAAACGAGTTTTAAACGCAAATGGACGACCTTCGTCAACCCGGCTTTTTGCGCTGCTGGGAAAATCCCACCCAAAATGGTGGTATGAAACCGACCTCGTGGAATTCGATCCCAAGGGTGTTTTTTCGTTTCACTTCTATGGGAAAAGTCCAAAAAACGAGTTTTGAATGCAATTGGACGACCTTCGTCAACCCGGCTTTTTGCGCTGCTTGGAAAAGCCTACCCAAAATGGTGGTGTCAAACCGACCTCGTGGAATTCGATCCAAAGGGTGTTTTTTCGTTTCGCCCATATGGGGAAACTCGAAAAAACGAGTTTCAACGCAATTGGACGTTTTTCGTCAACCCGGCGTTTTCCGCTCCTTGGTAAAGCCCTCCCAAAATGGTGGTATGATAACGAACTCGTTGAATTCGATCCAAGGGTGTTTTTTCGTTTTGCCCCGATGGGGAAAGTCGAAAAAACGAGTTTTGAACGCAATTGGACGACCTTCGTCAACCCGGCTTTTTGCGCTGCTGGGAAAAGCCCACCCAAAATGGTGGTATAAAACCAAAATTGGTAAATTCGATCCCAAGGCTTTTTTTTCGCTTCGCCCCGATGGGGAAAATCGAAAAAACGCGTTTTTAACGGAATTCGACGACCTTCGTTACCCCAGCGTTTTGCGCTGCTTTGAAAAGCCCACCCAAAATGGTGGCATGAAACCGAAATTTTTAAATTCGATACCAAGGGTGTTTTTTCGTTTCCCCCCGATGGGGAAATTTAAAAAAACGCGTTTGCAACGCAATTGGACCACTTTCGTGAACCCGGCTTTTTCCGCTGCTTGGAAAAGGCCACCCAAAATGGTTGCATGAAACCGAAATTGTAAAATTCGATCCCAAGGCTGTTTTTTCGCTTCGCCCCGATGGGGAAAGTTGAAAAAACGCGTTTTGAACGGAATTCGACGACCTTCGTTACCCCAGCGTTTTGCGCTGCTTGGAAAAGCCCACCCAAAATGGTGGCATGAAACCGAAATTTTAAAATTCGATCCCAAGGGTGTTTTTTCGTTTCCCCCCGATGGGGAAATTTAACAAAACGCGTTTTGAACGCAATTGGACCACTTTCGTGAACCCGGCTTTTTCCGCTGCTTGGAAAAGCCCACACAAAATGGTGGCATGAAACCGAAATTGTAAAATTCGATCCCAAGGCTGTTTTTTCGCTTCGCCCCGATGGGGAAAGTTGATAAAACGCGTTTTGAACGGAATTCGACGACCTTCGTTACCCCAGCGTTTTGCGCAGCTTGGAAAAGCCCACCCAAAATGATGGCATGAAACCGAAATTGTAAAATTCGATCCCAAGGCTGTTTTTTCTCTTCGCCCCGATGGGGAAAGTTGAAAAAACGCGTTTTGAACGGAATTCGACGACCTTCGTTACCCCAGCGTTTTTCGCTGCTTGGAAAAGCCCACCCAAAATGGTGGCATGAAACCGAAATTTTAAAATTCGATCCCAAGGGCGTTTTTTCGTTTCCCCCCGATGGGGAAATTTAAAAAAACGCGTTTTGAACGCAATTGGACCACTTTCGGTTTCATACCACCATTTTGGGGTGAATTTACCAAGTAGCGGAAAACGCTGGGTTGACAAAGGTCGTCCAATTGCGTTCAAAACTCTTTTTTTTGAGATTCCCCCTCGGGGCGAAACGAAAAAACACCCTTGGGATCGAATTCCACGAGTTTGGTTTCAAACCACAATTTTGGGTCGGCTTTTGCAAGCAGCGCAAAAAGCCAGCTGTGTAGTGCACAGAGTACAGTGTACCTTGTCTAGTGCACAGAGTACAGTGTACCGTGTATAGTGCACAGTGCAGAGAGTACAGTGTATTGTGCACAGAGTACAGTGTACCGTGTATGGTGCACAGTGCACAGAGTACAGTGTACCGTGTATAGTGCACAGAGTACAGTGTACCGTGTACACAGAGTACAGAGTACAGTGTACCGTGTATAGTGTACCGTGTATAGTGCACAGTGCACAGAGTACAGTGTACCGTGCATAGTGCACAGTGCGGAGAGTACAGTGTACCGTGTATATTGCACAGAGTACAGTGTACCGTGTATAGTGCAAAGAGTACAGTGTACCGTGTATAGTGCACAGAGTACAGTGTACCGTGTATAGTGCACAGTGCACAGAGTACAGTGTACCGTGTATAGAGCACAGTGCACAGTGCACAGAGTACAGTGTACCGTGTATAGTGCACAGCGCACAGAGTACAGTGTATATACCGTGTATATACCATGTATATACCGAGTATATACCGTATATACTACTATACCGTGTATAGTGCACAGTGCACAGAGTACAGTGTACCGTGTATAGTGCACTGTGCACAGTGCACAGAGTACAGTGTACCGTGTATAGTGCACAGAGTACTGTGTACCGTGTATGGTGTACAGTGCACAGAGTACAGTGTACCGTGTATAATGAACAGAGTACAGTGTGCCGTGTATAGTGCACAGAGTACAGTGTACCGTGTATAGTGCACAGAGTACTGTGTACCGTGTATAGTACACAGTGCACAGGGTACAGTGTACCGTGTATAGTGCACAGTGCACAGAGTACAGTGTACCGTGTTTAGAGCACAGGGCATAGAGTACAGTGTACCATGTATAGTGCACAGAGTACAGTGTACCGTGTATAGTGCACAGAGTACAGTGTACCGTGTATAGTGCACAGAGTAGAGTGTACCGTGTATAGTGCACAGTGCACAGAGTACAGTGTACCGTGCATAGTGCACAGTGGAGAGAGTACAGTGTACCGGGTATAGTGCACAGAGTACAGTGTACCGTGTATAGTGCAAAGAGTACAGTGTACCGTGTATAGTGCACAGAGTACAGTGTACCGTGTATAGTGCGCAGAGTACAGTGTACCGTGTATAGCGCACAGTGCACAGAGTACAGTGTACCGTGTATAGTACACAGTGCAATGGGTCCAGTATACCGTGTATAGTGCACAGAGTACTGTGTACCGTGTATGGTGTACAGTGCACAGAGCACAGTGTACCGTGTATAGTGAACAGAGTACAGTGTGCCGTGTATAGTGCACGGAGTACAGTGTACCATGTATAGTGCACAGTGCACAGAGTACAGTGTACCGTGTATAGTACACAGTGCACAGGGTACAGTGTGCCGTGTATAGTGCACAGTGCACAGAGTACAGTGTACCGTGTTTAGTGAACAGGGCATAGAGTACAGTGTACCGTGTATAGTGCACAGAGTACTGTGTACCGTGTATGGTGTACAGTGCACAGAGTACAGTGTACCGTGTATAGTGCACAGTGCAAAGAGTACAGTGTACCGTGTATTGTGCACAGAGTACAGTGTACCGTGTATGGTGCACAGTGCAAAGAGTACAGTGTACCGTGTATAGTGCACAGAGTACAGTGTACTGTGTATAGTGCACAGAGTACAGTGTACCGTGTATATTGCACAGAGTAGAGTGTACCGTGTATAGTGCACAGTGCACAGAGTACAGTGTAGCGTGCATAGTGCACAGTGCAGAGAGTATAGTGTACCGTGTATAGTGCATAGAGTACAGTGTACCGTGTATAGTGCAAAGAGTACAGTGTACCGTGTATAGTGCACAGAGTACAGTGTACCATGTATAGTGCACAGTGCACACAGTACAGTGTACCGTGTATAGTGCACAGTGCACAGAGTACAGTGTACCACGTAAAGTGCACAGGGCACAGAGTACAGTGTACCGTGGATAGTGCACAGAGTACAGGGTACTGTGTATAGTGAACAGTGCACAGAGTACAGTGTACCGTGTATAGTGCACAGTGCACAGTGTACCATGTATAGTGAACAGAGTACAGTGTACCGTGTCTAGTGCACAGAGTACAGTGTACCGTTTATAGTGCACAGTGCACAGAGTACAGAGTACTGTGTATAGTGCACAGAGTACAGTGTACCGTGTATTAGAAAAAAGTGCACAGTGCACAGAGTACAGTGTACCGTGTATAGTGCACAGTGCACAGAGTAAAGTGTACCGTGTATAGTGCACAGTGCACAGTGCACAGAGTACAGTGTACCGTGTATAGTGCACAACGCACAGAGTACAGTGTACCGTGTATAGTGCACAGAGTACTGTGTACCTTGTATGGTGTACAGTGCACAGAGTACAGTGTACCGTGTATAGCGAACAGAGTACAGTGTGCCGTGTATAGTGCACAGAGTACAGTGTACCGTGTATAGTGGACAGTGCACAGAGTACAGTGTACCGTGTATAGTGAACAGAGTACAGTTTGCCGTATATAGTGCACATAGTACAGTGTACCGTGTATAGTGCACAGTGCACAGAGTACAGTGTACTGTGTATAGTACACAGTGCACAGGGTACAGTGTACCGTGTATAGTGCACAGTGCACAGAGTACAGTGTACCGTGTATAGTGCACAGAGTACTGTGTACCGTGTATGGTGTACAGTGCACAGAGTACAGTGTACCGTGTATAGTGAACAGAGTACAGTGTGCCGTGTATAGTGCACAGAGTACAGTGTACCGTGTATAGTGCACAGTGCACAGAGTACAGTGTACCGTGTATAGTACACAGTGCACAGGGTACAGTGTACCGTGTATAGTGCACAGTGCACAGAGTACAGTGTACCGTGTTTAGTTCACAGGGCATAGAGTACAGTGTACCGTGTATAGTGCAAAGAGTACTGTGTACCGTGTATGGTGTACAGTGCACAGAGTACAGTGTACCGTGTATAGTGAACAGAGTACAGTGTGCCGTGTATAGTGCACAGAGTACAGTGTACCGTGTATAGTGCACAGTGCACAGAGTACAGTGTACCGTGTATAGTACACAGTGCACAGGGTACAGTGTACCGTGTATAGTGCACAGTGCACAGAGTACAGTGTACCGTGTTTAGGGCACAGGGCATAGAGTACAGTGTACGTGTATAGTGCACAGAGTACAGTGTACCGTGTATAGTGCACAGAGTACAGTGTACCGTGTATAGTGCACAGAGTAGAGTGTACCGTGTATAGTGCACAGTGCACAGAGTACAGTGTACCGTGCATAGTGCACAGTGCAGAGAGTACAGTGTACCGTGTATAGTGCACAGAGTACAGTGTACCGTGTATAGTGCAAAGAGTACAGTGTACCGTGTATAGTGCAAAGAGTACAGTGTACCATGTATAGTACACAGAGCACAGAGTACAGTGTACCATGTATAGTACACAGTGCACAGGGTACAGTGTACCGTGTAAAGTGCACAGTGCACAGAGTACAGTATACCGTGTATAGTGCACAGAGTACTGTGTACCGTGTATGGTGTACAGTGCACAGAGCACAGTGTACCGCGTATAGTGAACAGGGTACAGTGTGCCGTGTATAGTGCACAGAGTACAGTGTACCATGTATAGTGCACAGTGCACAGAGTACAGTGTACCGTGTATAGTATACAGTGCACAGGGTACAGTGTACCGGGTATAGTGCACAGTGCACAGAGTACAGTGTACCGTGTTTAGTGCACAGGGCATAGAGTACAGTGTACCGTGTATAGTGCACAGAGTACTGTGTACCGTGTATGGTGTACAGTGCACACAGTACAGTGTACCGTGTATAGTGCACAGTGCAGAGAGTACAGTGTACCGTGTATTGTGCACAGAGTACAGTGTACAGTGTATGGTGCACAGTGCAAAGAGTACAGTGTACCGTGTATAGTGCACAGAGTACAGTGTACCGTGTATAGTGCACAGTGCACAGAGTACAGTGTACCGTGTATAGTGCAAAGAGTACAGTGTACCGTGTATAGTGCACAGAGTACAGTGTACCGTGTATAGTGCACAGTGCACAGAGTACAGTGTACCGTGTATAGTACACAGTGCACAGGGTACAGTGTACCGTGTATAGTGCACAGTGCACAGAGTACAGTGTACCGTGTTTAGGGCACAGGGCATAGAGTACAGTGTACCGTGTATAGTTCACAGAGTACAGTGTACCGTGTATAGTGCACAGAGTACAGTGTACCGTGTATAGTGCACAGAGTAGAGTGTACCGTGTATAGTGCACAGTGCACAGAGTACAGTGTACCGTGCTTAGTGCAAAGTGCAGAGAGTACAGTGTACCGTGTATAGTGCACAGAGTACAGTGTACCGTGTATAGTGCAAAGAGGACAGTGTACCGTGTATAGTGCAAAGAGTACAGTGTACCATGTATAGTACACAGAGCACACAGTACAGTGTACCGTGTATAGTACACAGTGCACAGGGTACAGTGTACCGTGTATAGTGCACAGTGCACAGAGTACAGTGTACCGTGTATAGTATACAGTGCACAGGGTACAGTGTACCGGGTATAGTGCACAGTGCACAGAGTACAGTGTACCGTGTTTAGTGCACAGGGCATAGAGTACAGTGTACCGTGTATAGTGCACAGAGTACTGTGTACCGTGTATGGTGTACAGTGCACACAGTACAGTGTACCGTGTATAGTGCACAGTGCAGAGAGTACAGTGTACCGTGTATTGTGCACAGAGTACAGTGTACAGTGTATGGTGCACAGTGCAAAGAGTACAGTGTACCGTGTATAGTGCACAGAGTACAGTGTACCGTGTATAGTGCACAGTGCACAGAGTACAGTGTACCGTGTATAGTGCAAAGAGTACAGTGTACCGTGTATAGTGCACAGAGTACAGTGTACCGTGTATAGTGCACAGTGCACAGAGTACAGTGTACCGTGTATAGTACACAGTGCACAGGGTACAGTGTACCGTGTATAGTGCACAGTGCACAGAGTACAGTGTACCGTGTTTAGGGCACAGGGCATAGAGTACAGTGTACCGTGTATAGTTCACAGAGTACAGTGTACCGTGTATAGTGCACAGAGTACAGTGTACCGTGTATAGTGCACAGAGTAGAGTGTACCGTGTATAGTGCACAGTGCACAGAGTACAGTGTACCGTGCTTAGTGCAAAGTGCAGAGAGTACAGTGTACCGTGTATAGTGCACAGAGTACAGTGTACCGTGTATAGTGCAAAGAGGACAGTGTACCGTGTATAGTGCAAAGAGTACAGTGTACCATGTATAGTACACAGAGCACACAGTACAGTGTACCGTGTATAGTACACAGTGCACAGGGTACAGTGTACCGTGTATAGTGCACAGTGCACAGAGTACAGTATACCGTGTATAGTGCACAGAGTACTGTGTACCGTGTATGGTGTACAGTGCACAGAGCACAGTGTACCGTGTATAGTGAGCAGAGTACAGTGTTCCGTGTATAGTGCACAGAGTACAGTGTACCATGTATAGTGCACAGTGCACAGAGTACAGTGTACCGTGTATAGTATACAGTGCACAGGGTACAGTGTACCGTGTATAGTGCACAGTGCACAGAGTACAGTGTACCGTGTTTAGTGCACAGGGCATAGAGTACAGTGTACCGTGTATAGTGCACAGAGTACTGTGTACCGTGTATGGTGTACAGTGCACAGAGTACAGTGTACCGTGTATAGTGCACAGTGCAGAGAGTACAGTGTACCGTGTATTGTGCACAGAGTACAGTGTACAGTGTATGGTGCACAGTGCAAAGAGTACAATGTACCGTGTATAGTGCACAGAGTACAGTGTACCGTGTATAGTGCACATAGTACAGTGTACCGTGTATAGTGCACAGAGTAGAGTGTACCGTGTATAGTGCACAGTGCAAAGAGTACAGTGTACCGCGCATAGTGCACAGTGCAGAGAGTACAGTGTACCGTGTATAGTGCACAGAGTACAGTGTACCGTGTATAGTGCAAAGAGTACAGTGTATACTCTGTGCACTGTGCACTATACACGGTACACTCTACTCTGTGCACTATACACGGTACACTGTACTCTGTGCACTATACACGGTACACTGTACTCTGTGAACTATACACGGTACACTGTACTCTTTGCACTGTGCACCATACACGGTACACTGTACTCTGTGCACAATACACGGTACACTGTACTCTATGCCCTGTGCACTAAACACGGTACACTGTACTCTGTGCACTGTGCACTATACACGGCACACTGTACCCTGTGCACTGTGTACTATACACGGTACACTGTACTCTGTGCACTGTGCACTATACATGGTACACTGTACTCTGTGCACTATACACGGCACACTGTACTCTGTTCACTATACACGGTACACTGTGCTCTGTGCACTGTACACCATACACGGTACACAGTACTCTGTGCACTATACACGGTATACTGTACTCTGTGCACTGTGCACTATACACGGTACAATGTACCCGGTGCACTGTGTACTATACACGGTACACTGTACTCTGTGCACTGTGCACTATACACGGTACACTGTACTCTGTGCACTATACACGGTACACTGTACTCTGTGCACTATACACGGTACACTGTACTCTTTGCACTATACACGGTACACTCTACTCTGTGCACTATACACGGTACACTGTACTCTCTGCACTGTGCACTATGCACGGTACACTGTACTCTGTGCACTGTGCACTATACACGGTACACTCTACTCTGTGCACTATACACGGTACACTGTACTCTGTGCACTATACACGGTACACTGTACTCTGTGCACTATACATGGTACACTGTACTCTATGCCCTGTGCACTAAACACGGTACACTGTACTCTGTGCACTTTGCACTATACACGGTACACTGTACCCTGTGCACTGTGTACTATACACGGTACACTGTACTCTGTGCACTGTGCACTATACACGGTACACTGTACTCTGTGCACTATACACGGCACACTGTACTCTGTTCACTATACACGGTACACTGTACTCTGTGCACTGTACACCATACACGGTACACAGTACTCTGTGCACTATACACGGTACACTGTCCTCTGTGCACTGTGCACTATACACGGTACACTGTACCCTGTGCACTGTGTACTATACACGGTACACTGTACTCTGTGCACTGTGCACTATACACGGTACACTGTACTCTGTGCACTATACACGGCACACTGTACTCTGTTCACTATACATGGTACACTGTACTCTGTGCACTGTGCACTATACACGGTACACTGTACTCTGTGCACTATACACGGCACACTGTACTCTGTTCACTATACACGGTACACTGTACCCTGTGCACTGTACACCATACACGGTACACAGTACTCTGTGCACTATACACGGTACACTGTACTCTGTGCACTGTGCACTATACACGGTACACTGTACTCTGTGCACTGTGCACTGTGCACTATACACAGTACACTGTACTATGTGCACTGTGCACTATACACGGTACACTGTACTCTGTGCACTGTGCACTGTTTCTAATACACGGTACACTGTACTCTGAGCACTATACACAGTACAATGTACTCTGTGCACTGTACACTATAAGCGGTACACTGTACTCTGTGCACTATACATGGTACACTGTACTCTGTGCACTGTGTACTATACACGGTACACTGTACTCTGTGCACTGTGCACTATACACGGTACACTGTACCCTGTGCACTGTGTACTATACACGGTACACTGTACTCTGTGCACTGTGCACTATACACGGTACACTGTACTCTGTGCACTATACACGGCACACTGTACTATGTTCACTATACACGGTACACTGTACTCTGTGGACTGTACACCATACACGGTACACAGTACTCTGTGCACTATACACGGTACACTGTACTCTATGCCCTGTGCACTAAACACGGTACACTGTACTCTGTGCACTGTGCACTATACACGGTACACTGTACCCTGTGCACTGTGTACTATACACGGTACACTGTACTCTGTGCACTGTGCACTATACACGGTACACTGTACGCTGTGCACTATACACGGCACACTGTACTCTGTTCACTATACACGGTACACTGTACTCTGTGCACTGTACACCATACACGGTACACAGTACTCTGTGTACTATACACGGTACACTGTACTCTGTGCACTGTGCACTATACACGGTACACTGTACCCTGTGCACTGTGTACTATACACGGTACACTGTACTCTGTGCACTGTGCACTATACACGGTACACTGTACTCTGTGCACTATACACTGCACACTGTACTCTGTTCACTATACACGGTACACTGTACTCTGTGCACTGTGCACTATACATGGTACACTGTACTCTGTGCACTATACACGGCACACTGTACTCTGTCAACTATACACGGTACACTGTACCCTGTGCACTGTACACCATACACGGTACACAGTACTCTGTGCACTATACACGGTACACTGTACTCTGTGCGCTGTGCACTATACACGGTACACTGTACTCTGTGCACTGTGCACTATACACGGTACACTGTACTCTGTGCACTGTGCACTGTTTTCTAATACACGGTACACTGTACTCTGTGCACTATACACAGTACTCTGTGCACTGTGCACTATAAACGGTACACTGTACTCTGTGCACTATACACGGTACACTGTACTCTGTTCACTATACATGGTACACTGTGCACTGTGCACTATACACGGTACACTGTACTCTGTGCACTGTCCACTATACACAGTACCCTGTACTCTGTGCACTATCCACGGTACACTGTACTCTGTGCCCTGTGCACTATACGTGGTACACTGTACTCTGTGCACTGTGCACTATACACGGTACACTGTACTCTGTGCACCGTGCACTATACACGGAACACTGTACCCTGTGCACTGTGCACTATACACGGTGCACTGTACTCTGTGCACTGTGCACTATACACGGTACACTGTACTCTGTGTGCTGTGCACTATACACGGTACACTGTACGCTGTGCACTGTGCACTATACACGGTACACTGTACTCTGTGCACTGTGCACTATACACAGTACACTGTACTCTGCACTTTACACGGTACACTGTACTCTATGCCCTGTGCACTAAACACGGTAGACTGTACCCTGTGCACTGTGCACTATACACGGTACACTGTACTCTGTGCACTGTGCACTATACACGGTACACTGTACTCTGTGCACTGTGCACTAAACACGGTACACTGTACTCTGTGCACTATACACGGTACACTGTACTATGTTCACTATACACGGTACACTGTACTCTGTGCACTGTACTCTGTGCACTGTACACTATACACGGTACACTGTACTCTGTGCACTATACACGGTACACTGTACTCTGTGCACTGTGCACTATACACGGTACACTGTACTCTGTGCACTGTGCACTATACACGGTACACTGTACTCTGTGCACTGTGCACTATACACGGTACACTGTACTCTGTGCACTGTGCACTATACACGGTACACTGTACTCTGTGTGCTGTGCACTATACACTGTACACTGTACGCTGTGCACTGTGCACTCTACACGGTACACTGTACCCTGTGCACTGTGCACTATACACAGTACACTGTACTCTGCACTATACACGGTACACTGTACTCTATGCCCTGTGCACTAAACACGGTACACTGTACTCGGTGCACTGTGCACTATACACGGTACACTGTACCCTGTGCACTGTGTACTATACACGGTACACTGTACTCTGTGCATGGTGAACTATACACGCTACACTGTACTCTGTGCACTATACAAGGCACACTGTACTCTGTTCACTATACACGGTACACTGTACTCTGTGCACTGTACACCATACACGGTACACAGTACTCTGTGCACTATACACGGTACACTGTACTCTGTGCGCTGTGCACTATACACGGTACACTGTACTCTGTGCACTGTGCACTGTGCACTATACACGGTACACTGTACTCTGTGCACTATGCACTGTGCACTATACACGGTACACTGTACTCTGTGCACTGTGCACTATACACGGTACACTGTACTCTGTGCACTGTGCACTATACACGGTACACTGGACTCAGTGCACTGTCCACTATGCACGGTAAACTGTACTCTGTGCACTGTGCACTATACACGGTACACTCTACTCTGTGCACTATACACGGTACACTGTACTCTGTACACTATACACGGTACACTGTACTCTGTGCACTGTGCACTGTGCACTATACACGGTACACTGTACTCTGTGCACTGTGCACTATACACGGTATAGTAGTATATACGGTATATACACGGTATATACACTGTACTCTGTGCGCTGTGCACTATACACGGTAAACTGTACTCTGTGCACTGTGCACTGTGCACTATACACGGTACACTGTACTCTGTGCACTGTGCACTATACACGGTACACTGTACTCTGTGCACTGTGCACTATACACGGTACACTTGACTCAGTGCACTGTGCTCTATACACGGTACACTGTACTCTGTGCACTGTGCACTATACACGGTACACTCTACTCTGTGCACTATACACAGTACACTGTACTCTGTACACTATACACGGTACACTGTACTCTGTGCACTGTGCACTGTGCACTATACACGGTACACTGTACTCTGTGCACTGTGCACTATACACGGTATAGTAGTATATACGGTATATACACGGTATATACACTGTACTCTGTGCGCTGTGCACTATACACGGTACACTTTACTCTGTGCACTGTGCAATGTGCACTATACACGGTACACTGTACTCTGTGCACTGTGCACTATACATGGTACACTGGACTCAGTGCACTGTGCTCTATACACGGTACACTGTACTCTGTGCACTGTGCACTATACACGGTACACTGTACTCTGTGCACTATACACGGTACAGTGTATTCTTTGCACTATACACGGTACACTGTACTCTGTGCACTATACACGGTACACTGTACTCTCTGCACTGTGCACTATGCACGGTACACTGTGCTCTGTGCGCTGTGCACTATACACGGTACACCCTACTCTGTGCACTATACACGGTACACTGTACTCTGTGCACGATACACGGTACACTGTACTCTGTGCACAATACACAGTACACTGTACTCTCTGCACTGTGCACTATACACGGTACACTGTACTCTGTGCACTGTACACCATACACAGTACACAGTAATCTGTGCACTATACACGGTACACTGTACTCTGTGCGCTGTGCACTATACACGGTACACTGTACTCTGTGCACTGTGCACTGTGCACTATACACGGTACACTGTACTCTGTGCACTGTGCACTATACACGGTACACTGTACTCTGTGCACTGTGCACTATACACGGTACACTGTACTCTGTGCGCTGTGCACTATACACGGTACACTGTACTCTGTGCACTGTGCACTGTGCACTATACACGGTACACTGTACTCTGTGCACTGTGCACTATACACGGTACACTGGACTCAGTGCACTGTGCTCTATACACGGTACACTGCACTCTGTGCACTGTGCACTATACACGGTACACTGTACTCTGTGCACTACACACGGTACACTGTACTCTCTGCACTGTGCACTATGCACGGTACACTGTACTCTGTGCACTGTGCACTATACACGGTACACTCTACTCTGTGCACTGTGCACTGTGCACTATACATGGTACACTGTACTCTGTGCACTGTGCACTATACACGGTACACTGTACTCCGTGCACTGTGCACTATACACGGTACACTGTACTCTGTGCACTGTGCACTATACACGGTACACTGGACTCAGTGCACTGTGCACTATGCACGGTACACTGTACTCTGTGCACTGTGCAATATACACGGTACACTATACTCTGTGCACTATACACGGTACACTGTACTCTGTGCACTATACACGGTACACTGTACTCTGTGCACTGTGCACTGTGCACTATACACGGTATAGTAGTATATACGGTATATACACGGTATATAAACGGTATATACACTGTATATACACTGTACTCTGTGCGCTGTGCACTATACACGGTACACTGTACTCTGTGCACTGTGCACTGTGCTCTATACACGGTACACTGTACTCTGTGCACTGTGCACTATACACGGTACACTGTACTCTGTGCACTATACACGGTACACTGTACGCTTTGCACTATACACGGTACACTGTACTCTGTGCAATATACACGGTACACTGTACTCTCCGCACTGTGCACTATGCACGGTACACTGTACTCTGTGCACTGTGCACTATAGACGGTACACTCTACTCTGTGCACTATACCCGGTACACTGTACTCTGTGCACTATACATGGTACACTGTACTCTGTGCACTATACACGGTACACTGTACTCTGTGCAGTGTGCACCATACACGGTACACTGTACTCTGTGCACAATACACGGTACACTGTACTCTCTGCACTGTGCACTATACACGGTACACTGTACTCTGTGCACTAGACACGGTACACTGTACTCTGTTCACTACACAGCTGGCTTTTTGCGCTGCTTGCAAAAGCCGACCCAAAATTGTGGTTTGAAACCAAACTCGTGGAATTCGATCCCAAGGGTGTTTTTTCGTTTCGCCCCGATGGGGAATCTCAAAAAAAAGAGTTTTGAACGCAATTGGACGACCGTCGTCAACCCAGCGTTTTCCGCTACTTGGTAAATTCACCCCAAAATGGTGGTATGAAACCGACCACGTTGACTTCGATCCCAAGGGTGTTTTTTCGTTTTGCCCCGATGGGGATAGTCGAAAAAACGAGTTTTGAACGCAATTGGACGACCTTCGTCAACCCGGCTTTTTGTGCTGCTGGGAAAAGCCCACCCAAATGGTGGTATGAAGCCGACCTCGTGGAATTCGATCCAAAGGGTGTTTTTTCGTTTCGCCCCGATGGGGAAACTCGAAAAAACGAGTTTTCAACGCAATTGGACGACATTCGTCAACCCGCCTTTTTGCACTGCTTGCAAAAGCCCAGCAAAAATGGTGGTATGAAACCGACCTCGTGGAATTTGATCCCAAGGGTGTTTTTTGTTCCGTCCCGATGGGGAAACTCGACAAAACGAGTTTTCAACCCAATTGGACGACCTTGGTCAAACCGGCGTTTTGCGCTGCTTGGAAAATCCCACCCAAAATGGTGGTATGAAACCGACCTCGTGGAATTTGATCACAAGGGTGTTTTTTCGTTTCGCCCCGATGGGGAAACTCGACAAAACGAGTTTTGAACGCAATTGGACGACCTTCGTCAACCCGGCGTTTTCCGCTGCTTGGTAAAGCCCAGCAAAAATAGGGGTATGAAACCGACCTCATGGAATTCGAACCCAAGGGTGTTTTTTCGTTTCGCCCCGATGGGAAAAGTCGAAAAAACGAGTTTTGAACGCAATTGGACGACCTTCGTCAACCCTGCTTTTTGCGTTGCTGGGAAAAGCCCACCGAAAATGGTGGTGTGAAACCGACCTCGTGGAATTCGATCCAAAGGGTGTTTTTTCGATTCGCCCATATGGGGAAACTCGAAAAAACGAGTTTTCAACGCAATTGGACGACCTTCGTCAACCCGGCGTTTTCCGCTCCTTGGTAAATCCCTCCCAAAATGGTGGTATGAAACCGACCTCGTGGAATTCGATCTCAAGGGTGTTTTTTCGTTTCGCACCGATGGGGAAACTCGACAAAACGAGTTTTGAACGCAATTGGACGACCTTCGTCAACCCGGCGTTTTCCGCTGCTTGGTAAAGCCCAGCAAAAATGGTGGTATGAAACCGACCTCGTGGAATTCGAACCCAAGGGTGTTTTTTCGTTTCGCCCCGATGGGGAAACTCGACAAAACGAGTTTTGAACGCAATTGGACGACCTTCGTCAACCCAGCGTTTTCCGCTGCTTGGTAAAGCCCAGCAAAAATAGTGGTATGAAACCGACCTCGTGGAATTCGAACCGAAGGGTTTTTTTTCGTTTCGCCCCGATGGGGAAACTCGACGAAACGAGTTTTCAACGCAATTGGACGACCTTCGTCAACCCGGCTTTTTGCCCTGCTTGGAAAAGCCCACTGAAAATGGTGGTATGAAACCGAGCACGTGGAATACGATCCCAAGGGTGTTTTTTCGTCCCGATGGGAAAAGTCGAAAAAACGAGTTTTGAACGCAATTGGACGACCTTCGTCAACCCGGCTTTTTGCGTTGCTTGGAAAAGCCCACCGAAAATGGTGGTGTGAAACCGACCTGGTGGAATTCGATCCAAAGGGTGTTTTTTCGATTCGCCCATATGGGGAAACTCGAAAAAACGAGTTTTCAACGCAATTGGACGACCTTCGTCAACCCGGCGTTTTCCGCTCCTTGGTAAATCCCTCCCAAAATGGTGGTATGAAACCGACCTCGTGGAATTCGATCTCAAGGGTGTTTTTTCGTTTCGCACCGATGGGGAAACTCGACAAAACGAGTTTTGAACGCAATTGGACGACCTTCGTCAACCCGGCGTTTTCCGCTGCTTGGTAAAGCCCAGCAAAAATGGTGGTATGAAACCGACCTCGTGGAATTCGAACCCAAGGGTGTTTTTTCGTTTCGCCCCGATGGGGAAACTCGACAAAACGAGTTTTGAACGCAATTGGACGACCTTCGTCAACCCAGCGTTTTCCGCTGCTTGGTAAAGCCCAGCAAAAATAGTGGTATGAAACCGACCTCGTGGAATTCGAACCCAAGGGTGTTTTTTCGTTTCGCCCCGATGGGGAAACTCGACGAAACGAGTTTTCAACGCAATTGGACGACCTTCGTCAACCCGGCTTTTTGCACTGCATGCAAAAGCCCAGAAAAAATGGTGGTATGAAACCGACCTCATGGAATTCGATCCCAAGGGTTTTTTTTTGTTTCCCCCTGATGGGGGAACTCGACAAAACGAGTTTTCAACCCAACTGGATGACCTTTGTCAACCCGGCCTTTTCCGCTGCTTGGTAAGTCCAACCCAAAATGGTGGTATAAAACCGACCTCGTGGAATTCGATCCCAAGTGTGTTTTTTCGTTTCGCTTCGATGGGGAAAGTCGAAAAAACGAGTTTTCAACCCAATTGGAAGAACTTCGTCATCCCGGCGTTTTCCGCTGCTTCGTAAAACCAACCCAAAATGGTGGTATGAAACCGACCTCGTGGAATTCGATCCCAAGGGTGTTTTTTCGTTTCGCTCCGACGGGGAAAGTCGAAAAAACGAGTTTTCAAGGCAAATGGACGACCTTCGTCAACCCGCCTTTTTGCACTGCTTGCAAGGGCCCAGCAAAAATATTGGTATGAAACCGACCTCGTGGAATTCGATCCCAAGGGTGTTTTTTTGTTTCGTCCCGATGGGAAAACTCGACAAAACGAGTTTTCAACCCAATTGGAAGAACTTCGTCATCCCGGCGTTTTCCGCTGCTTGGTAAAGCCCACCCAAAATGGTGGTATGAAACCGACCTGGTTGAATTCGATCCCAAGGGTGCTTTTTCGTTTCGCCCGGATGGGGAATGTCAGAAAACGAGTTTTGAACGCAATTGGACGACCTTCGTCAACCCGGCGTTTTCCGCTGCTTGGTAAAGCCCACCCAAAATGGTGGTATGAAACCGACCTCGTGAAATTCGATCCCAAGGGTGTTGTTTCGTTTCGACTCGATGGGGAATCTCGACAAAACGAGTTTTAAACGCAATTGGACGACCTTCGTCAACTCGGAGTTTTGCGCTGCTGGGAAAAGCCCACCGAAAATGGTGGTATGAAACCGACCTCGTGTAATTCGATCCAAAGGGTGTTTCTTCGTTTCGCCCCAATGGGGAAAGTCTAAAAACCGAATTTTCAACGCAATTGGACGACCTACGTCAAATCGGCGTTTCGCGCTGCTTGGAAAATCCCACCCAAAATGGTGGTATGAAACCGACCTCGTGGAATTCGATCCCAAGGGTGTTTTTTCGTTTCACTTCTATGGGAAAAGTCCAAAAAACGAGTTTTGAACGCAATTGGACGACCTTCGTCAACCCGGCTTTTTGCGCTGCTGGGAAAAGCCCACCCAAAATGGTGGTGTCAAACCGACCTCGTGGAATTCGATCCAAATGGTGTTTTTTCGTTTCGCCCATATGGGAAAACTCGAAAAAACGAGTTTTCAACGCAATTGGAGGTTTTTCGTCAACCCGGCGTTTTCCGCTCCTTGGTAAAGCCCTCCCAAAATGGTGGTATGATAACGAACTCGTTGAATTCGATCCAAGGGTGTTTTTTCGTTTTGCCCCGATGGGGAAAGTCGAAAAAACGAGTTTTGAACGCAATTGGACGACCTTCGTCAACCCGGCTTTTTGCGCTGCTGGGAAAAGCCCACCCAAAATGGTCGTATGAAACCGACCTCCGTGAATTCGATCCAAAAGGTGTTTTTTCGTTTCGCCCCGATTGGGAAAGTCGAAAAAACGAGTTTTGAACGCAATTGGACGACCTTCGTCAACCCGGCTTTTTTCGCTGCTTCCAAAAGCTCTCCCAAAATGGTGGTATGAAACCAACCTCGTGGAATTCGATCCCAAGGGTGTTTTTTCCATTCGGCACGATGGGGAAAGTCGAAAAAACGTGTTTTGAACACTATTGGCGGGACTTTGTCAACCTGGCTTTTTGCACTGCTTGCAAAAGCCCAACCAAAATAGTAATATGAAATCGACCTCGTGGAATTCGATCCCAAGGGTGTTTTTTCGATTCCCCCGATGGGGAAAGTCGAATTAACGAGTTTTGAACGCAATCGGACGACCTTCGTCAACCCGGCTTTTTTCGATGCTTTGGAAAGCCCACCAAAAATGGTGGTATGAAACCGAAATTGGTAAATTCTATTCCAAGGGTGATTCTTCGTTTCGCCGTGATGGCGAAAGTCGAAAAACGAGTTTTGAACGCAATTGGACGACCTTCGTCAACCCGCCGTTTTTCGCTGCTTGGAAAAGCCCACCCAAAATGGTGGTATGAAACCGACCTCGTGGAATTCGATCCCAAGGGTGTTTTTTCGTTTCGCAACGATGGGGAAAGTCGAAAAAATGAGTTTTCAACGCAACTGGACGACCTTCGTCAATCCGGCTTTTTGCAGTGCTTGCAAAAGCCCGGACAAAATGGTGGTATGAAACCGAAATTGGTAAATTCGATTCCAATGGTGATTCTTCGTTTCGCCGTAATGGGGAAAGTCGAAAAAACGAGTTTTGAACGGAATTGGACGACCTTCGTCAACCCGGCTTTTTACGCTGCTTGCAAAAGCCCACCAAAAATGGTGGTATGAAACCTACCTCGTGGAATTCGATCCCAAGGGTGTTTTTTGGTTTCGCCCCGATGGGGAAACTCGAAAAAACGCGTTTTGAACGCAATTGGACGACCTTCGTCAACCCGGCTTTTTGCACTGCTTGCAAAAGCCCACCCAAAATGGTGGTATGAAATCGAAATTGGTAAAATCGATTCCAAGGGTGTTTCTGCGTTTCGCTCCGATGGGGAAAGTCGAAAAAACGCGTTTTTAACGCATTTGGACGACCTTCGTCAACCCGGCTTTTTGCGCTGCTTGGAATAGCCCACCCAAAATGGTGGTATAAAACCAAAATTGGTAAATTCGATCCCAAGGCTGTTTTTTCGCTTCGCCCCGATGGGGAAAATTGAAAAAACGCGTTTTTAACGGAATTCGACGACCTTCGTTACCCCAGCGTTTTGCGCTGCTTTAAAAAGCCCACCCAAAATGGTGGCATGAAACCGAAATTTTAAAATTCGATCCCAAGGGTGTTTTTTCGTTTCCCCCCGATGGGGAAATTTAACAAAACGCGTTTTGAACGCAATTGGACCACTTTCGTGAACCCGGCTTTTTCCGCTGCTTGGAAAAGCCCACCCAAAATGGTGGCATGAAACCGAAATTGTAAAATTCGATCCCAAGGCTGTTTTCTCGCTTCGCCCCGATGGGGAAAGTTGAAAAAACGCGTTTTGAACGAAATTCGACGACCTTCCTTACCCCAGCGTTTTGCGCTGCTTGGAAAAGCCCACCCAAAATGGTGGCATGAAACCGAAATTTTAAAATTCGATCCCAAGGGTGTTTTTTCGTTTCCCCCCGATGGGGAAATTTAACAAAACGCGTTTTGAACGCAATTGGACCACTTTCGTGAACCCGGCTTTTTCCGCTACTTGGAAAAGCCCACCCAAAATGGTGGCATGAAACCAAAATTGTAAAATTCGATCCCAAGGCTGTTTTTTTGCTTCGCCCCGATGGGGAAAGTTGAAAAAACACGTTTTGAACGGAATTCGACGACCTTCGTTCCCCCAGCGTTTTGCGCAGCTTGGAAAAGCCCACCCAAAATGGTGGCATGAAACCGAAATTGTAAAATTCGATCCCAAGGCTGTTTTTTCTCTTCGCCCCGATTGGGAAAGTTGAAAAAACGCGTTTTGAACGGAATTCGACGACCTTCGTAGCCCCAGCGTTTTGCGCTGCTTGGAAAAGCCCACACAAAATGGTGGCATGAAACCGAAATTGTAAAATTTGATCTCACGGCTGTTTTTTTTGTCTGGCCAAGATGGGAAAAGTTGAAAAAACGCGTTTTGAACGCAATTGGACGACCTTCGTCAACACGGCTTTTTCCGCTGCTTGGAAAAGCCCACCCAAAATGGTGGCATGAAACTGAAATTGTAAAATTTGAACCCACGGCTGTTTTTTTTGTCTGGCCAAGATGGGAAAAGTTAAAAAAACGCGTTTTGAACGCAATTGGACGACCTTCGTCAACCCGGCTTTTTCCGCTGCTTGGAAAAGCCCACCCAAAATGGTGGCATGAAACCAAATTGTAAAATTTGATCCCAAGGCTGTTTTTTTTTGTCTGGCCAAGATGTGAAAAGTTGAAAAAACGCGTTTTGAACGCAATTGGACGACCTTCGTCAACCCGGCTTTTTCCGCTGCTTGGAAAAGCCCACCCAAAATGGTGGTATGAAACAAGCCTCGTGCAATTCGATCCCAAGGGTGTTTTTTCGTTTCGCCCCGATGGGGAAAGACGAAAAAACGAGTTTTCAACGCAATTGGACGAACTTTGTCAACCCCGCTTTTTGCGCTGCTTGCAAAAGCCCACCAAAAATAGTGGTATGAAACCGACCTCGTGGAATTCGATCCCAAGGGTGTTTTTTCGTTTCGCAACGATGGGGAAAGTCGAAAAAATGAGTTTTCAACGCAATTGGACGACCTTCGTCAACCCGGCTTTTTGCAGTGCTTGCAAAAGCCCGGCAAAAATGGTGGTATGAAACCGAAATTGGTAAATTCGATTCCAAGGGTGATTCTTCGTTTCGCCGTAATTGGGAAAGTCGAAAAAACGAGTTTTGAACGGAATTGGACGACCTTCGTCAACCCGGCTTGTTACGCTGCTTGCAAAAGCCCACCAAAAATGGTGGTATGAAACCTACCTCGTGGAATTCGATCCCAAGGGTGTTTTTTCGTTTCGCCCCGATGGGGAAACTCGAAAAAACGCGTTTTGAACGCAATTGGACGACCTTCGTCAACCCGGCTTTTTGCACTGCTTGCAAAAGCCCACCCAAAATGGTGGTATGAAATCGAAATTGGTAAAATCGATTCCAAGGGTGTTTCTGCGTTTCGCTCCGATGGGGAAAGTCGAAAAAACGCGTTTTGAACGCATTTGGACGACCTTCGTCAACCCGGCTTTTTGCGCTGCTTGGAATAGCCCACCCAAAATGGTGGTATAAAACCAAAATTGGTAAATTCGATCGCAAGGCTGTTTTTTCGCTTCGCCCCGATGGGGAAAATTGAAAAAACGCGTTTTTAACGGAATTCGACGACCTTCGTTACCCCAGCGTTTTGCGCTGCTTTAAAAAGCCCACCCAAAATGGTGGCATGAAATCGAAATTTTAAAATTCGATCCCAAGGGTGTTTTTTCGTTTCCCCCCGATGGGGAAATTTAACAAAACGCGTTTTGAACGCAATTGGACCACTTTCGTGAACCCGGCTTTTTCCGCTGCTTGGAAAAGCCCACCCAAAATGGTGGCATGAAACCGAAATTGTAAAATTCGATCCCAAGGCTGTTTTTTCGCTTCGCCCCGATGGGGAAAGTTGAAAAAACGCGTTTTGAACGGAATTCGACGACCTTCGTTCCCCCAGCGTTTTGCGCAGCTTGGAAAAGCCCACCCAAAATGGTGGCATGAAACCGAAATTGTAAAATTCGATCCCAAGGCTGTTTTTTCTCTTCGCCCCGATGGGGAAAGTTGAAAAAACGCGTTTTGAACGGAATTCGACGACCTTCGTAACCCCAGCGTTTTGCGCTGCCTGCAAAAGCCCACACAAAATGGTGGCATGAAACCGAAATTGTAAAATTTGATCTCACGGCTGTTTTTTTTGTCTGGCCAAGATGGGAAAAGTTGAAAAAACGCGTTTTGAACGCAATTGGACGACCTTCGTCAACACGGCTTTTTCCGCTGCTTGGAAAAGCCCACCCAAAATGGTGGCATGAAACTGAAATTGTAAAATTTGAACCCACGGCTGTTTTTTTTGTCTGGCCAAGATGGGAAAAGTTAAAAAAACGCGTTCTGAACGCAATTGGACGACATTCGTCAACCCGGCTTTTTCCGCTGCTTGGAAAAGCCCACTCAAAATGGTGGCATGATTCCGAAATTGTAAAATTTAATCCCACGGCTGTTTTTTTTGTCTGGCCAAGATGGGAAAAGTTGAAAAAACGCGTTTTGAATGCAATTGGACGACTTTCGTCAACCCGGCTTTTTCCGCTGCTTGGAAAAGCCCACCCAAAATGGTGGCATGAAACCGAAATTGTAAAATTCGATCCCAAGGCTGTTTTTTCGCTTCGCCACAATGGGGAAAGTTGAAAAAACGCGTTTTGAACGCAATTGGAGGACCTTCGTCAACCCGGCTTTTTCCGCTGCTTGGAAAAGCCCACCCAAAATGGTGGCATGAAACCAAAATTTTAAAAATCGATCCCAAGGGTGTTTTTTCGTTTCCCCCCGACGGGGAAATTTAACAAAACGCGTTTTGAACGCAATTGGACCACTTTCGTTAACCCGGCTTTTTCCGCTGCTTGGAAAAGCCCACCCAAAATGGTGGCATGAAACCGAAATTGTAAAATTCGATCCCAAGGCTGTTTTTTCGCTTCGCCCCAATGGGGAAAGTTGAAAAAACGCGTTTTGAACGCAATTGGAGGACCTTCGTCAACCCGGCTTTTTCCGCTGCTTGGAAAAGCCCACCCAAAATGGTGGCATGAAACCGAAATTTTAAAATTCGATCCCAAGGCTGTTTTTTCGTTTCCCCCCGATGGGGAAATTTAACAAAACGCGTTTTGAACACAATTGGAGCACTTTCGTGAACCCGGCTTTTTCCGCTGCTTGGAAAAGCCCACCCAAAATGGTGGCATGAAACCGAAATTGTAAAATTCGATCCCAAGGCTGTTTTTTCGCTTCGCCCCGATGGGGAAAGTTGAAAAAACGCATTTTGAACGCAATTGGACGACCTTCGTCAACCCGCCTTTTTCCGCTGCTTGGAAAAGCCCACACAAAATGGTGGCATGAAACCGAAATTTTAAAATTCGATCCCAACGCTGTTTTTTCATTTCCCCCCGATGGGGAAATTTAACAAAACGCGATTTGAACGCAATTGGACCACTTTCGTGAACCCGGCTTTTTCCGCTGCTGGAAAAGCCCACCCAAAATGGTGGCATGAAACCGAAATTTTAAAATTCGATCCCAAGGCTGTTTTTTCGTTTCCCCCCGATGGGGAAATTTAACAAAACGCGTTTTGAACACAATTGGAGCACTTTCGTGAACCCGGCTTTTTCCGCTGCTTGGAAAAGCCCACCCAAAATGGTGGCATGAAACCGAAATTGTAAAATTCGATCCCAAGGCTGTTTTTTCGCTTCGCCCCGATGGGGAAAGTTGAAAAAACGCATTTTGAACGCAATTGGACGACCTTCGTCAACCCGCCTTTTTCCGCTGCTTGGAAAAGCCCACACAAAATGGTGGCATGAAACCGAAATTTTAAAATTCGATCCCAACGCTGTTTTTTCATTTCCCCCCGATGGGGAAATTTAACAAAACGCGATTTGAACGCAATTGGACCACTTTCGTGAACCCGGCTTTTTCCGCTGCTGGAAAAGCCCACCCAAAATGGTGGCATGAAACCGAAATTGTAAAATTCGATCCCAAGGCTGTTTTTTCGCTTCGCCCCGATCGGGAAAGTTGAAAAAACGCGTTTTGAACGCAATTGGACGACCTTCGTCTACCCGGCTTTTTCCGCTGCTTGGAAAAGCCTACCCAAAATGGTGGCATGAAACCGAAATTGTAAAATTCGATCCCAAGGCCAAGATGGGAAAAGTTGAAAAAACGCGTTTTCAACGCAATTGGACGACCTTCGTCAACCCGGCTTTTTCCGCTGCTTGGAAAAGCCCACCCAAAATCGTGGCATGAAACCGAAATTGTAAAATTCGATCCCAAGGCCAAGATGGGAAAAGTTGAAAAAACGCGTTTTCAACGCAATTGGACGACCTTCGTCAACCCGGCTTTTTCCGCTGCTTGGAAAAGCCCACCCAAAATGGTGGCATGAAACCGAAATTGTAAAATTCGATCCCAAGGCTGTTTTTTCGCTTCGCCCCGATGGCGAAAGTTGAAAAAACGCGTTTTGAACGCAATTGGACGACCTTCGTCAACCCGGCTTTTTCCGCTGAGTGGAAAAGCCCACACAAAATGGTGGCATGAAACCGAAATTTTAAAATTTGATCTCAAGGCTGTTTTTTTTGACTGGCCAAGATGGGAAAAGTTGAAAAAACGCGTTTTGAACGCAATTGGACGACCTTCGTCAACCCGGCTTTTTCCGCTGCTTGGAAAAGCCCACCCAAAATGGTGGCATGAAACCGAAATTTTAAAAATCGATCCCAAGGGTGTTTTTTCGTTTCCCCCCGACGGGGAAATTTAACAAAACGCGTTTTGAACGCAATTGGACCACTTTCGTTAACCCGGCTTTTTCCGCTGCTTGGAAAAGCCCACCCAAAATGGTGGCATGAAACCGAAATTGTAAAATTCGATCCCAAGGCTGTTTTTTCGCTTCGCCCCAATGGGGAAAGTTGAAAAAACGCGTTTTGAACGCAATTGGAGGACCTTCGTCAACCCGGCTTTTTCCGCTGCTTGGAAAAGCCCACCCAAAATGGTGGCATGAAACCGAAATTTTAAAATTCGATCCCAAGGCTTTTTTTTCGTTTCCCCCCGATGGGGAAATTTAACAAAACGCGTTTTGAACGCAATTGGACCACTTTCGTGAACCCGGCTTTTTCCGCTGCTGGAAAAGCCCACCCAAAATGGTGGCATGAAACCGAAATTGTAAAATTCGATCCCAAGGCTGTTTTTTCGCTTCGCCCCGATCGGGAAAGTTGAAAAAACGCGTTTTGAACGCAATTGGACGACCTTCGTCTACCCGGCTTTTTCCGCTGCTTGGAAAAGCCCACCCAATTTGGTGGCATGAAACCGAAATTGTAAAATTCGATCCCAAGGCCAAGATGGGAAAAGTTGAAAAAACGCGTTTTCAACGCAATTGGACGACCTTCGTCAACCCGGCTTTTTCCGCTGCTTGGAAAAGCCCACCCAAAATCGTGGCATGAAACCGAAATTGTAAAATTCGATCCCAAGGCCAGGATGGGAAAAGTTGAAAAAACGCGTTTTCAACGCAATTGGACGACCTTCGTCAACCCGGCTTTTTCCGCTGCTTGGAAAAGCCCACCCAAAATGGTGGCATGAAACCGAAATTGTAAAATTCGATCCCAAGGCTGTTTTTTCGCTTCGCCCCGATGGCGAAAGTTGAAAAAACGCGTTTTGAACGCAATTGGACGACGTTCGTCAACCCGGCTTTTTCCGCTGAGTGGAAAAGCCCACACAAAATGGTGGCATGAAACCGAAATTTTAAAATTTGATCTCAAGGCTGTTTTTTTTGACTGGCCAAGATGGGAAAAGTTGAAAAAACGCGTTTTGAACGCAATTGGACGACCTTCGTCAACCCGGCTTTTTCCGCTGAGTGGAAAAGCCCACCCAAAATGGTGGCATGAAACCGAAATTTTAAAAATCGATCCCAAGGGTGTTTTTTCGTTTCCCCCCGACGGGGAAATTTAACAAAACGCGTTTTGAACGCAATTGGACCACTTTCGTTAACCCGGCTTTTTCCGCTGCTTGGAAAAGCCCACCCAAAATGGTGGCATGAAACCGAAATTGTAAAATTCGATCCCAAGGCTGTTTTTTCGCTTCGCCCCAATGGGGAAAGTTGAAAAAACGCGTTTTGAACGCACTTGGAGGACCTTCGTCAACCCGGCTTTTTCCGCTGCTTGGAAAAGCCCACTCAAAATGGTGGCATGAAACCGAAATTGTAAAATTCGATCCCAAGGCTTTTTTTTCGTTTCCCCCCGATGGGGAAATTTAACAAAACGCGTTTTGAACGCAATTGGACCACTTTCGTGAACCCGGCTTTTTCCGCTGCTGGAAAAGCCCACCCAAAATGGTGGCATGAAACCGAAATTGTAAAATTCGATCCCAAGGCTGTTTTTTCGCTTCGCCCCGATCGGGAAAGTTGAAAAAACGCGTTTTGAACGCAATTGGACGACCTTCGTCTACCCGGCTTTTTCCGCTGCTTGGAAAAGCCCACCCAAAATGGTGGCATGAAACCGAAATTGTAAAATTCGATCCCAAGGCCAAGATGGGAAAAGTTGAAAAAACGCGTTTTCAACGCAATTGGACGACCTTCGTCAACCCGGCTTTTTCCGCTGCTTGGAAAAGCCCACCCAAAATCGTGGCGTGAAACCGAAATTGTAAAATTCGATCCGAAGGCCAGGATGGGAAAAGTTGAAAAAACGCGTTTTCAACGCAATTGGACGACCTTCGTCAACCCGGCTTTTTCCGCTGCTTGGAAAAGCCCACCCAAAATGGTGGCATGAAACCGAAATTGTAAAATTCGATCCCAAGGCTGTTTTTTCGCTTCGCCCCGATGGCGAAAGTTGAAAAAACGCGTTTTGAACGCAATTGGACGACCTTCGTCAACCCGGCTTTTTCCGCTGAGTGGAAAAGCCCACACAAAATGGTGGCATGAAACCGAAATTTTAAAATTTGATCTCAAGGCTGTTTTTTTTGACTGGCCAAGATGGGAAAAGTTGAAAAAACGCGTTTTGAACGCAATTGGACGACCTTCGTCAACCCGGCTTTTTCCGCTGCTTGGAAAAGCCCACCCAAAATGGTGGCATGAAACCGAAATTTTAAAAATCGATCCCAAGGGTGTTTTTTCGTTTCCCCCCGACGGGGAAATTTAACAAAACGCGTTTTGAACGCAATTGGACCACTTTCGTTAACCCGGCTTTTTCCGCTGCTTGGAAAAGCCCACCCAAAATGGTGGCATGAAACCGAAATTGTAAAATTCGATCCCAAGGCTGTTTTTTCGCTTCGCCCCAATGGGGAAAGTTGAAAAAACGCGTTTTGAACGCAATTGGAGGACCTTCGTCAACCCGGCTTTTTCCGCTGCTTGGAAAAGCCCACCCAAAATGGTGGCATGAAACCGAAATTTTAAAATTCGATCCCAAGGCTTTTTTTTCGTTTCCCCCCGATGGGGAAATTTAACAAAACGCGTTTTGAACGCAATTGGACCACTTTCGTGAACCCGGCTTTTTCCGCTGCTGGAACAGCCCACCCAAAATGGTGGCATGAAACCGAAATTGTAAAATTCGATCCCAAGGCTGTTTTTTCGCTTCGCCCCGATCGGGAAAGTTGAAAAAACGCGTTTTGAACGCAATTGGACGACCTTCGTCTACCCGGCTTTTTCCGCTGCTTGGAAAAGCCCACCCAAAATAGTGGCATGAAACCGAAATTGTAAAATTCGATCCCAAGGCCAAGATGGGAAAAGTTGAAAAAACGCGTTTTCAACGCAATTGGACGACCTTCGTCAACCCGGCTTTTTCCGCTGCTTGGAAAAGCCCACCCAAAATTGTGGCATGAAACCGAAATTGTAAAATTCGATCCCAAGGCCAGGATGGGAAAAGTTGAAAAAACGCGTTTTCAACGCAATTGGACGACCTTCGTCAACCCGGCTTTTTCCGCTGCTTGGAAAAGCCCACCCAAAATGGTGGCATGAAACCGAAATTGTAAAATTCGATCCCAAGGCTGTTTTTTCGCTTCGCCCCGATGGCGAAAGTTGAAAAAACGCGTTTTGAACGCAATTGGAGGACCTTCGTCAACCCGGCTTTTTCCGCTGCTTGGAAAAGCCCACTCAAAATGGTGGCATGAAACCGAAATTTTAAAATTCGATCCCAAGGCTTTTTTTTCGTTTCCCCCCGATGGGGAAATTTAACAAAACGCGTTTTGAACGCAATTGGACCACTTTCGTGAACCCGGCTTTTTCCGCTGCTGGAAAAGCCCACCCAAAATGGTGGCATGAAACCGAAATTGTAAAATTCGATCCCAAGGCTGTTTTTTCGCTTCGCCCCGATGGGGAAAGTTGAAAAAACGCATTTTGAACGCAATTGGACGACCTTCGTCAACCCGCCTTTTTCCGCTGCTTGGAAAAGCCCACACAAAATGGTGGCATGAAACCGAAATTTTAAAATTCGATCCCAAGGCTGTTTTTTCATTTCCCCCCGATGGGGAAATTTAACAAAACGCGTTTTGAACGCAATTGGACCACTTTCGTGAACCCGGCTTTTTCCGCTGCTGGAAAAGCCCACCCAAAATGGTGGCATGAAACCGAAATTGTAAAATTCGATCCCAAGGCTGTGTTTTCGCTTCGCCCCGATCGGGAAAGTTGAAAAAACGCGTTTTGAACGCAATTGGACGACCTTCGTCTACCCGGCTTTTTCCGCTGCTTGGAAAAGCCCACCCAAAATGGTGGCATGAAACCGAAATTGTAAAATTCGATCCCAAGGCCAAGATGGGAAAAGTTGAAAAAACGCGTTTTCAACGCAATTGGACGACCTTCGTCAACCCGGCTTTTTCCGCTGCTTGGAAAAGCCCACCCAAAATGGTGGCATGAAACCGAAATTTTAAAAATCGATCCCAAGGCTGTTTTTTCGTTTCCCCCCGACGGGGAAATTTAACAAAACGCGTTTTGAACGCAATTGGACCACTTTCGTTAACCCGGCTTTTTCCGCTGCTTGGAAAAGCCCACCCAAAATGGTGGCATGAAACCGAAATTGTAAAATTCGATCCCAAGGCTGTTTTTTCGCTTCGCCCCAATGGGGAAAGTTGAAAAAACGCGTTTTGAACGCAATTGGAGGACCTTCGTCAACCCGGCTTTTTCCGCTGCTTGGAAAAGCCCACCCAAAATGGTGGCATGAAACCGAAATTTTAAAATTCGATCCCAAGGCTTTTTTTTCGTTTCCCCCCGATGGGGAAATTTAACAAAACGCGTTTTGAACACAATTGGAGCACTTTCGTGAACCGGCTTTTTCCGCTGCTTGGAAAAGCCCACCCAAAATGGTGGCATGAAACCGAAATTGTAAAATTCGATCCCAAGGCTGTTTTTTCGCTTCGCCCCGATGGGGAAAGTTGAAAAAACGCATTTTGAACGCAATTGGACGACCTTCGTCAACCCGCCTTTTTCCGCTGCTTGGAAAAGCCCACACAAAATGGTGGCATGAAACCGAAATTTTAAAATTCGATCCCAAGGCTGTTTTTTCGTTTCCCCCCGATGGGGAAATTTAACAAAACGCGTTTTGAACGCAATTGGACCACTTTCGTGAACCCGGCTTTTTCCGCTGCTTGGAAATGCCCAACCAAAATGGTGGCATGAAACCGAAATTGTAAAATTCGATCCCAAGGCTGTTTTTTCGCTTCGCCCCAATGGGGAAAGTTGAAAAAACGCGTTTTGAACGCAATTGGAGGACCTTCGTCAACCCGGCTTTTTCCGCTGCTTGGAAAAGCCCACTCAAAATGGTGGCATGAAACCGAAATTTTAAAATTCGATCCCAAGGCTTTTTTTTCGTTTCCCCCCGATGGGGAAATTTAACAAAACGCGTTTTGAACGCAATTGGACCACTTTCGTGAACCCGGCTTTTTCCGCTGCTGGAAAAGCCCACCCAAAATGGTGGCATGAAACCGAAATTGTAAAATTCGATCCCAAGGCTGTTTTTTCGCTTCGCCCCGATGGGGAAAGTTGAAAAAACGCATTTTGAACGCAATTGGACGACCTTCGTCAACCCGCCTTTTTCCGCTGCTTGGAAAAGCCCACACAAAATGGTGGCATGAAACCGAAATTTTAAAATTCGATCCCAAGGCTGTTTTTTCATTTCCCCCCGATGGGGAAATTTAACAAAACGCGTTTTGAACGCAATTGGACCACTTTCGTGAACCCGGCTTTTTCCGCTGCTGGAAAAGCCCACCCAAAATGGTGGCATGAAACCGAAATTGTAAAATTCGATCCCAAGGCTGTGTTTTCGCTTCGCCCCGATCGGGAAAGTTGAAAAAACGCGTTTTGAACGCAATTGGACGACCTTCGTCTACCCGGCTTTTTCCGCTGCTTGGAAAAGCCCACCCAAAATGGTGGCATGAAACCGAAATTGTAAAATTCGATCCCAAGGCCAAGATGGGAAAAGTTGAAAAAACGCGTTTTCAACGCAATTGGACGACCTTCGTCAACCCGGCTTTTTCCGCTGCTTGGAAAAGCCCACCCAAAATGGTGGCATGAAACCGAAATTTTAAAAATCGATCCCAAGGCTGTTTTTTCGTTTCCCCCCGACGGGGAAATTTAACAAAACGCGTTTTGAACGCAATTGGACCACTTTCGTTAACCCGGCTTTTTCCGCTGCTTGGAAAAGCCCACCCAAAATGGTGGCATGAAACCGAAATTGTAAAATTCGATCCCAAGGCTGTTTTTTCGCTTCGCCCCAATGGGGAAAGTTGAAAAAACGCGTTTTGAACGCAATTGGAGGACCTTCGTCAACCCGGCTTTTTCCGCTGCTTGGAAAAGCCCACCCAAAATGGTGGCATGAAACCGAAATTTTAAAATTCGATCCCAAGGCTTTTTTTTCGTTTCCCCCCGATGGGGAAATTTAACAAAACGCGTTTTGAACACAATTGGAGCACTTTCGTGAACCGGCTTTTTCCGCTGCTTGGAAAAGCCCACCCAAAATGGTGGCATGAAACCGAAATTGTAAAATTCGATCCCAAGGCTGTTTTTTCGCTTCGCCCCGATGGGGAAAGTTGAAAAAACGCATTTTGAACGCAATTGGACGACCTTCGTCAACCCGCCTTTTTCCGCTGCTTGGAAAAGCCCACACAAAATGGTGGCATGAAACCGAAATTTTAAAATTCGATCCCAAGGCTGTTTTTTCGTTTCCCCCCGATGGGGAAATTTAACAAAACGCGTTTTGAACGCAATTGGACCACTTTCGTGAACCCGGCTTTTTCCGCTGCTTGGAAATGCCCAACCAAAATGGTGGCATGAAACCGAAATTGTAAAATTCGATCCCAAGGCTGTTTTTTCGCTTCGCCCCAATGGGGAAAGTTGAAAAAACGCGTTTTGAACGCAATTGGACGACCTTCGTCTACCCGGCTTTTTCCGCTGCTTGGAAAAGCCCACCCAAAATGGTGGCATGAAACTGAAATTGTAAAATTTGAACCCACGGCTGTTTTTTTTGTCTGGCCAAGATGGGAAAGTTGAAAAAACGCGTTTTGAACGCAATTGGACCACTTTCGTGAACTCGGCTTTTTCCGCTGCTTGAAAAAGCGCACTCAAAATGGTGGTACGAAACCGACCTCGTGGAATTCGATCCTAAGGGTGTTTTTTCGTTTCGCCCCGATGGGGAATGTCGAAAAAACGCGTTTTGAACGCAATTGGACGACGTTCGCCAACCCGGCTTTTTGCCCTGCTTGGAAGCGCCCACTCAAAATGGTGGTATGAAACCGACCTCGTGGAGTTCGATCGTAAGGGTGTTTTTTCGTTTCGCCCCGATGGGGAAAGTCGAAAAAACGCGTTTTGAACGCAATTGGACGACGTTCGTCAACCCGGCTTTTTGCCCTGCTTGGAAAAGCCTACTCAAAATGATGGTATGAAACCGACCTAGTGGAATTCGATCCCAAGGGTGTTTTTTCGTTTCGCCCCGATGGGGAAAGTCGAAAAAACGCGTTTTGAACGCAATTGGACGACGTTCGTCAACCCGGCTTTTTGCCCTGCTTGGAAAAGCCCACTCAAAATGGTGGTATGAAACCGACCTAGTGGAATTCGATCCCAAGGGTGTTGTTTCGTTTCGCCCCGATGGGGAAAGTCGAAAAAACGCGTTTTGAACGCAATTGGACGACGTTCGTCAACCCGGCTTTTTGCCCTGCTTGGAAAAGCCCACTCAAAATGGTGGTATGAAACCGACCTCGTGGAATTCGATCCCGAGGGTGTTTTTTCGTTTCGCTCCGATGGGAAAAGTCGAAAAAACGCGTTTTGAACGGAATTGGACGACGTTCGTCAACCCGGCTTTTTGCCCTGCTTGGAAAAGCCTACTCAAAATGATGGTATGAAACCGACCTAGTGGAATTCGATCCCAAGGGTGTTTTTTCGTTTCGCCCCGATGGGGAAAGTCGAAAAAACGCGTTTTGAACGCAATTGGACGACGTTCGTCAACCCGGCTTTTTGCCCTGCTTGGAAAAGCCCACTCAAAATGGTGGTATGAAACCGACCTCGTGGAATTCGATCCCGAGGGTGTTTTTTCGTCTCGCTCCGATGGGAAAAGTCGAAAAAACGCGTTTTGAACGCAATTGGACGACGTTCGTCAACCCGGCTTTTTCCCCTGCTTGGAAAAGCCCACTCAAAATGGTGGTATGAAACCGACCTAGTAAAATTCGATCCCAAGGGTGTTTTTTCGTTTCGCCCCGATGGGGAAAGTCGAAAAAACGCGTTTTGAACGCAATTGGACGACGTTCGTCAACCCAGCTTTTTGCCCTGCTTGGAGAAGCCCACTCAAGATGGTGGTATGAAACAGACCTCGTGGAATTCGATCCCAAGGGTGTTGCTTCGTTTCGCCCCGATGGGAAAAGTCGAAAAAACGCGTTTTGAACGCAATTGGACGACGTTCCTCAACCCGGCTTTTTGCCCTGCTTGGAAAAGCCCACTCAAAATGGTGGTATGAAACCGACCTCGTGGAATTCGATCCTAAGGGTTTTTTTTCGTTTCGCCCCGATGGGGAAAGTCGAAAAAACGCGTTTTGAACGGAATTGGACGACGTTCGTCAACCCGGCTTTTTGCCCTGCTTGGAAAAGCCCACTCAAAATGGTGGTATAAAACCGACCTCGTGGTATTCGATCCTAAGGGTGTTTTTTCGTTTCGTCCCGATGGGAAAAGTCGAAAAAACGCGTTTTGAACGAAATTGTACGACGTTCGTCAACCCGGCTTTTTGCCCTGCTTGGAAAAGCCCACTCAAAATGGTGGTATGAAACCGACCTCGTGCAATTCGATCCCACGGGTGTTTTTTCGCTTCGCCCCGATGGGGAAAGTCGAAAAAACGCGTTTTGAACGCAATTGGACGACGTTCGTCAACCCGGCTTTTTCCCCTGCTTGGAAAAGCCCACTCAAAATGGTGGTATGAAACCGACCTAGTAAAATTCGATCCCAAGGGTGTTTTTTCGTTTCGCCCCGATGGGGAAAGTCGAAAAAACGCGTTTTGAACGCAATTGGACGACGTTCGTCAACCCAGCTTTTTGCCCTGCTTGGAGAAGCCCACTCAAGATGGTGGTATGAAACAGACCTCGTGGAATTCGATCCCAAGGGTGTTGCTTCGTTTCGCCCCGATGGGGAAAGTCGAAAAAACGCGTTTTGAACGCAATTGGACGACGTTCGTCAACCCGGCTTTTTGCCCTGCTTGGAGAAGCCCACTCAAAATGGTGGTATGAAACAGACCTCGTGGAATTCGATCCCAAGGGTGTTGCTTCGTTTCGCCCCGATGGGGAAAGTCGAAAAAACGCGTTTTGAACGCAATTGGACGACGTTCCTCAACCCGGCTTTTTGCCCTGCTTGGAAAAGCCCACTCAAAATGGTGGTATGAAACCGACCTCGTGGTATTCGATCCTAAGGGTGTTTTTTCGTTTCGCCCCGATGGGGAAAGTCGAAAAAACGCGTTTTGAACGCAATATGGACGACGTTCGTCAACCCGGCTTTTTGCCCTGCTTGGAAAAGCCCACTGAAAATGGTGGTATGAAACCGACCACGTGGAATTCGATCCCAAGGGTGTTGTTTCGTTTCGCCCCGATGGGGAAAGTCGAAAAACGCGTTTTGAACGCAATTGGACGACGTTCGTCAACCCGGCTTTTTGCCCTGCTTGGAAAAGCCCACTCAAAATGGTGGTATGAAACTGACCTCGTGGTATTCGATCCTAAGGGTGTTTTTTCGTTTCGCCCCGATGGGGAAAGTCGAAAAAACGCGTTTTGAACGCAATTGGACGACGTTCGTCAACCCGGCTTTTTGCCCTGCTTGGAAAAGCCCACTCAAAATGGTGGTATGAAACCGACCACGTGGAAATCGATCCCAAGGGTGTTGTTTCGTCTCGCCCCGATGGGGAAAGTCGAAAAACGCGTTTTGAACGCAATTGGACGACGTTCGTCAACCCGGCTTTTTGCCCTGCTTGGAAAAGCCCACTCAAAATGGTGGTATGAAACCGACCTCGTGGTATTCGATCCTAAGGGTGTTTTTTCGTTTCGCCCCGATGGGGAAAGTCGAAAAAACGCGTTTTGAACGCAATTGGACGACGTTCGTCAACCCGGCTTTTTGCCCTGCTTGGAAAAGCCCACTCAAAATGGTGGTATGAAACCGACCTCGTGGTATTCGATCCTAAGGGTGTTTTTTCGTTTCGCCCCGATGGGGAAAGTCGAAAAAACGCGTTTTGAACGCAATTGGACGACGTTCGTCAACCCGGCTTTTTGCCCTGCTTGGAAAAGCCCACTGAAAATGGTGGTATGAAACCGACCACGTGGAATTCGATCCCAAGGGTTTTGTTTCGTTTCGCCCCGATGGGGAAAGTCGAAAAAACGCGTTTTGAACGCAATTGGACGACGTTCGTCAACCCGGCTTTTTGCCCTGCTTGGAAAAGCCCACTCAAAATGGTGGTATGAAACCGACCTCGTGGTATTCGATCCTAAGGGTGTTTTTTCGTTTCGCCCCGATGGGGAAAGTCGAAAAAACGCGTTTTGAACGCAATTGGACGACGTTCGTCAACCCGGCTTTTTTCCCTGCTTGGAAAAGCCCACTGAAAATGGTGGTATGAAACCGACCACGTGGAATTCGATCCCAAGGGTGTTGTTTCGTTTCGCCCCGATGGGGAAAGTCGAAAAACGCGTTTTGAACGCAATTGGACGACGTTCGTCAACCCGGCTTTTTGCCCTGCTTGGAAAAGCCCACTCAAAATGGTGGTATGAAACCGACCACGTGGAATTCGATCCCAAGGGTGTTGTTTCGTTTCGTCCCGATGGGGAAAGTCGAAAAACGCGTTTTGAACGCAATTGGACGACGTTCGTCAACCCGGCTTTTTGCCCTGCTTGGAAAAGCCCACTGAAAATGGTGGTATGAAACCGACCACGTGGAATTCGATCCCAAGGGTGTTGTTTCGTTTCGCCCCGATGGGGAAAGTCGAAAAACGCGTTTTGAACGCAATTGGACGACGTTCGTCAACCCGGCTTTTTGCCCTGCTTGGAAAAGCCCACTGAAAATGGTGGTATGAAACCGACCACGTGGAATTCGATCCCAAGGGTGTTGTTTCGTTTCGCCCCGATGGGGAAAGTCGAAAAACGCGTTTTGAACGCAATTGGACGACGTTCGTCAACCCGGCTTTTTGCCCTGCTTGGAAAAGCCCACTCAAAATGGTGGTATGAAACCGACCTCGTGGTACTCGATCCTAAGGGTGTTTTTTCGTTTCGCCCCTATGGGGAAAGTCGAAAAAACGCGTTTTGAACGCAATTGGACGACGTTCGTCAACCCGGCTTTTTGCCCTGCTTGGAAAAGCCCACTCAAAATGGTGGTATGAAACCGACCTCGTGGTATTCGATCCTATAGGTGTTTTTTCATTTCGCCACGATGGGGAAAGTCGAAAAAACGCGTTTTGAACGCAATTGGACGACGTTCGTCAACCCGGCTTTTTGCCCTGCTTGGAAAAGCCCACTCAAAATGGTGGTATGAAACCGACCTCGTGGTATTCGATCCTAAGGGTGTTTTTTCGTTTCGCCCCGATGGGGAAAGTCGAAAAAACGCGTTTTGAACGCAATTGGACGACGTTCGTCAACCCGGCTTTTTGCCCTGCTTGGAAAAGCCCACTCAAAATGGTGGTATGAAACCGACCTCGTGGTACTCGATCCTAAGGGTGTTTTTTCGTTTTGCCCCGATGGGGAAAGTCGAAAAAACGCGTTTTGAACGCAATTGGACGACGTTCGTCAACCCGGCTTTTTGCCCTGCTTGGAAAAGCCCACTCAAAATGGTGGTATGAAACCGACCTCGTGGTATTCGATCCTAAGGGTGTTTTTTCGTTTCGCCCCGATGGGGAAAGTCGAAAAAACGCGTTTTTATCGCAATTGGACGACGTTCGTCAACCCGGCTTTTTGCCCTGCTTGGAAAAGCCCACTCAAAATGGTGGTATGAAACCGACCTCGTGGTACTCGATCCTAAGGGTGTTTTTTCGTTTCGCCCCGATGGGGAAAGTCGAAAAAACGCGTTTTGAACGCAATTGGACGACGTTCGTCAACCCGGCTTTTTGCCCTGCTTGGAAAAGCCCACTCAAAATGGTGGTATGAAACCGACCTCGTGGTATTCGATCCTAAGGGTGTTTTTTCATTTCGCCACGATGGGGAAAGTCGAAAAAACGCGTTTTGAACGCAATTGGACGACGTTCGTCAACCCGGCTTTTTGCCCTGCTTGGAAAAGCCCACTCAAAATGGTGGTATGAAACCGACCTCGTGGTATTCGATCCTAAGGGTGTTTTTTCGTTTCGCCCCGATAGGGAAAGTCGAAAAAACGCGTTTTGAACGCAATTGGACGACGTTCGTCAACCCGGCTTTTTGCCCTGCTTGGAAAAGCCCACTCAAAATGGTGGTATGAAACCGACCTCGTGGTATTCGATCCTAAGGGTGTTTTTTCGTTTCGCCCCGATGGGGAAAGTCGAAAAAACGCGTTTTTATCGCAATTGGACGACGTTCGTCAACCCGGCTTTTTGCCCTGCTTGGAAAAGCCCACTCAAAATGGTGGTATGAAACCGACCACGTGGAATTCGATCCCAAGGGTGTTGTTTCGTTTCGCCCCGATGGGGAAAGTCGAAAAACGCGTTTTTTGAACGCAATTGGACGACGTTCGTCAACCCGGCTTTTTGCCCTGCTTGGAAAAGCCCACTCAAAATGGTGGTATGAAACCGACCTCGTGGTATTCGATCCTAAGGGTGTTTTTTCGTTTCGCCCCGATGGGGAAAGTCGAAAAAACGCGTTTTGAACGCAATTGGACGACGTTCGTCAACCCGGCTTTTTGCCCTGCTTGGAAAAGCCCACTCAAAATGGTGGTATGAAACCGACCTCGTGGTATTCGATCCTAAGGGTGTTTTTTCGTTTCGCCCCGATGGGGAAAGTCGAAAAAACGCGTTTTTATCGCAATTGGACGACGTTCGTCAACCCGGCTTTTTGCCCTGCTTGGAAAAGCCCACTCAAAATGGTGGTATGAAACCGACCACGTGGAATTCGATCCCAAGGGTGTTGTTTCGTTTCGCCCCGATGGGGAAAGTCGAAAAACGCGTTTTTTGAACGCAATTGGACGACGTTCGTCAACCCGGCTTTTTGCCCTGCTTGGAAAAGCCCACTCAAAATGGTGGTATGAAACCGACCTCGTGGTATTCGATCCTAAGGGTGTTTTTTCGTTTCGCCCCGATGGGGAAAGTCGAAAAAACGCGTTTTGAACGCAATTTGACGACGTTCGTCAACCCGGCTTTTTGCCCTGCTTGGAAAAGCCCACTCAAAATGGTGGTATGAAACCGACCTCGTGGTATTCGATCCTAAGGGTGTTTTTTCGTTTCGCCCCGATGGGGAAAGTCGAAAAAACGCGTTTTGAACGCAATTGGACGACGTTCGTCAACCCGGCTTTTTGCCCTGCTTGGAAAAGCCCACTCAAAATGGTGGTATGAAACCGACCTCGTGGTATTCGATCCTAAGGGTGTTTTTTCGTTTCGCCCCGATGGGGAAAGTCGAAAAAACGCGTTTTGAACGCAATTGGACGACGTTCGTCAACCCGGCTTTTTGCCCTGCTTGGAAAAGCCCACTCAAAATGGTGGTATGAAACCGACCACGTGGAATTCGATCCCAAGGGTGTTGTTTCGTTTCGCCCCGATGGGGAAAGTCGAAAAACGCGTTTTGAACGCAATTGGACGACGTTCGTCAACCCGGCTTTTTGCCCTGCTTGGAAAAGCCCACTCAAAATGGTGGTATGAAACCGACCACGTGGAATTCGATCCCAAGGGTGTTGTTTCGTTTCGCCCCGATGGGGAAAGTCGAAAAACGCGTTTTGAACGCAATTGGACGACGTTCGTCAACCCGGCTTTTTGCCCTGCTTGGAAAAGCCCACTCAAAATGGTGGTATGAAACCGACCTCGTGGTACTCGATCCTAAGGGTGTTTTTTCGTTTCGCCCCGATGGGGAAAGTCGAAAAAACGCGTTTTGAACGCAATTGGACGACGTTCGTCAACCCGGCTTTTTGCCCTGCTTGGAAAAGCCCACTCAAAATGGTGGTATGAAACCGACCTCGTGGTATTCGATCCTAAGGGTGTTTTTTCATTTCGCCACGATGGGGAAAGTCGAAAAAACGCGTTTTGAACGCAATTGGACGACGTTCGTCAACCCGGCTTTTTGCCCTGCTTGGAAAAGCCCACTCAAAATGGTGGTATGAAACCGACCTCGTGGTATTCGATCCCAAGGGTGTTGTTTCGTTTCGCCCCGATGGGGAAAGTCGAAAAAACGCGTTTTGAACGCAATTGGACGACGTTCGTCAACCCGGCTTTTTGCCCTGCTTGGAAAAGCCCACTCAAAATGGTGGTATGAAACCGACCTCGTGGTATTCGATCCTAAGGGTGTTTTTTCGTTTCGCCCAGATGGGGAAAGTCGAAAAAACGCGTTTTTATCGCAATTGGACGACGTTCGTCAACCCGGCTTTTTGCCCTGCTTGGAAAAGCCCACTCAAAATGGTGGTATGAAACCGACCACGTGGAATTCGATCCCAAGGGTGTTGTTTCGTTTCGCCCCGATGGGGAAAGTCGAAAAACGCGTTTTTTGAACGCAATTGGACGACGTTCGTCAACCCGGCTTTTTGCCCTGATTGGAAAAGCCCACTCAAAATGGTGGTATGAAACCGACCTCGTGGTATTCGATCTTAAGGGTGTTTTTTCGTTTCGCCCCAAAGGGGAAAGTCGAAAAAACGCGTTTTGAACGCAATTGGACGACGTTCGTCAACCCGGCTTTTTGCCCTGCTTGGAAAAGCCCACTCAAAATGGTGGTATGAAACAGACCTCGTGGTTTTCGATCCTAAGGGTGTTTTTTCGTTTCGCCCCGATGGGGAAAGTCGAAAAAACGCGTTTTGAACGCAATTGGACGACGTTCGTCAACAAGCCTTTTTGCCCTGCTTGGAAAAGCCCACTGAAAATGGTGGTATGAAACCGACCACGTGGAATTCGATCTCAAGGGTGTTGTTTCGTTTCGCCCCGATGGGGAAAGTCGAAAAAACGCGTTTTGAACGCAATTGGACGACGTTCGTCAACCCGGCTTTTTGCCCTGCTTGGAAAAGCCCACTCAAAATGGTGGTATGAAACCGACCTCGTGGAATTCGATCCTAAGGGTGTTGTTTCGTTTCGCCACGATGGGGAAAGTCGAAAAAACGCGTTTTGAACGCAATTGGACGACGTTCGTCAACCCGGCTTTTTGCCCTGCTTGGAAAAGCCCACTCAAAATGGTGGTATGAAACCGACCACGTGGAATTCGATCCCAAGGGTGTTGTTTCGTTTCGCCCCGATGGGGAAAGTCGAAAAAACGCGTTTTGAACGCAATTGGAAGACGTTCGTCAACCCGGCTTTTTGCCCTGCTTGGAAAAGCCCACTCAAAATGGTGGTATGAAACCGAATTCGTGGAATTCGATCCCAAGGGTGTTGTTTCGTTTCGCCCCTATGGGGAAAGTCGAAAAAACGCGTTTTGAACGCAATTGGACGACGTTCGTCAACCCGGCTTTTTGCCCTGCTTGGAAAAGCCCACTCAAAATGGTGGTATGAAACCGAATTCGTGGAATTCGATCCCAAGGGTGTTGTTTCGTTTCGCCCCTATGGGGAAAGTCGAAAAAACGCGTTTTGAACGCAATTGGACGACGTTCGTCAACCCGGCTTTTTGCCCTGCTTGGAAAAGCCCACTCAAAATGGTGGTATGAAACCGACCACGTGGAATTCGATCCCAAGGGTGTTGTTTCGTTTCGCCCCGATGGGGAAAGTCGAAAAACGCGTTTTGAACGCAATTGGACGACGTTCGTCAACCCGGCTTTTTGCCCTGCTTGGAAAAGCCCACTCAAAATGGTGGTATGAAACCGACCTCGTGGTATTCGATCCTAAGGGTGTTTTTTCGTTTCGCCCCGATGGGGAAAGTCGAAAAAACGCGTTTTGAACGCAATTGGACGACGTTCGTCAACCCGGCTTTTTGCCCTGCTTGGAAAAGCCTACTCAAAATGGTGGTATGAAACCGACCTCGTGGTATTCGATCCTAAGGGTGTTTTTTCGTTTCGCCCCGATGGGGAAAGTCGAAAAAACGCGTTTTGAACGCAATTGGACGACGTTCGTCAACCCGGCTTTTTGCCCTGCTTGGAAAAGCCCACTGAAAATGGTGGTATGAAACCGACCACGTGGAATTCGATCCCAAGGGTGTTGTTTCGTTTCGCCCCGATGGGGAAAGTCGAAAAACGCGTTTTGAACGCAATTGGACGACGTTCGTCAACCCGGCTTTTTGCCCTGCTTGGAAAAGCCCACTCAAAATGGTGGTATGAAACCGTCCTCGTGGTATTCGATCCTAAGGGTGTTTTTTCGTTTCGCCCCGATGGGGAAAGTCGAAAAAACGCGTTTTGAACGCAATTGGACGACGTTCGTCAACCCGGCTTTTTGCCCTGCTTGGAAAAGCCCACTCAAAATGGTGGTATGAAACCGACCTCGTGGAATTCGATCCCAAGGGTGTTGTTTCGTTTCGCCCCGATGAGGAAAGTCGAAAAAACGCGTTTTGAACGCAATTGGACGACGTTCGTCAACCCGGCTTTTTGCCCTGCTTGGAAAAGCCTACTCTGAATGGTGGTATGAAACCGACCTCGTGGTATTCGATCCTAAGGGTGTTTTTTCGTTTCGCCCCGATGGGGAAAGTCGAAAAAACGCGTTTTGAACGCAATTGGACGACGTTCGTCAACCCGGCTTTTTGCCCTGCTTGGAAAAGCCCACTGAAAATGGTGGTATGAAACCGACCACGTGGAATTCGATCCCAAGGGTGTTGTTTCGTTTCGCCCCGATGGGTAAAGTCGAAAAAACGCGTTTTGAACGCAATTGGACGACGTTCGTCAACCCGGCTTTTTGCCCTGCTTGGAAAAGCCCACTGAAAATGGTGGTATGAAACCGACCACGTGGAATTCGATCCCAAGGGTGTTGTTTCGTTTCGCCCCGATGGGGAAAGTCGAAAAACGCGTTTTGAACGCAATTGGACGACGTTCGTCAACCCGGCTTTTTGCCCTGCTTGGAAAAGCCCACTCAAAATGGTGGTATGAAACCGACCTCGTGGAATTCGATCCCAAGGGTGTTTTTTCGTTTCGCCCCGATGGGGAAAGTCGAAAAAACGCGTTTTGACAAATTGGACGACGTTCGTCAACCCGGCTTTTTGCCCTGCTTGGAAAAGCCCACTCAAAATGGTGGTATGAAACCAAATTCGTGGAATTTGATCCCAAGGGTGTTGTTTCGTTTCGACCTATGGGGAAAGTCGAAAAAACGCGTTTTGAACGCAATTGGACGACGTTCGTCAACCCGGCTTTTTGCCCTGCTTGCAAAAGCCTACTCAAAATGGTGGTATGAAACCGACTTCGTGGTATTCGATCCTAAGGGTGTTTTTTCGTTTTGCCCCGATGGGGAAAGTCGAAAAAACGCGTTTTGAACGCAATTGGACGACGTTCGTCAACCCGGCTTTTTGCCCTGCTTGGAAAAGCCCACTGAAAATGGTGGTATGAAACCGACCACGTGGAATTCGATCCCAAGGGTGTTGTTTCGTTTCGCCCCGATGGGTAAAGTCGAAAAACGCGTTTTGAACGCAATTGGACGACGTTCGTCAACCCGGCTTTTTGCCCTGCTTGGAAAAGCCCACTCAAAATGGTGGTATGAAACCGACCTCGTGGAATTCGATCCCAAGGGTGTTTTTTCGTTTCGCCCCGATGGGGAAAGTCGAAAAAACGCGTTTTGAACGCAATTGGACGACGTTCGTCAACCCGGCTTTTTGCCCTGCTTGGAAAAGCCCACTCAAAATGGTGGTATGAAACCGACCACGTGGAATTCGATCCCAAGGGTGTTGTTTCGTTTCGCCCCGATGGGGAAAGTCGAAAAAACGCGTTTTGAACGCAATTGGACGACGTTCGTCAACCCGGCTTTTTGCCCTGCTTAGAATAGCCCACTCAAAATGGTGGTATGAAACCGACCTCGTGGAATTCGATCCCAAGGGTGTTTTTTCGTTTCGCCCCGATGGGGAAAGTCGAAAACACGCGTTTTGAACGCAATTGGACGACGTTCGTCAACTCGGCTTTTTGCCCTGCTTGGAAAAGCCCACTCAAAATGGTATTATGAAACCGACCTCGTGGTATTCGATCCTAAGGGTGTTTTTTCGTTTCGCCCCGATGGGGAAAGTCCAAAAAACGCGTTTTGAACGCAATTGGACGACGTTCGTCAACCCGGCTTTTTGCCCTGCTTGGAAAAGCACACTCAAAATGGTGGTATGAAACCGAATTCGTGGAATTCGATCCCAAGGGTGTTGTTTCGTTTCGCCCCTATGGGGAAAGTCGAAAAAACGCGTTTTGAACGCAATTGGACGACGTTCGTCAACCCGGCTTTTTGCCCTGCTTGGAAAAGCCCACTCAAAATGGTGGTATGAAACCGACCACGTGGAATTCGATCCCAAGGGTGTTTTTTCGTTTCGCCCCGATGGGGAAAGTCGAAAAACGCGTTTTGAACGCAATTGGACGACGTTCGTCAACCCGGCTTTTTGCCCTGCTTGGAAAAGCCCACTCAAAATGGTGGTATGAAACCGACCTCGTGGTATTCGATCCTAAGGGTGTTTTTTCGTTTCGCCCCGATGGGGAAAGTCGAAAAAACGCGTTTTGAACGCAATTGGACGACGTTCGTCAACCCGGCTTTTTGCCCTGCTTGGAAAATCCCACTCAAAATGGTGGTATGAAACCGACCTCGTGGAATTCGATCCCAAGGGTGTTGTTTCGTTTCGCCACGATGGGGAAAGTCGAAAAAACGCGGTTTGAACGCAATTGGACGACGTTCGTCAACCCGGCTTTTTGCCCTGCTTGGAAAAGCCCACTCAAAATGGTGGTATGAAACCGACCACGTGGAATTCGATCCCAAGGGTGTTGTTTCGTTTCGCCCCGATGGGGAAAGTCGAAAAAACGCGTTTTGAACGCAATTGGACGACGTTCGTCAACCCGGCTTTTTGCCCTGCTTGGAAAAGCCCACTCAAAATGGTGGTATGAAACCGACCTCGTGGAATTCGATCCCAAGGGTGTTTTTTCGTTTCGCCCCGATGGGGAAAGTCGAAAAAACGCGTTTTGAACGCAATTGGACGACGTTCGTCAACCCGGCTTTTTGCCCTGCTTGGAAAAGCCCACTCAAAATGGTGGTATGAAACCGAATTCGTGGAATTCGATCCCAAGGGTGTTGTTTCGTTTCGCCCCTATGGGGAAAGTCGAAAAAACGCGTTTTGAACGCAATTGGACGACGTTCGTCAACCCGGCTTTTTGCCCTGCTTGGAAAAGCCCACTCAAAATGGTGGTATGAAACCGACCACGTGGAATTCGATCCCAAGGGTGTTGTTTCGTTTCGCCCCGATGGGGAAAGTCGAAAAACGCGTTTTGAACGCAATTGGACGACGTTCGTCAACCCGGCTTTTTGCCCTGCTTGGAAAAGCCTACTCAAAATGGTGGTATGAAACCGACCTCGTGGTATTCGATCCTAAGGGTGTTTTTTCGTTTCGCCCCGATGGGGAAAGTCGAAAAAACGCGTTTTGAACGCAATTGGACGACGTTCGTCAACCCGGCTTTTTGCCCTGCTTGGAAAAGCCCACTGAAAATGGTGGTATGAAACCGACCACGTGGAATTCGATCCCAAGGGTGTTGTTTCGTTTCGCCCCGATGGGGAAAGTTGAAAAACGCGTTTTGAACGCAATTGGACGACGTTCGTCAACCCGGCTTTTTGCCCTGCTTGGAAAAGCCCACTCAAAATGGTGGTATGAAACCGTCCTCGTGGTAGTCGATCCTAAGGGTGTTTTTTCGTTTCGCCCCGATGGGGAAAGTCGAAAAAACGCGTTTTGAACGCAATTGGACGACGTTCGTCAACCCGGCTTTTTGCCCTGCTTGGAAAAGCCCACTCAAAATGGTGGTATGAAACCGACCACGTGGAATTCGATCCCAAGGGTGTTGTTTCGTTTCGCCCCGATGGGGAAAGTCGAAAAACGCGTTTTGAACGCAATTGGACGACGTTCGTCAACCCGGCTTTTTGCCCTGCTTGGAGAAGCCCACTCAAAATGGTGGTATGAAACCGACCTCGTGGAATTCGATCCCAAGGGTGTTTTTTCGTTTCGCCCCGATGGGGAAAGTCGAAAAAACGCGTTTTGAACGCAATTGGACGACGTTCGTCAACCCGGCTTTTTGCCCTGCTTGGAAAAGCCCACTCAAAATGGTGGTATGAAACCGAATTCGTGGAATTCGATCCAAAGGGTGTTGTTTCGTTTCGACCTATGGGGAAAGTCGAAAAAACGCGTTTTGAACGCAATTGGACGACGTTCGTCAACCCGGCTTTTTGCCCTGCTTGCAAAAGCCTACTCAAAATGGTGGTATGAAACCGACCTCGTGGTATTCGATCCTAAGGGTGTTTTTTCGTTTCGCTTCGATGGGGAAAGTCGAAAAAACGCGTTTTGAACGCAATTGGACGACGTTCGTTAACCCGGCTTTTTGCCCTGCTTGGAAAAGCCCACTGAAAATGGTGGTATGAAACCGACCACGTGGAATTCGATCCCAAGGGTGTTGTTTCGTTTCGCCCCGATGGGTAAAGTCGAAAAACGCGTTTTGAACGCAATTGGACGACGTTCGTCAACCCGGCTTTTTGCCCTGCTTGGAAAAGCCCACTCAAAATGGTGGTATGAAACCGACCTCGTGGAATTCGATCCCAAGGGTGTTTTTTCGTTTCGCCCCGATGGGGAAAGTCGAAAAAACGCGTTTTGAACGCAATTGGACGACGTTCGTCAACCCGGCTTTTTGCCCTGCTTGGAAAAGCCCACTCAAAATGGTGGTATGAAACCGACCACGTGGAATTCGATCCCAAGGGTGTTGTTTCGTTTCGCCCCGATGGGGAAAGTCGAAAAAACGCGTTTTGAACGCAATTGGACGACGTTCGTCAACCCGGCTTTTTGCCCTGCTTAGAATAGCCCACTCAAAATGGTGGTATGAAACCGACCTCGTGGAATTCGATCCCAAGGGTGTTTTTTCGTTTCGCCCAAATGGGGAAAGTCGAAAAAACGCGTTTTGAACGCAATTGGACGACGTTCGTCAACCCGGCTTTTTGCCCTGCTTGGAAAAGCCCACTCAAAATGGTGGTATGAAACCGAATTCGTGGAATTCGATCCCAAGGGTGTTGTTTCGTTTCGACCTATGGGGAAAGTCGAAAAAACGCGTTTTGAACGCAATTGGACGACGTTCGTCAACCCGGCTTTTTGCCCTGCTTGGAAAAGCCTACTCAAAATGGTGGTATGAAACCGACCTCGTGGTATTCGATCCTAAGGGTGTTTTTTCGTTTCGCCCCGATGGGGAAAGTCGAAAAAACGCCTTTTGAACGCAATTGGACGACGTTCGTCAACCCGGCTTTTTGCCCTGCTTGGAAAAGCCCACTGAAAATGGTGGTATGAAACCGACCACGTGGAATTCGATCCCAAGGGTGTTGTTTCAATTCGCCCCGATGGGTAAAGTCGAAAAACGCGTTTTGAACGCAATTGGACGACGTTCGTCAACCCGGCTTTTTGCCCTGCTTGGAAAAGCCCACTCAAAATGGTGGTATGAAACCGACCTCGTGGTATTCGATCCTAAGGGTGTTTTTTCGTTTCGCCACGATGGGGAAAGTCGAAAAAACGCGGTTTGAACGCAATTGGACGACGTTCGTCAACCCGGCTTTTTGCCCTGCTTGGAAAAGCGCACTCAAAATGGTGGTATGAAACCGACCTCGTGGTATTCGATCCTAAGGGTGTTTTTTCGTTTCGCCCCGATGGGGAAAGTCGAAAAAACGCGTTTTGAACGCAATTGGACGACGTTCGTCAACCCGGCTTTTTGCCCTGCTTGGAAAAGCCCACTCAAAATGGTGGTATGAAACCGACCTCGTGGTATTCGATCCTAAGGGTGTTTTTTCGTTTCGCCCCGATGGGGAAAGTCGAAAAAACGCGGTTTGAACGCAATTGGACGACGTTCGTCAACCCGGCTTTTTGCCCTGCTTGGAAAAGCCCACTGAAAATGGTGGTATGAAACCGACCACGTGGAATTCGATCCCAAGGGTGTTGTTTCGTTTCGCCCCGATGGGGAAAGTCGAAAAACGCGTTTTGAACGCAATTGGACGACGTTCGTCAACCCGGCTTTTTGCCCTGCTTGGAAAAGCCCACTCAAAATGGTGGTATGAAACCGACCTCGTGGTATTCGATCCTAAGGGTGTTTTTTCGTTTCGCCCCGATGGGGAAAGTCGAAAAAACGCGTTTTGAACGCAATTGGACGACGTTCGTCAACCCGGCTTTTTGCCCTGCTTGGAAAAGCCCACTCAAAATGGTGGTATGAAACCGACCTCGTGGAATTCGATCCCAAGGGTGTTTTTTCGTTTCGCCCTGATGGGGAAAGTCGAAAAAACGGGTTTTGAACGCAATTGGACGACGTTCGTCAACCCGGCTTTTTGCCCTGCTTGGAAAAGCCCACTCAAAATGGTGGTATGAAACCGACCTCGTGGAATTCGATCCCAAGGGTGTTGTTTCGTTTCGACCTATGGGGAAAGTCGAAAAAACGCGTTTTGAACGCAATTGGACGACGTTCGTCAACCCGGCTTTTTGCCCTGCTTGGAAAAGCCTACTCAAAATGGTGGTATGAAACCGACCTCGTGGTATTCGATCCTAAGGGTGTTTTTTCGCTTCGCCCCGATGGGGAAAGTCGAAAAAACGCGTTTTGAACGCAATTGGACGACGTTCGTCAACCCGGCTTTTTGCCCTGCTTGGAAAAGCCCACTGAAAATGGTGGTATGAAACCGACCACGTGGAATTCGATCCCAAGGGTGTTGTTTCGTTTCGCCCCGATGGGTAAAGTCGAAAAAACGCGTTTTGAACGCAATTGGACGACGTTCGTCAACCCGGCTTTTTGCCCTGCTTGGAAAAGCCCACTGAAAATGGTGGTATGAAACCGACCACGTGGAATTCGATCCCAAGGGTGTTGTTTCGTTTCGCCCCGATGGGGAAAGTCGAAAAACGCGTTTTGAACGCAATTGGACGACGTTCGTCAACCCGGCTTTTTGCCCTGCTTGGAGAAGCCCACTCAAAATGGTGGTATGAAACCGACCTCGTGGAATTCGATCCCAAGGGTGTTTTTTCGTTTCGCCCCGATGGGGAAAGTCGAAAAAACGCGTTTTGAACGCAATTGGACGACGTTCGTCAACCCGGCTTTTTGCCCTGCTTGGAAAAGCCCACTCAAAATGGTGGTATGAAACCGAATTCGTGGAATTCGATCCCAAGGGTGTTGTTTCGTTTCGACCTATGGGAAAAGTCGAAAAAACGCGTTTTGAACGCAATTGGACGACGTTCGTCAACCCGGCTTTTTGCCCTGCTTGCAAAAGCCTACTCAAAATGGTGGTATGAAACCGACCTCGTGGTATTCGATCCTAAGGGTGTTTTTTCGTTTCGCTTCGATGGGGAAAGTCGAAAAAACGCGTTTTGAACGCAATTGGACGACGTTCGTCAACCCGGCTTTTTGCCCTGCTTGGAAAAGCCCACTGAAAATGGTGGTATGAAACCGACCACGTGGAATTCGATCCCAAGGGTGTTGTTTCGTTTCGCCCCGATGGGTAAAGTCGAAAAACGCGTTTTGAACGCAATTGGACGACGTTCGTCAACCCGGCTTTTTGCCCTGCTTGGAAAAGCCCACTCAAAATGGTGGTATGAAACCGACCTCGTGGAATTCGATCCCAAGGGTGTTTTTTCGTTTCGCCCCGATGGGGAAAGTCGAAAAAACGCGTTTTGAACGCAATTGGACGACGTTCGTCAACCCGGCTTTTTGCCCTGCTTGGAAAAGCCCACTCAAAATGGTGGTATGAAACCGACCACGTGGAATTCGATCCCAAGGGTGTTGTTTCGTTTCGCCCCGATGGGGAAAGTCGAAAAACGCGTTTTGAACGCAATTGGACGACGTTCGTCAACCCGGCTTTTTGCCCTGCTTGGAAAAGCCCACTCAAAATGGTGGTATGAAACCGACCACGTGGAATTCGATCCCAAGGGTGTTGTTTAAATTCGCCCCGATGGGTAAAGTCGAAAAACGCGTTTTGAACGCAATTGGACGACGTTCGTCAACCCGGCTTTTTGCCCTGCTTGGAAAAGCCCACTCAAAATGGTGGTATGAAACCGACCTCGTGGTATTCGATCCTAAGGGTGTTTTTTCGTTTCGCCCCGATGGGGAAAGTCGAAAAAACGCGTTTTGAACGCAATTGGACGACGTTCGTCAACCCGGCTTTTTGCCCTGCTTGGAAAAGCCCACTCAAAATGGTGGTATGAAACCGACCACGTGGAATTCGATCCCAAGGGTGTTGTTTAAATTCGCCCCGATGGGTAAAGTCGAAAAACGCGTTTTGAACGCAATTGGACGACGTTCGTCAACCCGGCTTTTTGCCCTGCTTGGAAAAGCCCACTCAAAATGGTGGTATGAAACCGACCACGTGGTATTCGATCCCAAGGGTGTTGTTTCGTTTCGCCCCGATGGGGAAAGTCGAAAAACGCGTTTTGAACGCAATTGGACGACGTTCGTCAACCCGGCTTTTTGCCCTGCTTGGAAAAGCCCACTCAAAATGGTGGTATGAAACCGACCTCGTGGTATTCGATCCTAAGGGTGTTTTCTCGTTTCGCCCCGATGGGGAAAGTCGAAAAAACGCGTTTTGAACGCAATTGGACGACGTTCGTCAACCCGGCTTTTTGCCCTGCTTGGAAAAGCCCACTCAAAATGGTGGTATGAAACCGACCTCGTGGTATTCGATCATAAGGGTGTTTTTTCGTTTCGCCCCGATGGGGAAAGTCGAAAAAACGCGGTTTGAACGCAATTGGACGACGTTCGTCAACCCGGCTTTTTGCCCTGCTTGGAAAAGCCCACTCAAAATGGTGGTATGAAACCGACCTCGTGGTATTCGATCCTAAGGGTGTTTTTTCGTTTCGCCCCGATGGGGAAAGTCGAAAAAACGCGTTTTGAACGCAATTGGACGACGTTCGTCAACCCGGCTTTTTGCCCTGCTTGGAAAAGCCCACTGAAAATGGTGGTATGAAACCGATCTCGTGGAATTCGATCCTAAGGGTGTTTTTTCGTTTCGCCCCGATGGGGAAAGTCGAAAAAACGCGTTTTGAACGCAATTGGACGACGTTCGTCAACCCGGCTTTTTGCCCTGCTTGGAAAAGCCCACTCAAAATGGTGGTATGAAACCGATCTCGTGGAATTCGATCCTAAGGGTGTTTTTTCGTTTCGCCCCTTATGGGGAAAGTCGAAAAAACGCGTTTTGAACGCAATTGGACGACGTTCGTCAACCCGGCTTTTTGCCCTGCTTGGAAAAGCCCACTGAAAATGGTGGTATGAAACCGACCACGTGGTATTCGATCGCAAGGGTGTTGTTTCGTTTCGCCCCGATGGGGAAAGTCGAAAAACGCGTTTTGAACGCAATTGGACGACGTTTGTCAACCCGGCTTTTTGCCCTGCTTGGAAAAGCCCACTCAAAATGGTGGTATGAAACCGACCTCGTGGTATTCGATCCTAAGGGTGTTTTTTCGTTTCGCCCCGATGGGGAAAGTCGAAAAAACGCGTTTTGAACGCAATTGGACGACGTTCGTCAACCGGGCTTTTTGCCCAGCTTGGAAAAGCCCACTCAAAATGGTGGTATGAAACCGACCTCATGAAATTCGATCCCAAGGGTGTTGTTTCGTTTCGCCCCGATGGGGAAAGTCGAAAAAACGCGTTTTGAACGCAATGGGACGACGTTCGTCAACCCGGCTTTTTGCCCAGCTTGGAAAAGCCCACTCAAAATGGTGGTATTAAACCTATCTCGTGGAATTCGATCCTAAGGGTGTTTTTTCGTTTCGCCCCGATGGGGAAAGTCGAAAAAACGCGTTTTGAACGCAATTGGACGACGTTCGTCAACCCGGCTTTTTGCCCTGCTTGGAAAAGCCCACTGAAAATGGTGGTATGAAACCGACCACGTGGAATTCGATCCCAAGGGTGTTGTTTCGTTTCGCCCCGATGGGGAAAGTCGAAAAACGCGTTTTGAACGCAATTGGACGACGTTCGTCAACCCGGCTTTTTGCCCTGCTTGGAAAAGCCCACTCAAAATGGTGGAATGAAACCGACCTCTTGGAATTCGATCCGAAGGGTGTTTTTTCGTTTCGCCCCGATGGGGAAAGTCGAAAAAACGCGTTTTGAACGCAATTTGACGACGTTCGTCAACCCGGCTTTTTGCCCTGCTTGGGAAAGCCCACTCAAAATGGTGGTATGAAACCGACCTCGTGGTATTCGATCCTAAGGGTGTTTTTTCGTTTCGCCCCGATGGGGAAAGTCGAAAAAACGCGTTTTGAACGCAATTGGACGACGTTCGTCAACCCGGCTTTTTGCCCTGCTTGGAAAAGCCCACTCAAAATGGTGGTATGAACCCGACCTCGTGGTATTCGATCCTAAGGGTGTTTTTTCGTTTCGCCCCGATGGGGAGAGTCGAAAAAACGCGGTTTGAACGCAATTGGACGACGTTCGTCAACCCGGCGTTTTGCCCTGCTTGGAAAAGCCCACTGAAAATGGTTGTGTTACACCGACCACGTGGAATTCGATCCCAAGGGTGTTGTTTCGTTTCGCCACGATGGGGAAAGTCGAAAAACGCGTTTTGAACGCAATTGGACGACGTTCGTCAACCCGGCTTTTTGCCCTGCTTGGAAAAGCCCACTCAAAATGGTGGTATGAAACCGACCTCGTGGTATTCGATCCTAAGGGTGTTTTTCCGTTTCGCCCCGATGGGGAAAGTCGAAAAAACGCGTTTTGAACGCAATTGGACGACGTTCGTCAACCCGGCTTTTTGCCCTGCTTGGAAAAGCCCACTGAAAATGGTGGTACGAAACCGACCACGTGGTTTCGATCCCAAGGGTGTTGTTTCGTTTTGCCCCGATGGGGAAAGTCGAAAAACGCGTTTTGAACGCAATTGGACGACGTTCGTCAACCCGGCTTTTTGCCCTGCTTGGAAAAGCCCACTCAAAATGGTGGTATGAAACCGACCTCGTGGTATTCGATCCTAAGGGTGTTTTTTCGTTTCGCTCCGATGGGGAAAGTCGAAAAAACGCGTTTTGAACGCAATTGGACGACGTTCGTCAACCCGGCTTTTTGCCCTGCTTGGAAAAGCCCACTGAAAATGGTGGTATGAAACCGACCACGTGGAATTCGATCCCAAGGGTGTTGTTTCGTTTCGCCCCGATGGGGAAAGTCGAAAAAACGCGTTTTGAACGCAATTGGACGACGTTCGTCAACCCGGCTTTTTGCCCTGCTTGGAAAAGCCCACTCAAAATGGTGGTATGAAACCGACCTCGTGGAATTCGATCCCAAGGGTGTTGTTTCGTTTCGCCCCTATGGGGAAAGTCGAAAAGACGCGTTTTGAACGCAATTGGAGGACGTTCGTCAACCCGGCTTTTTGCCCTGCTTGGAAAAGCCTACTCAAAATGGTGGTATGAAACCGACCTCGTGGTATTCGATCCTAAGGGTGTTTTTTCGTTTCGCCCCGATGGGGAAAGTCGAAAAAACGCGTTTTGAACGCAATTGGACGACGTTCGTCAACCCGGCTTTTTGCCCTGCTTGGAAAAGCCCACTCAAAATGGTGGTATGAGACCAACCTCGTGGTATTCGATCCTAAGGGTGTTTTTTCGTTTCGCCTCGATGGGGAAAGTCGAAAAAACGCGTTTTGAACGCAATTGGACGACGTTCGTCAACCCGGCTTTTTGCCCTGCTTGGAAAAGCCCACTCAAAATGGTGGTATGAAACCGACCACGTGGAATTCGATCCCAAGGGTGTTGTTTCGTTTCGCCCCGATGGGGAAAGTCGAAAAACGCGTTTTGAACGCAATTGGACGACGTTCGTCAACCCTGCTTTTTGCCCTGCTTGCAAAAGCCCACTCAAAATGGTGGTATGAAACCGACCTCGTGGTATTCGATCCTAAGGGTGTTTTTTCGTTTCGCCCCGATGGGGAAAGTCGAAAAAACGCGTTTTGAACGCAATTGGACGACGTTCGTCAACCCGGCTTTTTGCCCTGCTTGGAAAAGCCCACTCAAAATGGTGGTATGAAACCAACCTCGTGGTATTCGATCCTAAGGGTGTTTTTTCGTTTTGCCCCGATGGGGAAAGTCGAAAAAACGCGTTTTGAACGCAATTGGACGACGTTCGTCAACCCGGCTTTTTGCCCTGCTTGGAAAAGCCCACTCAAAATGGTGGTATGAAACCGATCACGTGGAATTCGATCCTAAGGGTGTTTTTTCGTTTCGCCCCGATGGGGAAAGTCGAAAAAACGCGGTTTGAACGCAATTGGACGACGTTCGTCAACCCGGCTTTTTGCCCTGCTTGGAAAAGCCCACTGAAAATGGTGGTATGAAACCGACCACGTGGAATTCGATCCCAAGGGTGTTGTTTCGTTTCGCCCCGATGGGGAAAGTCGAAAAACGCGTTTTGAACGCAATTGGACGACGTTCGTCAACCCGGCTTTTTGCCCTGCTTGGAAAAGCCCACTCAAAATGGTGGTATGAAACCCACCTCGTGGTATTCGATCCTAAGGGTGTTTTTTCGTTTCGCCCCGATGGGGAAAGTCGAAAAAACGCGTTTTGAACGCAATTGTACGACGTTCGTCAACCCGGCTTTTTGCCCTGCTTGGAAAAGCCCACTCAAAATGGTGGTATGAAACCGATCTCGTGGAATTCGATCCTAAGGGTGTTTTTTCGTTTCGCCCCGATGGGGAAAGTCGAAAAAACGCGTTTTGAACGCAATTGGACGACGTTCGTCAACCCGGCTTTTTGCCCTGCTTGGAAAAGCCGACTCAAAATGGTGGTATGAAACCGACCTCGTGGAATTCGATCCCAAGGGTGTTGTTTCGTTTCGCCCCTATGGGGAAAGTCGAAAAAAACGCGTTTTGAACGCAATTGGACGACGTTCGTCAACCCGGCTTTTTGCCCTGCTTGGAAAAGCCTACTCAAAATAATGGTATGAAACCGACCTCGTGGTATTCGATCCTAAGGGTGTTTTTTCGTTTCGCCCCGATGGGGAAAGTCGAAAAAACGCGTTTTGAACGCAATTGGACGACGTTCGTCAACCCGGCTTTTTGCCCTGCTTGGAAAAGCCCACTGAAAATGGTGGTATGAAACCGATCTCGTGGAATTCGATCCTAAGGGTGTTTTTTCGTTTCGCCCCGATGGGGAAAGTCGAAAAAACGCGTTTTGAACGCAATTGGACGACGTTCGTCAACCCGGCTTTTTGCCCTGCTTGGAAAAGCCCACTCAAAATGGTGGTATGAAACCGATCTCGTGGAATTCGATCCTAAGGGTGTTTTTTCGTTTCGCCCCTTATGGGGAAAGTCGAAAAAACGCGTTTTGAACGCAATTGGACGACGTTCGTCAACCCGGCTTTTTGCCCTGCTTGGGAAAGCCCACTCAAAATGGTGGTATGAAACCGACCTCGTGGAATTCGATCCCAAGGGTGTTGTTTCGTTTCGCCCCTATGGGGAAAGTCGAAAAAACGCGTTTTGAACGCAATTGGACGACGTTCGTCAACCCGGCTTTTTGCCCTGCTTGGAAAAGCCCACTCAAAATGGTGGTATGAAACCGACCTCGTGGAATTCGATCCCAAGGGTGTTGTTTCGTTTCGCCCCTATGGGGAAAGTCGAAAAAACGCGTTTTGAACGCAATTGGACGACGTTCGTCAACCCGGCTTTTTGCCCTGCTTGGAAAAGCCTACTCAAAATGGTGGTATGAAACCGACCTCGTGGTATTCGATCCTAAGGGTGTTTTTTCGTTTCGCCCCGATGGGGAAAGTCGAAAAAACGCGTTTTGAACGCAATTGGACGACGTTCGTCAACCCGGCTTTTTGCCCTGCTTGGAAAAGCCCACTGAAAATGGTGGTAAGAAACCGACCACGTGGAATTCGATCCCAAGGGTGTTGTTTCGTTTCGCCCCGATGGGGAAAGTCGAAAAACGCGTTTTGAACGCAATTGGACGACGTTCGTCAACCCGGCTTTTTGCCCTGCTTGGAAAAGCCCACTGAAAATGGTGGTATGAAACCGACCACGTGGAATTCGATCCCAAGGGTGTTGTTTCGTTTCGCCCCGATGGGGAAAGTCGAAAAACGCGTTTTGAACGCAATTGGACGACGTTCGTCAACCCGGCTTTTTGCCCTGCTTGGAAAAGCCCACTGAAAATGGTGGTATGAAACCGACCACGTGGAATTCGATTCCAAGGGTGTTGTTTCGTTTCCCCCCGATGGGGAAAGTCCAAAAACGCGTTTTGAACGCAATTGGACGACGTTCGTCAACCCGGCTTTTTGCCCTGCTTGGAAATGCCCACTCAAAATGGTGGTATGAAACCGACCTCGTGGTATTCGATCCTAAGGGTGTTTTTTCGTTTCGCCCCGATGGGGAAAGTCGAAAAAACGCGTTTTGAACGCAATTGGACGACGTTCGTCAACCCGGCTTTTTGCCCTGCTTAGAAAAGCCCACTGAAAATGGTGGTATGAAACCGACCACGTGGAATTCGATCCCAAGGGTGTTGTTTCGTTTCGCCCCGATGGGGAAAGTCGAAAAACGCGTTTTGAACGCAATTGGACGACGTTCGTCAACCCGGCTTTTTGCCCTGCTTGGAAAAGCCCACTCAAAATGGTGGTATGAAACCGACCACGTGGTATTCGATCTTAAGGGTGTTGTTTCGTTTCTCCCCGATGGGGAAAGTCGAAAAAACGCGTTTTGAACGCAATTGGACGACGTTCGTCAACCCCGCTTTGTGCCCTGCTTGGAAAAGCCCACTCAAAATGGTGGTATGAAACCGACCTCGTGGTATTCGATCCTAAGGGTGTTTTTTCGTTTCGCCCCGATGGGGAAAGTCGAAAAAACGCGTTTTGAACGCAATTGGACGACGTTCGTCAACCCGGCTTTTTGCCCTGCTTGGAAAAGCCCACTGAAAATGGTGGTATGAAACCGATCTCGTGGAATTCGATCCTAAGGGTGTTTTTTCGTTTCGCCCCGATGGGGAAAGTCGAAAAAACGCGTTTTGAACGCAATTGGACGACGTTCGTCAACCCGGCTTTTTGCCCTGCTTGGAAAAGCCCACTCAAAATGGTGGTATGAAACCGATCTCGTGGAATTCGATCCTAAGGGTGTTTTTTCGTTTCGCCCCGATGGGGAAAGTCGAAAAAACGCGTTTTGAACGCAATTGGACGACGTTCGTCAACCCGGCTTTTTGCCCTGCTTGGAAAAGCCCACTCAAAATGGTGGTATGAAACCGACCACGTGGAATTCGATCCCAAGGGTGTTGTTTCGTTTCGCCCCTATGGGGAAAGTCGAAAAAACGCGTTTTGAACGCAATTGGACGACGTTCGTCAACCCGGCTTTTTGCCCTGCTTGGAAAAGCCCACTCAAAATGGTGGTATGAAACCGACCTCGTGGAATTCGATCCCAAGGGTGTGTTTTCGTTTCGCCCCTATGGGGAAAGTCGAAAAAACGCGTTTTGAACGCAATTGGACGACGTTCGTCAACCCGGCTTTTTGCCCTGCTTGGAAAAGCCTACTCAAAATGGTGGTATGAAACCGACCTCGTGGTATTCGATCCTAAGGGTGTTTTTTCGTTTCGCCCCGATGGGGAAAGTCGAAAAAACGCGTTTTGAACGCAATTGGACGACGTTCGTCAACCCGGCTTTTTGCCCTGCTTTGAAAAGCCTACTCAAAATGGTGGTATGAAACCGACCTCGTGGTATTCGATCCCAAGGGTGTTGTTTCGTTTCGCCCCGATGGGGAAAGTCGAAAAACGCGTTTTGAACGCAATTGGACGACGTTCGTCAACCCGGCTTTTTGCCCTGCTTGGAAAAGCCCACTGAAAATGGTGGTATGAAACCGACCACGTGGAATTCGATCCCAAGGGTGTTGTTTCGTTTCGCCCCGATGGGGAAAGTCGAAAAACGCGTTTTGAACGCAATTGGACGACGTTCGTCAACACGGCTTTTTGCCCTGCTTGGAAAAGCCCACTCAAAATGGTGGTATGAAACCGACCTCGTGGTATTCGATCCTAAGGGTGTTTTTTCGTTTCGCCCCGATGGGGAAAGTCGAAAAAACGCGGTTTGAACGCAATTGGACGACGTTCGTCAACCCGGCTTTTTGCCCTGCTTGGAAAAGCCCACTCAAAATGGTGGTATGAAACCGACCACGTGGAATTCGATTCCTAGGGTGTTGTTTCGTCTCGCCCCGATGGGGAAAGTCGAAAAACGCGTTTTGAACGCAATTGGACGACTTTCGTCAACCCGGCTTTTTGCCCTGCTTGGAAAAGCCCACTCAAAATGGTGGTATGAAACCGACCTCGTGGTATTCGATCCTAAGGGTGTTTTTTCGTTTCGCCCCGATGGGGAAAGTCGAAAAAACGCGGTTTGAACGCAATTGGACGACGTTCGTCAACCCGGCTTTTTGCCCTGCTTGGAAAAGCCCACTGAAAATGGTGGTATGAAACCGACCACGTGGAATTCGATTCCAAGGGTGTTGTTTCGTTTCCCCCCGATGGGGAAAGTCCAAAAACGCGTTTTGAACGCAATTGGACGACGTTCGTCAACCCGGCTTTTTGCCCTGCTTGGAAATGCCCACTCAAAATGGTGGTATGAAACCGACCTCGTGGTATTCGATCCTAAGGGTGTTTTTTCGTTTCGCCCCGATGGGGAAAGTCGAAAAAACGCGTTTTGAACGCAATTGGACGACGTTCGTCAACCCGGCTTTTTGCCCTGCTTAGAAAAGCCCACTGAAAATGGTGGTATGAAACCGACCACGTGGAATTCGATCCCAAGGGTGTTGTTTCGTTTCGCCCCGATGGGGAAAGTCGAAAAACGCGTTTTGAACGCAATTGGACGACGTTCGTCAACCCGGCTTTTTGCCCTGCTTTTAAAAGCCCACTCAAAATGGTGGTATGAAACCGACCACGTGGTATTCGATCTTAAGGGTGTTGTTTCGTTTCTCCCCGATGGGGAAAGTCGAAAAAACGCGTTTTGAACGCAATTGGACGACGTTCGTCAACCCCGCTTTTTGCCCTGCTTGGAAAAGCCCACTCAAAATGGTGGTATGAAACCGACCTCGTGGTATTCGATCCTAAGGGTGTTTTTTCGTTTCGCCCCGATGGGGAAAGTCGAAAAAACGCGTTTTGAACGCAATTGGACGACGTTCGTCAACCCGGCTTTTTGCCCTGCTTGGAAAAGCCCACTGAAAATGGTGGTATGAAACCGATCTCGTGGAATTCGATCCTAAGGGTGTTTTTTCGTTTCGCCCCGATGGGGAAAGTCGAAAAAACGCGTTTTGAACGCAATTGGACGACGTTCGTCAACCCGGCTTTTTGCCCTGCTTGGAAAAGCCCACTCAAAATGGTGGTATGAAACCGATCTCGTGGAATTCGATCCTAAGGGTGTTTTTTCGTTTCGCCCCGATGGGGAAAGTCGAAAAAACGCGTTTTGAACGCAATTGGACGACGTTCGTCAACCCGGCTTTTTGCCCTGCTTGGAAAAGCCCACTCAAAATGGTGGTATGAAACCGACCACGTGGAATTCGATCCCAAGGGTGTTGTTTCGTTTCGCCCCTATGGGGAAAGTCGAAAAAACGCGTTTTGAACGCAATTGGACGACGTTCGTCAACCCGGCTTTTTGCCCTGCTTGGAAAAGCCCACTCAAAATGGTGGTATGAAACCGACCTCGTGGAATTCGATCCCAAGGGTGTGTTTTCGTTTCGCCCCTATGGGGAAAGTCGAAAAAACGCGTTTTGAACGCAATTGGACGACGTTCGTCAACCCGGCTTTTTGCCCTGCTTGGAAAAGCCTACTCAAAATGGTGGTATGAAACCGACCTCGTGGTATTCGATCCTAAGGGTGTTTTTTCGTTTCGCCCCGATGGGGAAAGTCGAAAAAACGCGTTTTGAACGCAATTGGACGACGTTCGTCAACCCGGCTTTTTGCCCTGCTTAGAAAAGCCCACTGAAAATGGTAATATGAAACCGACCACGTGGAATTCGATCCCAAGGGTGTTGTTTCGTTTCGCCCCGATGGGGAAAGTCGAAAAACGCGTTTTGAACGCAATTGGACGACGTTCGTCAACCCGGCTTTTTGCCCTGCTTGGAAAAGCCCACTCAAAATGGTGGTATGAAACCGACCACGTGGTATTCGATCCTAAGGGTGTTGTTTCGTTTCTCCCCGATGGGGAAAGTCGAAAAAACGCGTTTTGAACGCAATTGGACGACGTTCGTCAACCCCGCTTTTTGCACTGCTTGGAAAAGCCCACTCAAAATGGTGGTATGAAACCGACCTCGTGGTATTCGATCCTAAGGGTGTTTTTTCGTTTCGCCCCGATGGGGAAAGTCGAAAAAACGCGTTTTGAACGCAATTGGACGACGTTCGTCAACCCGGCTTTTTGCCCTGCTTGGAAAAGCCCACTGAAAATGGTGGTATGAAACCGATCTCGTGGAATTCGATCCTAAGGGTGTTTTTTCGTTTCGCCCCGATGGGGAAAGTCGAAAAAACGCGTTTTGAACGCAATTGGACGACGTTCGTCAACCCGGCTTTTTGCCCTGCTTGGAAAAGCCCACTCAAAATGGTGGTATGAAACCGACCACGTGGAATTCGATCCCAAGGGTGTTGTTTCGTTTCGCCCCTATGGGGAAAGTCGAAAAAACGCGTTTTGAACGCAATTGGACGACGTTCGTCAACCCGGCTTTTTGCCCTGCTTGGAAAAGCCCACTCAAAATGGTGGTATGAAACCGACCTCGTGGAATTCGATCCCAAGGGTGTGTTTTCGTTTCGCCCCTATGGGGAAAGTCGAAAAAACGCGTTTTGAACGCAATTGGACGACGTTCGTCAACCCGGCTTTTTGCCCTGCTTGGAAAAGCCTACTCAAAATGGTGGTATGAAACCGACCTCGTGGTATTCGATCCTAAGGGTGTTTTTTCGTTTCGCCCCGATGGGGAAAGTCGAAAAAACGCGTTTTGAACGCAATTGGACGACGTTCGTCAACCCGGCTTTTTGCCCTGCTTGGAAAAGCCCACTGAAAATGGTGGTAAAAAAACCGACCACGTGGAATTCGATCCCAAGGGTGTTGTTTCGTTTCGCCCCGATGGGGAAAGTCGAAAAACGCGTTTTGAACGCAATTGGACGACGTTCGTCAACCCGGCTTTTTGCCCTGCTTGGAAAAGCCCACTCAAAATGGTGGTATGAAACCGACCACGTGGAATTTGATCCCAAGGGTGTTGTTTCGTTTCGCCCCGATGGGGAAAGTCGAAAAACGCGTTTTGAACGCAATTGGACGACGTTCGTCAACCCGGCTTTTTGCCCTGCTTGGAAAAGCCCACTCAAAATGGTGGTATGAAACCGACCTCGTGGTATTCGATCCTAAAGGTTGTTTTTTCGTTTCGCCCCGATGGGGAAAGTCGAAAAAACGCGGTTTGAACGCAATTGGACGACGTTCGTCAACCCGGCTTTTTGCCCTGCTTGGAAAAGCCCACTGAAAATGGTGGTATGAAACCAACCACGTGGAATTCGATTCCTAGGGTGTTGTTTCGTCTCGCCCCGATGGGGAAAGTCGAAAAACGCGTTTTGAACGCAATTGGACGACGTTCGTCAACCCGGCTTTTTGCCCTGCTTGGAAAAGCCCACTCAAAATGGTGGTATGTAACCGACCTCGTGGTATTCGATCCTAAGGGTGTTGTTTCGTTTCTCCCCGATGGGGAAAGTCGAAAAAACGCGTTTTGAACGCAATTGGACGACGTTCGTCAACCCGGCTTTTTGCCCTGCTTGGAAAAGCCCACTCAAAATGGTGGTATGAAACCGACCTCGTGGAATTCGATCCCAAGGGTGTTGTTTCGTTTCGCCCCTATGGGGAAAGTCGAAAAAACGCGTTTTGAACGCAATTGGACGACGTTCGTCAACCCGGCTTTTTGCCCTGCTTGGAAAAGCCTACTCAAAATGGTGGTATGAAACCGACCTCGTGGTATTCGATCCTAAGGGTGTTTTTTCGTTTCGCCCCGATGGGGAAAGTCGAAAAAACGCGTTTTGAACGCAATTGGACGACGTTCGTCAACCCGGCTTTTTGCCCTGCTTAGAAAAGCCCACTGAAAATGGTGGTATGAAACCGACCACGTGGAATTCGATCCCAAGGGTGTTGTTTCGTTTCGCCCCGATGGGGAAAGTCGAAAAACGCGTTTTGAACGCAATTGGACGACGTTCGTCAACCCGGCTTTTTGCCCTGCTTGGAAAAGCCCACTCAAAATGGTGGTATGAAACCCATCTCGTGGAATTCGATCCTAAGGGTGTTTTTTCGTTTCGCCCCGATGGGGAAAGTCGAAAAAACGCGTTTTGAACGCAATTGGACGACGTTCGTCAACCCGGCTTTTTGCCCTGCTTGGAAAAGCCCACTCAAAATGGTGGTATGAAACCGACCTCGTGGAATTCGATCCCAAGGGTGTTGTTTCGTTTCGCCCCGATGGGGAAAGTCGAAAAAACGCGTTTTGAACGCAATTGGACGACGTTCGTCAACCCGGCTTTTTGCCCTGCTTGGAAAACCCCACTCAAAATGGTGGTATGAAACCGATCTCGTGGAAGTCGATCCTAAGGGTGTTTTTTCGTTTCGCCCCGATGGGGAAAGTCGAAAAAACGCGTTTTGAACGCAATTGGACGACGTTCGTCAACCCGGCTTTTTGCCCTGCTTAGAAAAGCCCACTGAAAATGGTGGTATGAAACCGACCACGTGGAATTCGATCCCAAGGGTGTTGTTTCGTTTCGCCCCGATGGGGAAAGTCGAAAAACGCGTTTTGAACGCAATTGGACGACGTTCGTCAACCCGGCTTTTTGCCCTGCTTGGAAAAGCCCACTCAAAATGGTGGTATGAAACCGATCTCGCGGAATTCGATCCTAAGGGTGTTTTTTCGTTTCGCCCCGATGGGGAAAAACGAAAAAACGCGTTTTGAACGCAATTGGACGACGTTCGTCAACTCGGCTTTTTGCCCTGCTTGGAAAAGCCCACTCAAAATGGTGGTATGAAACCGACCTCGCGGAATTCGATCCCAAGGGTGTTGTTTCGTTTCGCCCCTATGGGGAAAGTCGAAAAAACGCGTTTTGAACGCAATTGGACGACGTTCGTCAACCCGGCTTTTTGCCCTGCTTGGAAAAGCCTACTCAAAATGGTGGTATGAAACCGACCTCGTGGTATTCGATCCTAAGGGTGTTTTTTCGTTTCGCCCCGATGGGGAAAGTCGAAAAAACGCGTTTTGAACGCAATTGGACGACGTTCGTCAACCCGGCTTTTTGCCCTGCTTAGAAAAGCCCACTGAAAATGGTGGTATGAAGCCGACCACGTGGAATTCGATCCCAAGGGTGTTGTTTCGTTTCGCCCCGATGGGGAAAGTCGAAAAACGCGTTTTGAACGCAATTGGACGACGTTCGTCAACCCGGCTTTTTGCCCTGCTTGGAAAAGCCCACTCAAAATGGTGGTATGAAACCGACCTCGTGGTATTCGATCCTAAGGGTGTTGTTTGGTTTCGCCCCGATGGGGAAAGTCGAAAAAACGCGTTTTGAACGCAATTGGACGACGTTCGCCAACCCGGCTTTTTGCCCTGCTTGGAAAAGCCCACTCAAAATGGTGGTATGAAACCGATCTCGTGGAATTCTATCCTAAGGGTTTTTTTTCGTTTCGCCCCGATGGGGAAAGTCGAAAAAACGCGTTTTGAACGCAATTGGACGACGTTCGTCAACTCGGCTTTTTGCCCTGCTTGGAAAACCCCACTCAAAATGGTGGTATGAAACCGACCTCGTGGAATTCGATCCCAAGGGTGTTGTTTCGTTTCGCCCCTATGGGGAAAGTCGAAAAAACGCGTTTTGAACGCAATTGGACGACGTTCGTTAACCCGGCTTTTTGCCCTGCTTGGAAAAGCCTACTCAAAATGGTGGTATGAAACCGACCTCGTGGTATTCGATCCTAAGGGTGTTTTTTCGTTTCGCCCCGATGGGGAAAGTCGAAAAAACGCGTTTTGAACGCAATTGGACGACGTTCGTCAACCCGGCTTTTTGCCCTGCTTAGAAAAGCCCACTGAAAATGGTGGTATGAAGCCGACCACGTGGAATTCGATCCCAAGGGTGTTGTTTCGTTTCGCCCCGATGGGGAAAGTCGAAAAACGCGTTTTGAACGCAATTGGACGACGTTCGTCAACCCGGCTTTTTGCCCTGCTTGGAAAAGCCCACTCAAAATGGTGGTATGAAACCGACCTCGTGGTATTCGATCCTAAGGGTGTTGTTTGGTTTCGCCCCGATGGGGAAAGTCGAAAAAACGCGTTTTGAACGCAATTGGACGACGTTCGCCAACCCGGCTTTTTGCCCTGCTTGGAAAAGCCCACTCAAAATGGTGGTATGAAACCGATCTCGTGGAATTCTATCCTAAGGGTTTTTTTTCGTTTCGCCCCGATGGGGAAAGTCGAAAAAACGCGTTTTGAACGCAATTGGACGACGTTCGTCAACTCCGCTTTTTGCCCTGCTTGGAAAACCCCACTCAAAATGGTGGTATGAAACCGACCTCGTGGAATTCGATCCCAAGGGTGTTGTTTCGTTTCGCCCCTATGGGGAAAGTCGAAAAAACGCGTTTTGAACGCAATTGGACGACGTTCGTTAACCCGGCTTTTTGCCCTGCTTGGAAAAGCCTACTCAAAATGGTGGTATGAAACCGACCTCGTGGTATTCGATCCTAAGGGTGTTTTTTCGTTTCGCCCCGATGGGGAAAGTCGAAAAAACGCGTTTTGAACGCAATTGGACGACGTTCGTCAACCCGGCTTTTTGCCCTGCTTAGAAAAGCCCACTGAAAATGGTGGTATGAAACCGACCACGTGGAATTCGATCCCAAGGGTGTTGTTTCGTTTCGCCCCGATGGGGAAAGTCGTAAAACGCGTTTTGAACGCAATTGGACGACGTTCGTCAACCCGGCTTTTTGCCCTGCTTGGAAAAGCCCACTCAAAATGGTGGTATGAAACCGACCTCGTGGAATTCGATCCCAAGGGTGTTGTTTCGTTTCGCCCCGATGGGGAAAGTCGAAAAAACGCGTTTTGAACGCAATTGAACGACGTTCGTCAACCCGGCTTTTTGCCCTGCTTGGAAAAGACCACTCAAAATGGTGGTATGAAACCGATCTCGTGGAATTTGATCCTAAGGGTGTTTTTTCGTTTCGCCCCGATGGGGAAAGTCGAAAAAACGCGTTTTGCACGCAATTGGACGACGTTCGTCAACTCGGCTTTTTGCCCTGCTTGGAAAAGCCCACTCAAAATGGTGGTATGAAACCGACCTCGTGGAATTCGATCCCAAGGGTGTTGTTTCGTTTCGCCCCTATGGGGAAAGTCGAAAAAACGCGTTTTGAACGCAATTGGACGACGTTCGTCAACCCGGCTTTTTGCCCTGCTTGGAAAAGCCTACTCAAAATGGTGGTATGAAACCGACCTCGTGGTATTCGATCCTAAGGGTGTTTTTTCGTTTCGCCCCGATGGGGAAAGTCGAAAAAACGCGTTTTGAACGCAATTGGACGACGTTCGTCAACCCGGCTTTTTGCCCAGCTTAGAAAAGCCCACTGAAAATGGTGGTATGAAACCGACCACGTGGAATTCGATCCCAAGGGTGTTGTTTCGTTTCGCCCCGATGGGGAAAGTCGAAAAACGCGTTTTGAACGCAATTGGACGACGTTCGTCAACCCGGCTTTTTGCCCTGCTTGGAAAAGCCCACTCAAAATGGTGGTATGAAACCGACCTCGTGGTATTCGATCCTAAGGGTGTTGTTTCGTTTCGCGCCGATGGGGAAAGTCGAAAAAACGCGTTTTGAACGCAATTGGACGACGTTCGTCAACCCGGCTTTTTGCCCTGCTTGGAAAAGCCCACTCAAAATGGTGGTATGAAACCGATCTCGTGGAATTCGATCCTAAGGGTGTTTTTTCGTTTCGCCCCGATGGGGAAAGTCGAAAAAACGCGTTTTGAACACAATTGGACGACGTTCGTCAGCTCGGCTTTTTGCCCTGCTTGGAAAAGCCCACTCAAAATGGTGGTATGAAACCGACCTCGTGGAATTCGATCCCAAGGGTGTTGTTTCGTTTCGCCCCGATGGGGAAAGTCGAAAAAACGCGTTTTGAACGCAATTGGACGACGTTCGTCAACCCGGCTTTTTGCCCTGCTTGGAAAAGCCCACTCAAAATGGTGGTATGAAACCGATCTCGTGGAATTCGATCCTAAGGGTGTTTTTTCGTTTCGCCCCGATGGGGAAAGTCGAAAAAACGCGTTTTGAACGCAATTGGACGACGTTCGTCAACCCGGCTTTTTGCCCTGCTTGGAAAAGCCCACTCAAAATGGTGGTATGAAACCGACCTCGTGGAATTCGATCCCAAGGGTGTTGTTTCGTTTCGCCCCGATGGGGAAAGTCGAAAAAACGCGTTTTGAACGCAATTGGACGACGTTCGTCAACCCGGCTTTTTGCCCTGCTTGGAAAAGCCCACTCAAAATGGTGGTATGAAACCGACCTCGTGGAATTCGATCCCAAGGGTGTTTTTTCGTTTCGCCCCGATGGGGAAAGTCGAAAAAACGCGTTTTGAACGCAATTGGACGACGTTCGTCAACCCGGCTTTTTGCCCTGCTTGGAAAAGCCCACTCAAAATGGTGGTATGAAACCTACCTCGTGGTATTCGATCCTAAGGGTGTTTTTTCGTTTCGCCCCGATGGGGAAAGTCGAAAAAACGCGTTTTGAACGCAATTGGACGACGTTCGTCAACCCGGCTTTTTGCCCTGCTTGGAAAAGACCACTCAAAATGGTGGTATGAAACCGACCTCGTGGAATTCGATCCTAAGGGTGTTTTTTCGTTTCGCCCCGATGGGGAAAGTCGAAAAAACGCGTTTTGAACGCAATTGGACGACGTTCGTCAACCCGGCTTTTTGCCCTGCTTGGAAAAGCCCACTCAAAATGGTGGTATGAAACCGATCTCGTGGAATTCGATCCTAAGGGTGTTTTTCGTTTCGCCCCGATGGGGAAAGTCGAAAAAACGCGTTTTGAACGCAATTGGACGACGTTCGTCAACCCGGCTTTTTGCCCTGCTTGGAAAAGCCCACTCAAAATGGTGGTATGAAACCGACCTCTTGGAATTCGATCCCAAGGGTGTTGTTTCGTTTCGCCCCTATGGGGAAAGTCGAAAAAACGCGTTTTGAACGCAATTGGACGACTTTCGTCAACCCGGCTTTTTGCCCTGCTTGGAAAAGCCTACTCAAAATGGTGGTATGAAACCGACCTCGTGGTATTCGATCCTAAGGGTGTTTTTTCGTTTCGCCCCGATGGGGAAAGTCGAAAAAACGCGTTTTGAACGCAATTGGACGACGTTCGTCAACCTGGCTTTTTGCCCTGCTTAGAAAAGCCCACTGAAAATGGTGGTATGAAACCGACCACGTGGAATTCGATCCCAAGGGTGTTGTTTCGTTTCGCCCCGATGGGGAAAGTAGAAAAACGCGTTTTGAACGCAATTGGACGACGTTCGTCAACCCGGCTTTTTGCCCTGCTTGGAAAAGCCCACTCAAAATGGTGGTATAAAACCGATCTCGTGGAATTCGATCCTAAGGGTGTTTTTTCGTTTCGCCCCGATGGGGAAAGTCGAAAAAACGCGTTTTGAACGCAATTGGACGACGTTCGTCAACCCGGCTTTTTGCCCTGCTTGGAAAAGCCCACTCAAAATGGTGGTATGAAACCGACCTAGTGGAATTCGAACCCAAGGGTGTTGTTTCGTTTCGCCCCGATGGGGAAAGTCGAAAAAACGCGTTTTGAACGCAATTGGACGACGTTCGTCAACCCGGCTTTTTGCCCTGCTTGGAAAAGCCCACTCAAAATGGTGGTATGAAACCGACCTCGTGGAATTCGATCCTAAGGGTGTTTTTTCGTTTCGCCCCGATGGGGAAAGTCGAAAAAACGCGTTTTGAACGCAATTGGACGACGTTCGTCAACCCGGCTTTTTGCCCTGCTTGGAAAAGCCCACTCAAAATGGTGGTATGAAACCGACCTCGTGGAATTCGATCCCAAGGGTGTTGTTTCGTTTCGCCCCTATGGGGAAAGTCGAAAAAACGCGTTTTGAACGCAATTGGACGACGTTCGTCAACCCGGCTTTTTGCCCTGCTTGGAAAAGCCCACTCAAAATGGTGGTATGAAACCGACCTCGTGGTATTCGATCCTAAGGGTGTTTTTTCGTTTCGCCCCGATGGGGAAAGTCGAAAAAACGCGTTTTGAACGCAATTGGACGACGTTCGTCAAGCCGGCTTTTTGCCCTGCTTGGAAAAGCCCACTGAAAATAATGGTATGAAACCGACCACGTGGAATTCGACCCTAAGGGTGTTGTTTCGTTTCGCCCCGATGGGGAAAGTCGGAAAACGCGTTTTGAACGCAATTGGACGACGTTCGTCAACCCGGCTTTTTGCCCTGCTTGGAAAAGCCCACTCAAAATGGTGGTATGAAACCGACCTCGTGGAATTCGATCCCAAGGGTGTTGTTTCGTTTCGCCCCGATGGGGAAAGTCGAAAAAACGCGTTTTGAACGCAATTGGACGACGTTCGTCAACCCGGCTTTTTGCCCTGCTTGGAAAAGCCCACTCAAAATGGTGGTATGAAACCGACCTCGTGGAATTCGATCGCAAGGGTGTTTTTTCGTTTCGCCCCGATGGGGAAAGTTGAAAAAACGCGTTTTGAACGCAATTGGACGACGTTCGTCAACCCGGCTTTTTGCCCTGCTTGGAAAAGCCCACTCAAAATGGTGGTATGAAACCGACCTCGTGGAATTCGATCCCAAGAGTGTGTTTTTTCGTTTCGCCCAGATGGGGAAAGTCGAAAAAACGCGTTTTGAACGCAATTGGACGACGTTCGTCAACCCGGCTTTTTGCCCTGCTTGGAAAAGCCCACTCAAAATGGTGGTATGAAACCGACCTCGTGGAATTCGATCCTAAGGGTGTTTTTTCGTTTCGCCCCGATGGGGAAAGTCGAAAAAACGCGTTTTGAACGCAATTGGACGACGTTCGTCAACCCGGCTTTTTGCCCTGCTTGGAAAAGCCCACTCAAAATGGTGGTATGAAACCGACCTCGTGGAATTCGATCCCAAGGGTGTTGTTTCGTTTCGCCCCTATGGGGAAAGTCGAAAAAACGCGTTTTGAACGCAATTGGACGACGTTCGTCAACCCGGCTTTTTGCCCTGCTTGGAAAAGCCCACTCAAAATGGTGGTATGAAACCGACCTCGTGGTATTCGATCCTAAGGGTGTTTTTTCGTTTCGCCCCGATGGGGAAAGTCGAAAAAACGCGTTTTGAACGCAATTGGACGACGTTCGTCAAGCCGGCTTTTTGCCCTGCTTGGAAAAGCCCACTGAAAATAATGGTATGAAACCGACCACGTGGAATTCGACCCTAAGGGTGTTGTTTCGTTTCGCCCCGATGGGGAAAGTCGGAAAACGCGTTTTGAACGCAATTGGACGACGTTCGTCAACCCGGCTTTTTGCCCTGCTTGGAAAAGCCCACTCAAAATGGTGGTATGAAACCGACCTCGTGGAATTCGATCCCAAGGGTGTTGTTTCGTTTCGCCCCGATGGGGAAAGTCGAAAAAACGCGTTTTGAACGCAATTGGACGACGTTCGTCAACCCGGCTTTTTGCCCTGCTTGGAAAAGCCCACTCAAAATGGTGGTATGAAACCGACCTCGTGGAATTCGATCGCAAGGGTGTTTTTTCGTTTCGCCCCGATGGGGAAAGTTGAAAAAACGCGTTTTGAACGCAATTGGACGACGTTCGTCAACCCGGCTTTTTGCCCTGCTTGGAAAAGCCCACTCAAAATGGTGGTATGAAACCGACCTCGTGGAATTCGATCCCAAGAGTGTGTTTTTTCGTTTCGCCCAGATGGGGAAAGTCGAAAAAACGCGTTTTGAACGCAATTGGACGACGTTCGTCAACCCGGCTTTTTGCCCTGCTTGGAAAAGCCCACTCAAAATGGTGGTATGAAACCGACCTCGTGGAATTCGATCCTAAGGGTGTTTTTTCGTTTCGCCCCGATGGGGAAAGTCGAAAAAACGCGTTTTGAACGCAATTGGACGACGTTCGTCAACCCGGCTTTTTGCCCTGCTTGGAAAAGCCCACTCAAAATGGTGGTATGAAACCGACCTCGTGGAATTCGATCCCAAGGGTGTTGTTTCGTTTCGCCCCTATGGGGAAAGTCGAAAAAACGCGTTTTGAACGCAATTGGACGACGTTCGTCAACCCGGCTTTTTGCCCTGCTTGGAAAAGCCCACTCAAAATGGTGGTATGAAACCGACCTCGTGGTATTCGATCCTAAGGGTGTTTTTTCGTTTCGCCCCGATGGGGAAAGTCGAAAAAACGCGTTTTGAACGCAATTGGACGACGTTCGTCAACCCGGCTTTTTGCCCTGCTTGGAAAAGCCCACTGAAAATAATGGTATGAAACCGACCACGTGGAATTCGACCCTAAGGGTGTTGTTTCGTTTCGCCCCGATGGGGAAAGTCGGAAAACGCGTTTTGAACGCAATTGGACGACGTTCGTCAACCCGGCTTTTTGCCCTTCTTGGAAAAGCCCACTGAAAATGGTGGTATGAAACCGACCACGTGGAATTCGATCCCAAGGGTGTTGTTACGTTTCGCCCCGATGGGGAAAGTCGAAAAACGCGTTTTGAACGCAATTGGACGACGTTCGTCAACCCGGCTTTTTGCCCTGCTTGGAAAACCCACTAAAAATGGTGGTATGAAACCGACCTCGTGGTATTCGATCCTAAGGGTGTTTTTTCGTTTCGCCCCGATGGGGAAAGTCGAAAAAACGCGTTTTGAACGCAATTGGACGACGTTCGTCAACCCGGCTTTTTGCCCTGCTTGGAAAAGCCCACTCAAAATGGTGGTATGAAACCGATCTCGTGGAATTCGATCCTAAGGGTGTTTTTTCGTTTCGCCCCGATGGGGAAAGTCGAAAAAACGCGTTTTGAACGCAATTGGACGACGTTCGTCAACCCGGCTTTTTGCCCTGCTTGGAAAAGCCCACTCAAAATGGTGGTATGAAACCGACCTCGTGGAATTTGATCCCAAGGGTGTTGTTTCGTTTCGCCCCGATGGGGAAAGTCGAAAAAACGCGTTTTGAACGCAATTGGACGACGTTCGTCAACCCGGCTTTTTGCCCTGCTTGGAAAAGCCCACTCAAAATGGTGGTATGAAACCGACCTCGTGGAATTCGATCCCAAGGGTGTTTTTTCGTTTCGCCCCGATGGGGAAAGTCGAAAAAACGCGTTTTGAACGCAATTTGACGACGTTCGTCAACCCGGCTTTTTGCCCTGCTTGGAAAAGCCCACTCAAAATGGTGGTATCAAACCGAATTCGTGGAATTCGATCCCAAGGGTGTTGTTTCGTTTCGCCCCTATGGGGAAAGTCGAAAAGACGCGTTTTGAACGCAATTGGACGACGTTCGTCAACCCGGCTTTTTGCCCTGCTTGGAAAAGCCCACTCAAAATGGTGGTATGAAACCGATCTCGTGGAATTCGATCCTAAGGGTGTTTTTTCGTTTCGCCCCGATGGGGAAAGTCGAAAAAACGCGTTTTGAACGCAATTGGACGACGTTCGTCAACCCGGCTTTTAGCCCTGCTTAGAAAAGCCCACTGAAAATGGTGGTATGAAACCGACCACGTGGAATTCGATCCCAAGGGTGTTGTTTCGTTTCGCCCCGATGGGGAAAGTCGAAAAACGCGTTTTGAACGCAATTGGACGACGTTCGTCAACCCGGCTTTTTGCCCTGCTTGGAAAAGCCCACTCAAAATGGTGGTATGAAACCGACCTCGTGGAATTCGATCCCAAGGGTGTTTTTTCGTTTCGCCCCGATGGGGAAAGTCGAAAAAACGCGTTTTGAATGCAATTGGACGACGTTGGTCAACCCGGCTTTTTGCCCTGCTTGGAAAAGCCCACTCAAAATGGTGGTATGAAACCGATCTCGTGGAATTCGATCCCAAGGGTGTTGTTTCGTTTCGCCCCTATGGGGAAAGTCGAAAAAACGCGTTTTGAAGGCAATTGGACGACGTTCGTCAACCCGGCTTTTTGCCCTGCTTGGAAAAGCCTACTCAAAATGGTGGTATGAAACCGACCTCGTGGTATTCGATCCTAAGGGTGTTTTTTCGTTTCGCCCCGATGGGGAAAGTCGAAAAAACGCGTTTTGAACGCAATTGGACGACGTTCGTCAACCCGGCTTTTTGCCCTGGTAGGTAGGTAGGTAAAACTTTATTTATGCAGGGTGGCCCATTCAGCACAGTGGCTGGTATCCAGAGGGGCCCTGCTAAATACAATTTCTAAAAATATAAAATGTCTAATAGTTTAAAATAGTTATAAAAATAGAGTTAAAAAAACTAATGTCTAGTGGTTAAAATAGTTATATAAAAAGGGTTTAAAAAAATTGAAACGAGTTACAAGCATGAACTGGTAGGGAAAAAAATAGATATCATAAATTAGGTGCTATAAATAAAATGGGCTTTGACAAGATTTTTAAAAGAGGAGAGTGATACAGCTTGTTGGATTTTACAAGGTAGTGAATTAAAAAGGGCTGTGCCAGAAAATCTAAAAGTCCGTTTGCCAAGACTAAGTTTGGGTTTTGGTAGATGGAGGTCAGCCTTCCTTCGAGTGTTGTAACCATGTACATTGTAGTTCCTAATGAAATAGTTACTTAAATACTGAGGAACTAAGTTATGCAAACATTTAAAAACTAAAACACATTTGTGTATTTTACGGTTTGTTTCTAAGTCAGTCCACCCTAAAACATTAAAAGTATCTCTAGAAGAGTCACGCTTGAGAATGAGACGGGCAGCACGGTTTTGCAACCGCTGCAGACTTTTGCTGGAGCCAACAGACAGTTCACCCCAAGCAGTGTCAGTATAGCTTAAGATTGGCTCAATAAGGGTATTGTAGACACACTTCGCTGCTTTAAGAGTGAGGCAAGATCGTATGCGTGCTAGAAGTCCTAGACGCTGATTAACTTTTTTACAAGTAGTGTCTATATGCTCTTTCCAGTGAAGCTGTTCATCGAGCATAGTCCCAAGGTAAGTGAACTTCGTCACTCTCTCTATGTCCTTGCTTTGAATCTGCAGGACAAAGTCTGAGGTGGTTTGCAGCAATTGTCTTGTTCCAAAGAGTAACCCTTTGGTTTTGCTCTGGTTTAGTATTAGCTTACTGTTCACCAACCACTGCTCAACACGGTTGAGGTCTTCTTGTAAATTTTCCCTGATGTTGCTAACCTCAGATCCAGAATAATAGATAACAGTGTCATCCGCATACATGCTAATCGACGAGTGCAGTAAACATTGAGGCAAATCGTTTATGTGTATCACAAATAATAGAGGCCCCAACAAGGAACCCTGAGGAACACCGAAGTCGAGAGGAAGGCTGGATGATAACTCCTTTCCATATTGAACTCGCTGCGAGCGGGTGGTGAGATAGTTTCTGAACCAGCCGAGACTGTGCCCTCTAACTCCATAGTGCTCTAGCTTGTGAAGGAGACATTTGTGGTCAACAAGATCGAAAGCCTTTTTTAAGTCAATAAAGGCAGCGCCAGTCAACTGTTGTTTGTCCATGTGTTCTAATATGTGATCAACCAAGTGGACAACCGCGGTTTCGGTAGAATGCTTCTTACGGAAGCCGGATTGATATACCGATAGAACTTTGTTAACCTCAAAAAATGCTAACAGTTGAACTTGGACCGCACGTTCCATGACCTTGGAAACGAGGGGGAGAACTGAAATCGGACGATAGTTGTTCTCGTCATCCTTTTTTCCTGCCTTAAAAATGGGAGTTACTTTAGCCTCCTTCCACTGAGATGGGATTTCGCCAGACGAAATTGTGAGGTTTATGAGATAAGTGATTGGCTTGGCTATTACAGAGGATGCGTCTTTGAGGAGTTTTGCGGGGATTTTGTCAAGCCCGGTAGCTTTGGATGATTTTAGCTTTGACAGCTCATGGCGCACGAAACTGGCGCTAACTTCTTGCAGAGTAAAGTCACTGTTAACTCTGGGGGCTAAAATTCTAGGCAAGGTATGGTCTTTGAAGACGCTGCATAGATTCTTTGCAATTGATGAAAAGAACTTGTTAAAGTTCGTTGCCGACATTGTTTCTGATCCTCCGGACGCAGATTTCTTTTGTTTAGGTAAGATCTTGTTTAGTGTTCGCCACATTTCTTTAGAGCTTTGATCATTTGAGAGCTGGCTGGAGTAATAACAACATTTTTCTTTACGCATTTTTGTGTTCACCGCATTACGTAATCTTTTGTAGTTGCTCCAGTGAAGCTCTTTGTTTGTTGACATCGCTTTTTTGTGTTGATGATCACGCTGGTGCATGAGGTCTTTTATTTCTGGCGTTAACCATGGCACGGATCTTCCGCGGACACGGCGCGTGACAACGGGCGCGTGTTCATCGGCCGCTGTGAGAAATAGGTCTTTGAATGACTGCCACGCATCATTAGGAGTTTGGTCAAGTTCTAAGATATCCCATGGGATGCTGTTTAAATCCTCGCAAAACAAAGCGGGGTCGTAATGTTTATAATTCCTGGCCTCAACAATCCTTGGCGGTGGAAGCGGAATTCTGTGAAGTTTCCTAATTCCAAAAATGGCCGAGTGATCGGAAAAACCGATCGGTAATACTCCAGAAACATAAAGTTCAGGCTTTGAAGTAAAAAATAAATCAATAAGAGTTCTAGAATTTTGAGTAATCCTGGTAGGGTCGGTAATGAGCTGCTTCAAGTTGAATAAATTTACAATGCGCTGGAAATTTTTTGTCGCCGCATTTGGTGAAGTATAATCAAAATTGAAAACACCAAGTAGAAAAGTTTCGAGACTTTCATTTACGTGGTTATTTAACATTTCCTCCAAACTGTCCGTAAATGTCGAAGCGTCGAGGTTTGGTGGTCTGTAAATAGCCCCAAACAGGATCTTTTTACTGTTCGGTTGTGATAACTCAAACCAAAGAGCTTCGATATTGTCGGCGGGAGTATCGAGGCGATTGAAACTCAAATTATCTGCTATGTAAACAGCTATACCACCCCCATGGCGGTCTCTGTCTCTTCTCATTAGCTGATACTCAGGGAGAGAAAGCTCTACATCCGAGAAAGAGTCGTCCAGCCAAGTTTCATTAAGGGACAGGACGTGAGGTTTGAACTTGTCACAAAACAGCCGCAACTCGTCCATCTTATTCCTCAGACTACAGATGTTGATGTGAAATGCCCGGAGACCTTTCGCTTCGAAAGGCAGTGATGTTGCAGGCCCTGGATTTGAAGACACATCGTTAGCCAGGAGTACTAGGTTTGCAGCTAGTGTGATATTCAGAAGTTTCGCGGCAAGGACTAGCTTCGACGTCGGCGCCATTTTGGAAGATGATTTGGAACTTGACTTCATTTCGGATGGTGCAGAGTCGGTTTTAGGTCGGTTTAGGTCCTGGGATGTCGATAGAATCTGTAGCCTATCATGCATAGGTAGTTTGGAAGCATTATTAAGGAACTGGACAGCGATTAAACCAACTAAGAGATAGATTATTAGGGAGCGAGAGAAACGTGACCAGCCCGCCATTATGCAAATGCAAATCCTGCTTGGAAAAGCCCACTGAAAATGGTGGTATGAAACCGACCACGTGGAATTCGATCCCAAGGGTGTTGTTTCGTTTCGCCCCGATGGGGAAAGTCGAAAAACGCGTTTTGAACGCAATTGGACGACGTTCGTCAACCCGGCTTTTTGCCCTGCTTGGAAAAGCCCACTCAAAATGGTGGTATGAAACCGACCTCGTGGTATTCGATTCGAAGGGTGTTTTTTCGTTTCGCTCCGATGGGGAAAGTCAAAAAAAACGCGTTTTGAACGCAATTGGACGACGTTCGTCAACCCGGCTTTTTGCCCTGCTTGGAAAAGCCCACTCAAAATGGTGGTATGAAACCGATCTCATGGAATTCGATCCTAAGGGTGTTTTTTCGTTTCGCCCCGATGGGGAAAGTCGAAAAAACGCGTTTTGAACACAATTGGACGACGTTCGTCAACCCGGCTTTTTGCCCTGCTTGGAAAAGCCCATTGAAAATGGTGGTATGAAACCGACCTCGTGGAATTCGATCCCAAGGGTGTTGTTTCGTTTCGCCCCGATGGGAAAAGTCGAAAAAACGCGTTTTGAACACAATTGGACGACGTTCGTCAACCCGGCTTTTTGCCCTGCTTGGAAAAGCCCACTGAAAATGGTGGTATGAAACCGACCACGTGGAATTCGATCCCAAGGGTGTTGTTTCGTTTCGCCCCGATGGGGAAAGTCGAAAAACGCGTTTTGAACGCAATTGGACGACGTTCGTCAACCCGGCTTTTTGCCCTGCTTGGAAAAGCCCACTCAAAATGGTGGTATGAAACCGACCTCGTGGTATTCGATCCTAAGGGTGTTTTTTCGTTTCGCCCCGATGGGGAAAGTCGAAAAAACGCGTTATGAACGCAATTGGACGACGTTCGTCAACCCGGCTTTTTGCCCTGCTTGGAAAAGCCCACTCAAAATGGTGGTATGAAACCGACCTCGTGGTATTCGATCCTAAGGGTGTTTTTTCGTTTCGCCCCGATGGGGAAAGTCGAAAAAACGCGTTTTGAACGCAATTGGACGACGTTCGTCAACCCGGCTTTTTGCCCTGCTTGGAAAAGCCCACTCAAAATTGTGGTATGAAACCGATCTCGTGGAATTCGATCCTAAGGGTGTTTTTTCGTTTCGCCCCGATGGGGAAAGTAAAAAAAAAACGCGTTTTGAACGCAATTGGACGACGTTCGTCAACCCGGCTTTTTGCCCTGCTTGGAAAAGCCCACTCAAAATGGTGGTATGAAACCGATCTCGTGGAATTCGATCTTAAGGGTGTTTTTTCGTTTCGCCCCGATGGGGAAAGTCGAAAAAACGCGTTTTGAACGCAATTGGACGACGTTCGTCAACCCGGCTTTTTGCCCTGCTTGGAAAAGCCCACTCAAAATGGTGGTATGAAACCGACCTCGTGGTATTCGATCCCAAGGGTGTTTTTTCGTTTCGCCCCGATGGGGAAAGTCGAAAAAACGCGTTTTGAACGCAATTGGACGACGTTCGTCAACCCGGCTTTTTGCCCTGCTTGGAAAAGCCCACTCAAAATGGTGGTATGAAACCGAATTCGTGGAATTCGATCCCAAGGGTGTTGTTTCGTTTCGCCCCGATGGGGAGAGTCGAAAAACGCGTTTTGAACGCAATTGGACGACGTTCGTCAACCCGGCTTTTTGCCCTGCTTGGAAAAGCCCACTCAAAATGGTGGTATGAAACCGACCACGTGGTATTCGATCCCAAGGGTGTTGTTTCGTTTCGCCCCGTTGGGGAAAGTCGAAAAACGCGTTTTGAACGCAATTGGACGACGTTCCTCAACCCGGCTTTTTGCCCTGCTTGGAAAAGCCCACTGAAAATGGTGGTATGAAACCGACCACGTGGAATTCGATCCCAAGGGTGTTGTTTCGTTTCGCCCCGATGGGGAAAGTCGAAAAACGCGTTTTGAACGCAATTGGACGACGTTCGTCAACCCGGCTTTTTGCCCTGCTTGGAAAAGCCCACTGAAAATGGTGGTATGAAACCGACCACGTGGAATTCGATCCCAAGGGTGTTGTTTCGTTTCGCCCCGATGGGGAAAGTCGAAAAACGCGTTTTGAACGCAATTGGACGACGTTCGTCAACCCGGCTTTTTGCCCTGCTTGGAAAATCCCACTCAAAATGGTGGTATGAAACCGACCTCGTGGTATTCGATTCGAAGGGTGTTTTTTCGTTTCGCCCCGATGGGGAAAGTCAAAAAAAACGCGTTTTGAACGCAATTGGACGACGTTCGTCAACCCGGCTTTTTGCCCTGCTTGGAAAAGCCCACTCAAAATGGTGGTATGAAACCGATCTCATGGAATTCGATCCTAAGGGTGTTTTTTCGTTTCGCCCCGATGGGGAAAGTCGAAAAAACGCGTTTTGAACACAATTGGACGACGTTCGTCAACCCGGCTTTTTGCCCTGCTTGGAAAAGCCCACTGAAAATGGTGGTATGAAACCGACCTCGTGGAATTCGATCCCAAGGGTGTTGTTTCGTTTCGCCCCGATGGGAAAAGTCGAAAAAACGCGTTTTGAACGCAATTGGACGACGTTCGTCAACCCGGCTTTTTGCCCTGCTTGGAAAAGCCCACTCAAAATGGTGGTATGAAACCGACCTCGTGGAATTCGATCCCAAGGGTGTTGTTTCGTTTCGCCCCGATGGGGAAAGTCGAAAAACGCGTTTTGAACGCAATTGGACGACGTTCGTCAACCCGGCTTTTTGCCCTGCTTGGAAAAGCCCACTCAAAATGGTGGTTTGAAACCGATCTCGTGGAATTCGATCCTAAGGGTGTTTTTTCGTTTCGCCCCGATGGGGAAAGTCGAAAAAACGCGTTTTGAACACAATTGGACGACGTTCGTCAACCCGGCTTTTTGCCCTGCTTGGAAAAGCCCACTCAAAATGGTGGTATGAAACCGATCTCGTGGAATTCGATCCTAAGGGTGTTTTTTCGTTTCGCCCCGATGGGGAAAGTCGAAAAAACGCGTTTTGAACGCAATTGGACGACGTTCGTCAACCCGGCTTTTTGCCCTGCTTGGAAAAGCCCACTGAAAATGGTGGTATGAAACCGACCTCGTGGAATTCGATCCCAAGGGTGTTGTTTCGTTTCGCCCCGATGGGGAAAGTCGAAAAAACGCGTTTTGAACGCAATTGGACGACGTTCGTCAACCCGGCTTTTTGCCCTGCTTGGAAAAGCCCACTCAAAATGGTGGTATGAAACCGACCTCGTGGAATTCGATCCCAAGGGTGTTGTTTCGTTTCGCCCCTATGGGGAAAGTCGAAAAAACGCGTTTTGAAGGCAATTGGACGACGTTCGTCAACCCGGCTTTTTGCCCTGCTTGGAAAAGCCCACTCAAAATGGTGGTATGAAACCGATCTCGTGGAATTCGATCCTAAGGGTGTTTTTTCGTTTCGCCCCGATGGGGAAAGTCGAAAAAACGCGTTTTGAACGCAATTGGACGACGTTCGTCAACCCGGCTTTTTGCCCTGCTTGGAAAAGCCCACTCAAAATGGTGGTATGAAACCGACCACGTGGAATTCGATCCCAAAGGTGTTGTTTCGTTTCACCCCGATGGGGAAAGTCGAAAAACGCGTTTTGAACACAATTGGACGACGTTCGTCAACCCGGCTTTTTGCCCTGCTTGGAAAAGCCCATTCAAAATGGTGGTATGAAACCGATCTCGTGGAGTTCGATCCTAAGGGTGTTTTTTCGTTTCGCCCCGATGGGGAAAGTCGAAAAAACGCGTTTTGAACGCAATTGGACGACGTTCGTCAACCCGGCTTTTTGCCCTGCTTGGAAAAGCCCACTCAAAATGGTGGTATGAAACCGACCTCGTGGAATTCGATCCCAAGGGTGTTGTTTCGTTTCGCCCCGATGGGGAAAGTCGAAAAAACGCGTTTTGAACGCAATTGGACGACGTTCGTCAACCCGGCTTTTTGCCCTGCTTGGAAAAGCCCACTCAAAATGGTGGTATGAAACCGACCTCGTGGAATTCGATCCCAAGGGTGTTGTTTCGTTTCGCCCCGATGGTGAAAGTCGAAAAAACGCGTTTTGAACGCAATTGGACGACGTTCGTCAACCCGGCTTTTTGCCCTGCTTGGAAAAGCCCACTCAAAATGGTGGTATGAAACCGAATTCGTGGAATTCGATCCCAAGGGTGTTGTTTCGTTTCGCCCCGATGGGGAAAGTCGAAAAAAAACGTTTTGAACGCAATTGGACGACGTTCGTCAACCCGGCTTTTTGCCCTGCTTGGGAAAGCCCACTCAAAATGGTGGTATGAAACCGACCACGTGGAATTCGATCCCAAGGGTGTTGTTTCGTTTCGCCCCGATGGGGAAAGTCGAAAAACGCGTTTTGAACGCAATTGGACGACGTTCGTCAACCCGGCTTTTTGCCCTGCTTGGAAAAGCCCACTCAAAATGGTGGTATGAAACCGACCTCGTGGAATTCGATCCCAATGGTGTTGTTTCGTTTCGCCCCGATGGGGAAAGTCGAAAAAACGCGTTTTGAACGCAATTGGACGACGTTCGTCAACCCGGCTTTTTGCCCTGCTTGGAAAAGCCCACTCAAAATGGTGGTATGAAACCGATCTCGTGGAATTCGATCCTAAGGGTGTTTTTTCGTTTCGCCCCGATGGGGAAAGTCGAAAAAACGCGTTTTGAACGCAATTGGACGACGTTCGTCAACCCGGCTTTTTGCCCTGCTTGGAAAAGCCCACTTAAAATGGTGGTATGAAACCGACCTCGTGGAATTCGATCCCAAGGGTGTTGTTTCGTTTCGCCCCGATGGGGAAAGTCGAAAAAACGCGTTTTGAACGCAATTGGACGACGTTCGTCAACCCGGCTTTTTGCACTGCTTGGAAAAGCCCACTCAAAATGGTGGTATGAAACCGACCTCGTAGAATTCGATCCCAAGGGTGTTGTTTCGTTTCGCCCCGATGGGGAAAGTCGAAAAAACGCGTTTTGAACACAATTGGACGACGTTCGTCAACCCGGCTTTTTGCGCTGCTTGGAAAAGCCTACTCAAAATGGTGGTATGAAACCGAATTCGTGGAATTCGATCCCAAGGGTGTTGTTTCGTTTCGCCCCTATGTGGAAAGTCGAAAAAACGCGTTTTGAACGCAATTGGACGACGTTCGTCAACCCGACTTTTTGCCCTGCTTGGAAAAGCCCACTCAAAATGGTGGTATGAAACCGACCACGTGGAATTCGATCCCAAGGGTGTTGTTTCGTTTCGCCCCGATGGAGAAAGTCGAAAAACGCGTTTTGAACGCAATTGGACGACGTTCGTCAACCCGGCTTTTTGCCCTGCTTGGAAAAGCCCACTCAAAATGGTGGTATGAAACCGATCTCGTGGAATTCGATCCTAAGGGTGTTTTTTCGTTTCGCCCCGATGGGGAAAGTCGAAAAAACGCGTTTTGAACGCAATTGGACGACGTTCGTCAACCCGGCTTTTTGCCCTGCTTGGAAAGGCCCACTGAAAATGGTGGTATGAAACCGACCTAGTGGAATTCGATCCCAAGGGTGTTGTTTCGTTTCGCCCCGATGGGAAAAGTCGAAAAAACGCGTTTTGAACGCAATTGGACGACGTTCGTCAACCCGGCTTTTTGCCCTGCTTGGAAAAGCCCACTCAAAATGGTGGTATGAAACCGACCACGTAGAATTCGATCCCAAGGGTGTTGTTTCGTTTCGCCCCGATGGGGAAAGTTGAAAAAACACGTTTTGAACGCAATTGGACGACGTTCGTCAACCCGGCTTTTTGCCCTGCTTGGAAAAGCCCACTCAAAATGGTGGTATGAAACCGACCTCGTGGAATTCGATCCCAATGGTGTTGTTTCGTTTCGCCCCGATGGGGAAAGTCGAAAAAACGCGTTTTGAACGCAATTGGACGACGTTCGTCAACCCGGCTTTTTGCACTGCTTGGAAAAGCCCACTCAAAATGGTGGTATGAAACCGATCTCGTGGAATTCGATCCTAAGGGTGTTTTTTCCTTTCGCCCCGATGGGGAAAGTCGAAAAAACGCGTTTTGAACGCAATTGGACGACGTTCGTCAACCCGGCTTTTTGCCCTGCTTGGAAAAACCCACTGAAAATGGTGGTATGAAACCGACCTCGTGGAATTCGATCCCAAGGGTGTTGTTTCGTTTCGCCCCGATGGGAAAAGTCGAAAAAACGCGTTTTGAACGCAATTGGACGACGTTCGTCAACCCGGCTTTTTGCCCTGCTTTGAAAAGCCCACTCAAAATGGTGGTATGAAACCGACCTCGTGGAATTCGATCACAAGGGTGTTGTTTCGTTTCGCCCCGATGGGGAAAGTCGAAAAAACGCGTTTTGAACGCAATTGGACGACGTTCGTCAACCCGGCTTTTTGCCCTGCTTGGAAAAGCCCACTCAAAATGGTGGTATGAAACCGACCTCGTGGAATTCGATCCCAAGGGTGTTGTTTCGTTTCGCCCCGATGGGGAAAGTCGAAAAAACGCGTTTTGAACGCAATTGGACGACGTTCGTCAACCCGGCTTTTTGCCCTGCTTGGAAAAGCCCACTCAAAATGGTGGTATGAAACCGAATTCGTGGAATTCGATCCCAAGGGTGTTGTTTCGTTTCGCCCCTATGGGGAAAGTAGAAAAAACGCGTTTTGAACGCAATTGGACGACGTTCGTCAACCCGGCTTTTTGCCCTGCTTGGAAAACCCCACTCAAAATGGTGGTATGAAACCGACCTCGTGGAATTCGATCCCAAGGGTGTTGTTTCGTTTCGCCCCGATGGGGAAAGTCGAAAAACGCGTTTTGAACGCAATTGGACGACGTTCGTCAACCCGGCTTTTTGCCCTGCTTGGAAAACCCCACTCAAAATGGTGGTATGAAACCGACCACGTGGAATTCGATCCCAAGGGTGTTGTTTCGTTTCGCCCCTATGGGGAAAGTCGAAAAAACGCGTTTTGAACGCAATTGGACGACGTTCGTCAACCCGGCTTTTTGCCCTGCTTGGAAAAGCCCACTCAAAATGGTGGTATGAAACCGACATCGTGGAATTCGATCCCAAGGGTGTTGTTTCGTTTCGCCCCGATGGGGAAAGTCGAAAAAACGCGTTTTGAACGCAATTGGACGACGTTCGTCAACCCGGCTTTTTGCCCTGCTTGGAAAAGCCCACTCAAAATGGTGGTATGAAACCGATCTCGTGGAATTCGATCCTAAGGGTGTTTTTTCGTTTCGCCCCGATGGGGAAAGTCGAAAAAACGCGTTTTGAACGCAATTGGACGACGTTCGTCAACCCGGCTTTTTGCCCTGCTTGGAAAAGCCCACTCAAAATGGTGGTATGAAACCGATCTCGTGGAATTCGATCCTAAGGGTGTTTTTTCGTTTCGCCCCGATGGGGAAAGTCGAAAAAACGCGTTTTGAACGCAATTGGACGACGTTCGTCAACCCGGCTTTTTGCCCTGCTTGGAAAAGCCCACTCAAAATGGTGGTATGAAACCGATCTCGTGGAATTCGATCCTAAGGGTGTTTTTTCGTTTCGCCCCGATGGGGAAAGTCGAAAAAACGCGTTTTGAACGCAATTGGACGACGTTCGTCAACCCGGCTTTTTGCCCTGCTTGGAAAAACCCACTGAAAATGGTGGTATGAAACCGACCTCGTGGAATTCGATCCCAAGGGTGTTGTTTCGTTTCGCCCCGATGGGAAAAGTCGAAAAAACGCGTTTTGAACGCAATTGGACGACGTTCGTCAACCCGGCTTTTTGCCCTGCTTGGAAAAGCCCTCTCAAAATGGTGGTATGAAACCGACCTCGTGGAATTCGATCCCAAGGGTGTTGTTTCGTTTCGCCCCGATGGGGAAAGTCGAAAAAACGCGTTTTGAACGCAATTGGACGACGTTCGTCAACCCGGCTTTTTGCCCTGCTTGGAAAAGCCCACTCAAAATGGTGGTATGAAACCGACCTCGTGGAATTCGATCCCAAGGGTGTTGTTTCGTTTCGCCCCGATGGGGAAAGTCGAAAAAACGCGTTTTGAACGCAATTGGACGACGTTCGTCAACCCGGCTTTTTGCCCTGCTTGGAAAAGCCCACTGAAAATGGTGGTATGAAACCGACCTCGTGGAATTCGATCCCAATGGTGTTGTTTCGTTTCGCCCCGATGGGGAAAGTCGAAAAAACGCGTTTTGAACGCAATTGGACGACGTTCGTCAACCCGGCTTTTTGCCCTGCTTGGAAAAGCCCACTCAAAATGGTGGTATGAAACCGACCTCGTGGAATTCGATCCCAAGGGTGTTGTTTCGTTTCGCCCGGATGGGAAAAGTCGAAAAAACGCGTTTTGAACGCAATTGGACAATGTTCGTCAACCCGGCTTTTTGCCCTGCTTGGAAAAGCCCACTCAAAATGGTGGTATGAAACCGACCTCGTGGAATTCGATCCCAAGGGTGTTGTTTCGTTTCGCCCCGATGGGGAAAGTCGAAAAAACGCGTTTTGAACGCAATTGGACGACGTTCGTCAACCCGGCTTTTTGCCCTGCTTGGAAAAGCCCACTGAAAATGGTGGTATGAAACCAACCTCGTGGAATTCGATCCCAATGGTGTTGTTTCGTTTCGCCCCGATGGGGAAAGTCGAAAAAACGCGTTTTGAACGCAATTGGACGACGTTCGTCAACCCGGCTTTTTGCCCTGCTTGGAAAAGCCCACTCAAAATGGTGGTATGAAACCGACCTCGTGGAATTCGATCCCAAGGGTGTTGTTTCGTTTCGCCCCGATGGGAAAAGTCGAAAAAAGGCGTTTTGAACGCAATTGGACAATGTTCGTCAACCCGGCTTTTTGCCCTGCTTGGAAAAGCCCACTGAAAATGGTGGTATGAAACCGACCTCGTGGAATTCGATCCCAATGGTGTTGTTTCGTTTCGCCCCGATGGGGAAAGTCGAAAAAACGCGTTTTGAACGCAATTGGACGACGTTCGTCAACCCGGCTTTTTGCCCTGCTTGGAAAAACCCACTGAAAATGGTGGTATGAAACCGACCTCGTGGAATTCGATCCCAAGGGTGTTGTTTCGTTTCGCCCCGATGGGAAAAGTCGAAAAAACGCGTTTTGAACGCAATTGGACGACGTTCGTCAACCCGGCTTTTTGCCCTGCTTGGAAAAGCCCACTCAAAATGGTGGTATGAAACCGACCTCGTGGAATTCGATCCCAAGGGTGTTGTTTCGTTTCGCCCCGATGGGGAAAGTCGAAAAAACGCGTTTTGAACGCAATTGGACGACGTTCGTCAACCCGGCTTTTTGCCCTGCTTGGAAAAGCCCACTCAAAATGGTGGTATGAAACAGACCTCGTGGAATTCGATCCCAAGGGTGTTGTTTCGTTTCGCCCCGATGGGGAAAGTCGAAAAAACGCGTTTTGAACGCAATTGGACGACGTTCGTCAACCCGGCTTTTTGCCCTGCTTGGAAAACCCCACTCAAAATGGTGGTATGAAACCGACCACGTGGAATTCGATCCCAAGGGTGTTGTTTCGTTTCGCCCCGATGGGGAAAGTCGAAAAACGCGTTTTGAACGCAATTGGACGACGTTCGTCAACCCGGCTTTTTGCCCTGCTTGGAAAAGCCCATTCAAAATGGTGGTATGAAACCGACCTCGTGGTATTCGATCCTAAGGCTGTTTTTTCGTTTCGCCCCGATGGGGAAAGTCAAAAAAAACGCGTTTTGAACGCAATTGGACGACGTTCGTCAACCCGGCTTTTTGCCCTGCTTGGAAAAGCCCACTCAAAATGGTGGTATGAAACCGATCTCGTGGAATTCGATCCTAAGGGTGTTTTTTCGTTTCGCCCCGATGGCGAAAGTCAAAAAAACGCGTTTTGAACGCAATTGGACGACGTTCGTCAACCCGGCTTTTTGCCCTGCTTGGAAAAGCCCACTCAAAATGGTGGTATGAAACCGACCTCGTGGAATTCGATCCCAAGGGTGTTGTTTCGTTTCGCCCCGATGGGATAAGTCGAAAAAACGCGTTTTGAACGCAATTGGACGACGTTCGTCAACCCGGCTTTTTGCCCTGCTTGGAAAAGCCCACTCAAAATGGTGGTATGAAACCGACCTCGTGGAATTCGATCCCAAGGGTGTTGTTTCGTTTCGCCCCGATTGGGAAAGTCGAAAAAACGCGTTTTGAACGCAATTGGACGACGTTCGTCAACCCGGCTTTTTGCCCTGCTTGGAAAAGCCCACTCAAAATGGTGGTATGAAACCGACCTCGTGGAATTCGATCCCAAGGATGTTGTTTCGTTTCGCCCCGATGGGGAAAGTCGAAAAAACGCGTTTTGAACGCAATTGGACGACGTTCGTCAACCCGGCTTTTTGCCCTGCTTGGAAAAGCCCACTCAAAATGGTGGTATGAAACCGACCACGTGGAATTCGATCCCAAGCGTGTTGTTTCTTTTCGCCCCGTTGGGGAAAGTCGAAAAACGCGTTTCGAACGCATTTGGACGACGTTCGTCAACCCGGCTTTTTGCCCTGCTTGGAAAAGCCCATTCAAAATGGTGGTATGAAACCGACCTCGTGGTATTCGATCCTAAGGGTGTTTTTTCGTTTCGCCCCGATGGGGAAAGTAAAAAAAAACGCGTTTTGAACGCAATTGGACGACGTTCGTCAACCCGGCTTTTTGCCCTGCTTGGAAAAGCCCACTCAAAATGGTGGTATGAAACCGATCTCGTGGAATTCGATCCTAAGGGTGTTTGTTCGTTTCGCCCCGATGGGGAAAGTCGAAAAAACGCGTTTTCAACGCAATTGGACGACGTTCGTCAACCCGGCTTTTTGCCCTGCTTGGAAAAGCCCACTCAAAATGGTGGTATGAAACCGACCTCGTGGAATTCGATCCCAAGGGGGTTGTTTCGTTTCGCCCCGATGGGGAAAGTCGAAAAAACGCGTTTTGAACGCAATTGGACGACGTTCGTCAACCCGGCTTTTTGCCCTGCTTGGAAAAGCCCACTCAAAATGGTGGTATGAAACAGACCTCGTGGAATTCCATCCCAAGGGTGTTGTTTCGTTTCGCCCCGATGGGGAAAGTCGAAAAAACGCGTTTTGAACGCAATTGGACGACGTTCGTCAACCCGGCTTTTTGCCCTGCTTGGAAAAGCCCACTCAAAATGGTGGTATGAAACCGACCTCGTGGAATTCGATCCTAAGGGTGTTGTTTCGTTTCGCCCCGATGGGGAAAGTCGAAAAAACGCGTTTTGAACGCAATTGGACGACGTTCGTCAACCCGGCTTTTTGCCCTGCTTGGAAAAGCCCACTCAAAATGGTGGTATGAAACCGAATTCGTGGAATTCGATCCCAAGGGTGTTGTTTCGTTTCGCCCCTATGGGGAAAGTCGAAAAAACGCGTTTTGAACGCAATTGGACGACGTTCGTCAACCCGGCTTTTTGCCCTGCTTGGAAAAGCCCACTCAAAATGGTGGTATGAAACCGACCACGTGGAATTCGATCCCAAGGGTGTTGTTTCGTTTCGCCCCGATGGGGAAAGTCGAAAAACGCGTTTTGAACGCAATTGGACGACGTTCGTCAACCCGGCTTTTTGCCCTGCTTGGAAAAGCCCACTCAAAATGGTGGTATGAAACCGACCTCGTGGTATTCGATCCTAAGGGTGTTTTTTCGTTTCGCCCCGATGGGGAAAGTCAAAAAAAACGCGTTTTGAACGCAATTGGACGACGTTCGTCAACCCGGCTTTTTGCCCTGCTTGGAAAAGCCCACTCAAAATGGTGGTATGAAACCGATCTCGTGGAATTCGATCCTAAGGGTGTTTTTTCGTTTCGCCCCGATGGGGAAAGTCAAAAAAAACGCGTTTTGAACGCAATTGGACGACGTTCGTCAACCCGGCTTTTTGCCCTGCTTGGAAAAGCCCACTCAAAATGGTGGTATGAAACCGACCTCGTGGAATTCCATCCCAAGGGTGTTGTTTCGTTTCGCCCCGATGGGGAAAGTCGAAAAAACGCGTTTTGAACGCAATTAGACGACGTTCGTCAACCCGGCTTTTTGCCCTGCTTGGAAAAGCCCACTCAAAATGGTGGTATGAAACCGACCTCGTGGAATTCGATCCCAAGGGTGTTGTTTCGTTTCGCCCCGATGGGGAAAGTCGAAAAAACGCGTTTTGAACGCAATTGGACGACGTTCGTCAACCCGGCTTTTTGCCCTGCTTGGAAAAGCCCACTCAAAATGGTGGTATGAAACCGAATTCGTGGATTTCGATCCCAAGGGTGTTGTTTCGTTTCGCCCCTATGGGGAAAGTCGAAAAACGCGTTTTGAACGCAATTGGACGACGTTCGTCAACCCGGCTTTTTGCCCTGCTTGGAAAAGCCCACTCAAAATGGTGGTATGAAACCGACCTCGTGGTATTCGATCCTAAGGGTGTTTTTTCGTTTCGCCCCGATGGGGAAAGTCAAAAAAAACGCGTTTTGAACGCAATTGGACGACTTTCGTCAACGCGGCTTTTTGCCCTGCTTGGAAAAGCCCACTCAAAATGGTGGTATGAAACCGATCTCGTGGAATTCGATCCTAAGGGTGTTTTTTCGTTTCGCCCCGATGGGGAAAGTCGAAAAAACGCGTTTTGAACGCAATTGGACGACGTTCGTCAACCCGGCTTTTTGCCCTGCTTGGAAAAGCCCACTCAAAATGGTGGTATGAAACCAAATTCGTGGAATTCGATCCCAAGGGTGTTGTTTCGTTTCGCCCCGATGGGGAAAGTCGAAAAAACGTGTTTTGAACGCAATTGGACGACGTTCGTCAACCCGGCTTTTTGCCCTGCTTGGAAAACCCCACTCAAAATGGTGGTATGAAACCGACCACGTGGAATTCGATCCCAAGGGTGTTGTTTCGTTTCGCCCCGATGGGGAAAGTCGAAAAACGCGTTTTGAACGCAATTGGACGACGTTCGTCAACCCGGCTTTTTGCCCTGCTTGGAAAAGCCCACTCAAAATGGTGGTATGAAACCGACCTCGTGGAATTCGATCCCAAGGGTGTTGTTTCGTTTCGCCCCGATGGGGAAAGTCGAAAAAACGCGTTTTGAACGCAATTGGACGACGTTCGTCAACCCGGCTTTTTGCCCTGCTTGGAAAAGCCCACTCAAAATGGTGGTATGAAACCGAATTCGTGGAATTCGATCCCAAGGGTGTTGTTTCGTTTCGCCCCTATGGGGAAAGTCGAAAAAACGCGTTTTTAACGCAATTGGACGACGTTCGTCAACCCGGCTTTTTGCCCTGCTTGGAAAAGCCCACTCAAAATGGTGGTATGAAACCGACCACGTGGAATTCGATCCCAAGGGTGTTGTTTCGTTTCGCCCCGATGGGGAAAGTCGAAAAACGCGTTTTGAACGCAATTGGACGACGTTCGTCAACCCGGCTTTTTGCCCTGCTTGGAAAAGCCCACTCAAAATGGTGCTATGAAACCGACCTCGTGGTATTCGATCCTAAGGGTGTTTTTTCGTTTCGCCCCGATGGGGAAAGTAAAAAAAAACGCGTTTTGAACGCAATTGGACGACGTTCGTCAACCCGGCTTTTTGCCCTGCTTGGAAAAGCCCACTCAAAATGGTGGTATGAAACCGATCTCGTGGAATTCGATCCTAAGGGTGTTTTTTCGTTTCGCCCCGATGGGGAAAGTCGAAAAAACGCGTTTTGAACGCAATTGGACGACGTTCGTCAACCCGGCTTTTTGCCCTGCTTGGAAAAGCCCACTCAAAATAGTGGTATGAAACCGACCTCGTGGAATTCGATCCCAAGGGTGTTGTTTCGTTTCGCCCCGATGGGGAAAGTCGAAAAAACGCGTTTTGAACGCAATTGGTCGACGTTCGTCAACCCGGCTTTTTGCCCTGCTTGGAAAAGCCCACTCAAAATGGTGGTATGAAACCGAATTCGTGGAATTCGATGCCAAGGGTGTTGTTTCGTTTCGCCCCTATGGGGAAAGTCGAAAAAACGCGTTTTGAACGCAATTGGACGACGTTCGTCAACCCGGCTTTTTGCCCTGCTTGGAAAAGCCCACTCAAAATGGTGGTATGAAACCGACCACGTGGAATTCGATCCCAAGGGTGTTGTTTCGTTTCGCCCCGATGGGGAAAGTCGAAAAACGCGTTTTGAACGCAATTGGACGACGTTCGTCAACCCGGCTTTTTGCCCTGCTTGGAAAAGCCCACTCAAAATGGTGGTATGAAACCGACCACGTGGTATTCGATCCTAAGGGTGTTTTTTCGTTTCGCCCCGATGGGGAAAGTCAAAAAAAACGCGTTTTGAACGCAATTGGACGACGTTGGTCAACCAGGCTTTTTGCCCTGCTTGGAAAAGCCCACTCAAAATGGTGGTATGAAACCGATCTCGTGGAATTCGATCCTAAGGGTGTTTTTTCGTTTCGCCCCGATGGGGAAAGTCGAAAAAACGCGTTTTGAACGCAATTGGACGACGTTCGTCAACCCGGCTTTTTGCCCTGCTTGGAAAAGCCCACTCAAAATGGTGGTATGAAACCAAATTCGTGGAATTCGATCCCAAGGGTGTTGTTTCGTTTCGCCCCTATGGGGAAAGTCGAAAAAACGCGTTTTGAACGCAATTGGACGACGTTCGTCAACCCGGCTTTTTGCCCTGCTTGGAAAACCCCACTCAAAATGGTGGTATGAAACCGACCACGTGGAATTCGATCCCAAGGGTGTTGTTTCGTTTCGCCCCGATGGGGAAAGTCGAAAAACGCGTTTTGAACGCAATTGGACGACGTTCGTCAACCCGGCTTTTTGCCCTGCTTGGAAAAGCCCACTCAAAATGGTGGTATGAAACCGACCTCGTGGTATTCGATCCTAAGGGTGTTTTTTCGTTTCGCCCCGATGGGGAAAGTCAAAAAAAACGCGTTTTGAACGCAATTGGACGACGTTCGTCAACCCGGCTTTTTGCCCTGCTTGAAAAAGCCCACTCAAAATGGTGGTCTGAAACCGACCTCGTGGAATTCGATCCCAAGGGTGTTGTTTCGTTTCGCCCCGATGGGGAAAGTCGAAAAAACGCGTTTTGAACGCAATTGGACGACGTTCGTCAACCCGGCTTTTTGCCCTGCTTGGAAAAGCCCACTCAAAATGGTGGTATGAAACCGACCTCGTGGAATTCGATCCCAAGGGTGTTGTTTCGTTTCGCCCCGATGGGGAAAGTCGAAAAAACGCGTTTTGAACGCAATTGGACGACGTTCGTCAACCCGGCTTTTTGCCCTGCTTGGAAAAGCCCACTCAAAATGGTGGTATGAAACCGACCACGTGGAATTCGATCCCAAGGGTGTTGTTTCGTTTCGCCCCTATGGGGAAAGTCGAAAAAACGCGTTTTGAACGCAATTGGACGACGTTCGTCAACCCGGCTTTTTGCCCTGCTTGGAAAAGCCCACTCAAAATGGTGGTATGAAACCGACCACGTGGAATTCGATCCCAAGGGTGTTGTTTCGTTTCGCCCCGATGGGGAAAGTCGAAAAACGCGTTTTGAACGCAATTGGACGACGTTCGTCAACCCGGCTTTTTGCCCTGCTTGGAAAAGCCCACTCAAAATGGTGGTATGAAACCGACCTCGTGGTATTCGATCCTAAGGGTGTTTTTTCGTTTCGCCCCGATGGGGAAAATAAAAAAAAACGCGTTTTGAACGCAATTGGACGACGTTCGTCAACCCGGCTTTTTGCCCTGCTTGGAAAAGCCCACTCAAAATGGTGGTATGAAAACGATCTCGTGGAATTCGATCCTAAGGGTGTTTTTTCGTTTCGCCCCGATGGGGAAAGTCGAAAAAACGCGTTTTGAACGCAATTGGACGACGTTCGTCAACCCGGCTTTTTGCCCTGCTTGGAAAAGCCCACTCAAAATGGTGGTATGAAACCGACCTCGTGGAATTCGATCCCAAGGGTGTTGTTTCGTTTCGCCCCGATGGGGAAAGTCGAAAAAACGCGTTTTGAACGCAATTGGACGACGTTCGTCAACCCGGCTTTTTGCCCTGCTTGGAAAAGCCCACTCAAAATGGTGGTATGAAACCGACCTCGTGGAATTCGATCCCAAGGGTGTTGTTTCGTTTCGCCCCTATAAAGAAAGTCGAAAAAACGCGTTTTGAACGCAATTGGACGACGTTCGTCAACCCGGCTTTTTGCCCTGCTTGGAAAAGCCCACTCAAAATGGTGGTATGAAACCGACCTCGTGGAATTCGATCCCAAGGGTGTTGTTTCGTTTCGCCCCGATGGGGAAAGTCGAAAAACGCGTTTTGAACGCAATTGGACGACGTTCGTCAACCCGGCTTTTTGCCCTGCTTGGAAAAGCCCACTCAAAATGGTGGTATGAAACCGACCACGTGGAATTCGATCCCAAGGGTGTTGTTTCGTTTCGCACCGATGGGGAAAGTCGAAAAACGCGTTTTGAACGCAATTGGACGACGTTCGTCAACCCGGCTTTTTGCCCTGCTTGGAAAAGCCCACTCAAAATGGTGGTATGAAACCGACCTCGTGGTATTCGATCCTAAGGGTGTTTTTTTTTTTTTTTGTTTCGCCCCGATGGGGAAAGTCAAAAAAAACGCGTTTTGAACGCAATTGGACGACGTTGGTCAACCCGGCTTTTTGCCCTGCTTGGAAAAGCCCACTCAAAATGGTGGTATGAAACCGATCTCGTGGAATTCGATCCTAAGGGTGTTTTTTCGTTTCGCCCCGATGGGGAAAGTCGAAAAAACGCGTTTTGAACGCAATTGGACGACGTTCGTCAACCCGGCTTTTTGCCCTGCTTGGAAAAGCCCACTCAAAATGGTGGTATGAAACCGACCACGTGGAATTCGATCCCAAGGGTGTTGTTTCGTTTCGCCCCGATGGGGAAAGTCGAAAAAACGCGTTTTGAACGCAATTGGACGACGTTCGTCAACCGGCTTTTTGCCCTGCTTGGAAAAGCCCACTCAAAATGGTGGTATGAAACCGACCTCGTGGAATTCGATCCTAAGGGTGTTGTTTCGTTTCGCCCCGATGGGGAAAGTCGAAAAAACGCGTTTTGAACGCAATTGGACGACGTTCGTCAAACCGGCTTTTTGCCCTGCTTGGAAAAGCCTACTCAAAATGATGGTTAGAAACCGACCTCGTGGAATTCGATCCCAAGGGTGTTTTTTCGTTTCGCCCCGATGGGGAAAGTCGAAAAAACGCGTTTTGAACGCAATTGGACGACGTTCGTCAACCCGGCTTTTTGCCCTGCTTGGAAAAGCCCACTCAAAATGGTGGTATGAAACCGACCTAGTGGAATTCGATCCCAAGGTATATACACTGTACTCTGTGCGCTGTGCACTATACACGGTACACTGTACTCTTTGCACTGTCCACTGTGCACTATACACGTTACACTGTACTCTGTGCACTGTGCACTATACACGGTACACTGCACTCTGTGCACTGTGCACTATACACGGTACACTGGACTCAGTGCACTGTGCTCTATACACGGTACACTGTACTCTGTGCACTGTGCACTATACACGGTACACTCTACTCTGTGCGCTATACACGGTACACTGTACTCTGTGCACTATACACGGTACACTGTACTCTGTGTACTATACACGGTACACTGTACTCTGTGCACTGTGCACCACACACGGTACACCGTACTCTGTGCACAATACACGGTACACTGTACTCTCTGCACTGTGCACTATACACGGTACACTGTACTCTGTGCACTGTACACCATACACGGTACACAGTACTCTGTGCACTATACACGGTACACTGTACTCTGTTCGCTGTGCACTATACACGGTACACTCTACTCTGTGCACTGTGCACTGTGCACTATACACGGTACACTGTACTCTGTGCACTGTGCACTATACACGGTACACTGTACTCTGTGCACTGTGCACTATACACGGTACACTGTACTTTGTGCACTATACACGGTACACTGTACTCTTTGCACTATACACGGTACACTGTACTCTGTGCACTATACACGGTACACTGTACTCTCTGCACTGTGCACTATGCACGGTACACTGTACTCTGTGCACTGTGCACTATACACGGTACACTCTACTCTGTGCGCTATACACGGTACACTGTACTCTGTGCACTATACACGGTACACTGTACTCTGTGCACTATACACGGTACACTGTACTCTGTGCACTGTGCACCACACACGGTACACCGTACTCTGTGCACAATACACGGTACACTGTACTCTCTGCACTGTGCACTATACACGGTACACTGTACTCTGTGCACTGTACACCATACACGGTACACAGTACTCTGTGCACTATACACGGTACACTGTACTCTGTTCGCTGTGCACTATACACGGTACACTCTACTCTGTGCACTGTGCACTGTGCACTATACACGGTACACTGTACTCTGTGCACTGTGCACTATACACGGTACACTGTACTCTGTGCACTGTGCACTATACACGGTACACTGTACTCTGTGCACTGTGCACTATACACGGTACACTCTACTCTGTGCACTATACACGGTACACTGTACTCTGTGCACTATACACGGTACACTGTACTCTGTGCACTGGGCACTGTGCACTATACACGGTACACTGTACTCTGTGCACTGTGCACTATACACGGTATAGTAGTATATACGGTATATACACGGTATATACACGGTATATACACGGTATATACACTGTACTCTGTGCGCTGTGCACTATACACGGTACACTGTCCTCTGTGCACTGTGCACTGTGCTCTATACACGGTACACTGTACTCTGTGCACTGTGCACTATAAACGGTACACTGTACTCTGTGCACTATACACGGTACACTGTACTCTTTGCACTATACACGGTACACTGTACTCTGTGCAATATACACGGTACACTGTACTCTCCGCACTGTGCACTATGCACGGTACACTGTACTCTGTGCACTGTGCACTATACACGGTACACTCTACTCTGTGCACTATACACGGTACACTCTACTCTGTGCACTATACACGGTACACTGTACTCTGTGCACTATACACGGTACACTGTACTCTGTGCACTGTGCACCATACACGGTACACTGTACTCTGTGCACAATACACGGTACACTGTACTCTCTGCACTGTGCACTATACACGGTACACTGTACTCTGTGCACTAGACACGGTACACTGTACTCTGTGCACTACACAGCTGGCTTTTTGCGCTGCTTGCAAACGCCGACCCAAAATTGTGGTTTGAAACGAAACTCGTGGAATTCGATCCCAATGGTGTTTTTTCGTTTCGCCCCGATGGGGAATCTCAAAAAAAAGAGTTTTGAACGCAATTGGACGACCTTCGTCAACCCAGCGTTTTCCGCTACTTGGTAAATTCACCCCAAAATGGTGGTATGAAACCGACCTCGTGGAATTCGATCCCAAGGGTGTTTTTTCGTTTTGCCCCGATGGGGATAGTCGAAAAAAGGAGTTTTGAACGCAATTGGACGACCTTCGTCAACCCGGCGTTTTGCGCTGCTGGGAAAAGCCGACCCAAAATGGTGGTATGAAGCCGACCTCGTGGAATTCGATCCAAAGGGTGTTGTTTCGTTTCGCCCCGATGGGGAAACTCGAAAAAACGAGTTTTCAACGCAATTGGACGACATTCGTCAACCCGCCTTTTTGCACTGCTTGCAAAAGCCCAGCAAAAATGGTGGTATGAAACCGACCTCGTGGAATTTGATCCCAAGGGTGTTTTTTTGTTCCGTCTCGATGGGGAAACTCGACAAAACGAGTTTTCAACCCAATTGGACGACCTTGGTCAAACCGGCGTTTTGCGCTGCTTGGAAAATCCCACCCAAAATGGTGGTTTGAAACCGACCTCGTGGAATTCGATCACAAGGGTGTTTTATCGTTTCGTTTCTTGGCCAGACAAAAAAAACAGCCGTGGGATCAAATTTTACAATTTCGGTTTCATGCCACCATTTTGGGTGGGCTTTTCCAAGCAGCGGAAAAAGCCGGGTTTACGAAGGTCGTCCAATTGCGTTCAAAACGCGTTTTTTTAACTTTTCCCATCTTGGCCAGACAAAAAAAAACAGCCGTGGGTTCAAATTTTACAATTTCAGTTTCATGCCACCATTTTGGGTGGGCTTTTCCAAGCAGCGGAAAAAGCCGTGTTGACGAAAGTCGTCCAATTGCGTTCAAAACGCGTTTTTTCAACTTTTCCCATGTTGGCCAGACAAAAAAAACAGCCATGAGGTCAAATTTTACAATTTCGGTTTCATGCCACCATTTTGTGTGGGCTTTTCCAAGCTGCGCAAAACGCTGGGGTAACGAAGGTCGTCGAATTCCGTTCATAACGCGTTTTTTCAACTTTGCCCATCGGGGCGAAGCGAAAAAACAGCCTTGGGATCGAATTTTACAATTTCGGTTTCATGCCACCATTTTGGGTGGGCTTTTCCAAGCAGCGGAAAAAGCCGGGTTCACGAAAGTGGTCCAATTGCGTTCAAAACGCGTTTTGTTAAATTTCCCCATCGGGGGGAAACGAAAAAATACCCTTGGGATCGAATTTTAAAATTTCGGTTTCATGCCAGCATTTTGGGTGGGCTTTTCCAAGCAGCGCAAAACGCTGGGGTAACGAAGGTCGTCGAATTCCGTTCAAAACGCGTTTTTTACACTTTCCCCATCGGGGCGAAGCGAAAAAACAGCCGTGGGATCGAATTTTACAATTTCGGTTTCATGCCACCATTTTGGGTGGGCTTTTCCAAGAAGCGGAAAAAGCCGGGTTCACGAAAGTGGTCAAATTGCGTTCAAAACGCGTTTTGTTAAATTTCCCCATCGGGGGGAAACGAAAAAACACCCTTGGGATCGAATTTTAAAATTTCGGTTTCATGCCACCATTTTGGGTGGGCTTTTCAAAGCAGCACAAAACGCTGGGGTAACGAAGGTCGTCGAATTCCGTTAAAAACGCGTTTTTTCGATTTTCCCCATCGGGGCGAAGCGAAAAAACAGCCTTGGGATCGAATTTACGAATTTTGGTTTTATACCACAATTTTGGGTGGGCTATTCCAAGCAGCGCAAAAAGCCGGGTTGACGAAGGTCGTCCAAATGCGTTCAAAACGCGTTTTTTCGACTTTCCCCATCGGAGCGAAACGCAGAAACACCCTTGGAGTCGATTTTACCAATTTCGATTTCATACCACCATTTTGGGTGGGCTTTTGCAAGCAGTGCGAAAAGCCGGGTTGACGAAGGTCGTCCAATTGCGTTCAAAACGCGTTTTTTCGAGTTTCCCCAACGGGGCGAAACGAAAAAACACCCTTGGGATCGAGTTCCACGAGGTAGGTTTCATACCACCATTTTTGGTGGGCTTTTGCAAGCAGCGTAAAAAGCCGGGTTGACGAAGGTCGTCCAATTCCGTTCAAAACTCGTTTTTTCGACTTTCCCCATTACGGCGAAACGAAGAATCACCCTTGGAATCGAATTTACCAATTTCGGTTTCATACCACCATTTTTGCCGGGCTTTTGCAAGCACTGCAAAAAGCCGGGTTGACGAAGGTCGTCCAATTGCGTTGAAAACTCATTTTTTCGACTTTCCCCATCGTTGCAAAACGAAAAAACACCCTTGGGATCGAATTCCACGAGGTCGGTTTCATACCACCATTTTTGGTGGGCTTTTGCAAGCAGCGCAAAAAGCGGGGTTGACAAAGTTCGTCCAATTGCGTTGAAAACTCGTTTTTTCGTCTTTCCCCATCGGGGCGAAACGAAAAAACACCCTTGGGATCGAATTCCACGAGGCTTGTTTCATACCACCATTTTGGGTGGGCTTTTCAAAGCAGCGAAAAACTGCGGGTTGACGAAGGTCGTCCAATTGCGTTCAAAACTCGTTTTTCGACTTTCGCCATCACGGCGAAACGAAGAATCACCCTTGGAATAGAATTTACCAATTTTGGTTTCATACCACCATTTTTGGTGGGCTTTCCCAAACATCGAAAAAAGCCGGGTTGACGAAGGTCGTCCAATTGCGTTCAAAACTCGTTTTTTCGACTCTCCCAATCGGGGCGAAACGAAAAAACACCCTTTGGATCGAATTGCAAGAGGTCGGTTTCATACGACCATTTTGGGTGGGCTTTTCCCAGCAGCGCAAAAAGCCGAGTTGACGAAGGTCGTCCAATTGGGTTTAAAACTCGTTTTTTCGACTTTCCCCATCGGGGCAAAACGAAAAAACACCCTTGGATCGAATTCAACGAGTTCGTTATCATACCACCATTTTGGGAGGGCTTTACCAAGGAGCGGAAAACGCCGGGTTGACGAAAAACGTCCAATTGCGTTGAAAACTCGTTTTTTCGAGTTTCCCCATATGGGCGAAACGAAAAAACACCCTTTGGATCGAATTCCACGAGGTCGGTTTGACACCACCATTTTGGGTGGGCTTTTCCCAGCAGCGCAAAAAGCCGGGTTGACGAAGGTCGTCCAATTGCGTTCAAAAATCGTTTTTTGGACTTTTCCCATAGAAGTGAAACGAAAAAACACCCTTGGGATCGAATTCCACGTGGTCGGTTTCATACCACCATTTTGGGTGGGATTTTCCAAGCAGCGCGAAACGCCGGTTTGACGTAGGTCGTCCAATTGCGTTGAAAATTCGTTTTTTAGACTTTCCCCATTGGGGCGAAACGAAGAAACACCCTTTGGATCGAATTACACGAGGTCGGTTTCATACCACCATTTTCGGTGGGCTTTTCCCAGCAGCCCAAAACTCCGGGTTGACGAAGGTCGTCCAATTGCGTTTAAAACTCGTTTTGTCGAGTTTTCCCATCGGGACGAAACAAAAAAACACCCTTGGGATCGAATTCCACGTGGTCGGTTTCATACCAACATTTTTGCTGGGCCCTTGCAAGCAGTGCAAAAAGGCGGGTTGACGAAGGTCGTCCATTTGCCTTGAAAACTCGTTTTTTCGACTTTCCCCGTCGGAGCGAAACGAAAAAACACCCTTGGGATCGAATTCCACGAGGTCGGTTTCATACCACCATTTTGGGTTGGTTTTACCAAGCAGAGGAAAACGCCGGGTTGACGAAGGTCGTCCAATTGCGTTCAAAACTCGTTTTTTCGACTTTCCCCATCGGGGCGAAACGAAAAAGCACCCTTGGGATCGATTTCCACGAGGTCGGTTTCATACCACCATTTTGGGTGGGCTTTACGAAGCAGCGGAAAACGCCGGGATGACGAAGTCCTTCCAATTGGGTTGAAAACTCGTTTTTTCGACTTTCCCCATCGGAGCGAAACGAAAAAACACACTTGGGATCGAATTCCACGAGGTCGGTTTTATACCACCATTTTGGGTTGGACTTACCAAGCAGCGGAAAAGGCCGGGTTGACGAAGGTCTTCCAGTTGGGTTGAAAACTCGTTTTGTCGAGTTTTCCCATCAGGGGGAAACAAAAAAAAACCCTTGGGATCGAATTCCATGAGGTCGGTTTCATACCACCATTTTTTCTGGGCTTTTGCATGCAGTGCAAAAAGCCGGGTTGACGAAGGTCGTCCAATTGCGTTGAAAACTCGTTTCGTCGAGTTTCCCCATCGGGGCGAAACGAAAAAACACCCTTGGGTTCGAATTCCACGAGGTCGGTTTCATACCACTATTTTTGCTGGGCTTTACCAAGCAGCGGAAAACGCTGGGTTGAGGAAGGTCGTCCAATTGCGTTCAAAACTCGTTTTGTCGAGTTTCCCCATCGGGGCGAAACGAAAAAACACCCTTGGGTTTGAATTCCACGAGGTCGGTTTCATACCACCATTTTTGCTGGGCTTTACCAAGCAGCGGAAAACGCCGGGTTGACGAAGGTCGTCCAATTGCGTTCAAAACTCGTTTTGTCGAGTTTCCCCATCGGTGCCAAACGAAAAAACACCCTTGAGATCGAATTCCACGAGGTCGGTTTCATACCACCATTTTGGGTGGGATTTACAAAGGAGCGGAAAACGCCGGGTTGACGAAGGTCGTCCAATTGTGTTGAAAACTCGTTTTTTCGAGTTTCCCCATATGGGCGAATCGAAAAAACACCCTTTGGATCGAATTCCACGAGGTCGGTTTCACACGACCGTTTTGGGTGGGCTTTTCCCAGCAACGCAAAAAGCCGGGTTGACGAAGGTCGTCCAATTGCGTTCAAAACTCGTTTTTTCGACTTTTCCCATCGGGGCGAAACGAAAAAACACCCTTGGGTTCGAATTCCACGAGGTCGGTTTCATACCCCTATTTTTGCTGGGCTTTACCAAGCAGCGGAAAACGCCGGGTTGACGAAGGTCGTCCAATTGCGTTCAAAACTCGTTTTGTCGAGTTTCCCCATCGGGGCGAAACGAAAAAACACCCTTGTGATCGAATTCCACGAGGTCGGTTTCATACCACCATTTTGGGTGGGATTTTCCAAGCAGCGCAAAACGCCGGTTTGACCAAGGTCGTCCAATTGGGTTGAAAACTCGTTTTGTCGAGTTTCCCCATCGGAACGGAACAAAAAAACACCCTTGGGATCAAATTCCACGAGGTCGGTTTCATACCACCATTTTTGCTGGGCTTTTGCAAGCAGTGCAAAAAGGCGGGTTGACGAATGTCGTCCAATTGCGTTGAAAACTCGTTTTTTCGAGTTTCCCCATCGGGGCGAAACGAAAAAACACCCTTTGGATCGAATTCCACGAGGTCGGCTTCATACCACCATTTTGGGTCGGCCTTTCCCAGCAGCGCAAAACGCCGGGTTGACGAAGGTCGTCCAATTGCGTTCAAAACTCCTTTTTTTCGACTATCCCCATCGGGGCAAAACGAAAAAACACCCTTGGGATCGAATTCCACGAGTTTGGTTTCAAACCACAATTTTGGGTCGGCTTTTGCAAGCAGCGCAAAAAGCCAGCTGTGTAGTGCACAGAGTACAGTGTACCGTGTCTAGTGCAGAGAGTACAGTGTACCGTGTATAGTGCACAGTGCAGAGAGTACAGTGTACCGTGTATTGTGCACAGAGTACAGTATACCGTGTATGGTGCACAGTGCACAGAGTACAGTGTACCGTGTATAGTGCACAGAGTACAGTGTACCGTGTATAGTGCACAGAGTACAGTGTACCGTGTATAGTGCACAGAGTAGAGTGTACCGTGTATAGTGCACAGTGCACAGAGTACAGTGTACGGTGCATAGTGCACAGTGCGGAGAGTACAGTGTACCGTGTATATTGCACAGAGTACAGTGTACCGTGTATAGTGCAAAGAGTACAGTGTACCGTGTATAGTGCACAGAGTACAGTGTACCGTGTATAGTGCACAGTGCACAGAGTACAGTGTACCGTGTATAGAGCACAGTGCACAGTGCACAGAGTACAGTGTACCGTGTATAGTGCACAGCGCACAGAGTACAGTGTATATACCGTGTATATACCGTGTATATACCGTGTATATACCGTATATACTACTATACCGTGTATAGTGCACAGTGCACAGTGCACAGTGCACAGAGTACAGTGTACCGTGTATAGTGCACAGAGTACAGTGTACCGTGTATAGTGCACAGAGTAGAGTGTACCGTGTATAGTGCACAGTGCACAGAGTACAGTGTACCGTGCATAGTGCACAGTGCACTGAGTTTAGTGTACCGTGTATAGTGCACAGTGCACAGAGTACAGTGTACCGTGTATAGTGCACAGTGCACAGAGTACAGTGTACCGTGTATAGTGCACAGTGCACAGAGTACAGTGTACCGTGTATAGTGCACAGTGCACAGTGCACAGAGTAGAGTGTACCGTGTATAGTGCACAGCGCACAGAGTACAGTGTACCGTGTATAGTGCACAGAGTATTGTGTACCGTGTATGGTGTACAGTGCACAGATTACAGTGTACCGTGTATAGTGCACAGTGCAGAGAGTACAGTGTACCGTGTATTGTGCACAGAGTACAGTGTACCGTGTATGGTGCACAGTGCACAGAGTACAGTGTACCGTGTATAGTGCACAGAGTACAGTGTACCGTGTATAGTGCACAGAGTACAGTGTACCGTGTATAGTGCACAGAGTAGAGTGTACCGTGTATAGTGCACAGTGCACAGAGTACAGTGTACCGTGCATAGTGCACAGTGCAGAGAGTACAGTGTACCGTGTATAGTGCACAGAGTACAGTGTACCGTGTATAGTGCACAGTGCACAGAGTACAGTGTACCGTGTATAGAGCACAGTGCACTGAGTCCAGTGTACTGTGTATAGTGCACAGTGCACAGAGTACAGTGTACCGTGTATAGTGCACAGTGCACAGAGTACAGTGTACCGTGTATAGTGCACAGTGCACAGTGCACAGAGTACAGTGTACCGTGTATAGTGCACAGCGCACAGAGTACAGTGTATATACCGTGTATATACCGTATATACTACTATACCGTGTATATTGCACAGTGCACAGAGTACAGTGTACCGTGTATAGTGCACAGTGCACAGTGCACAGAGTACAGTGTACCGTGTATAGTGTACAGAGTACAGTGTACCGTGTATACTGCACAGAGTAGAGTGTACCGTGTATAGTGCACAGTGCAGAGAGTACAGTTTACCGTGCATAGTGCACGGTGCACTGAGTCCAGTGTACCGTGTATAGTGCACAGTGCACAGAGTACAGAGTACCGTTTATAGTGCACTGTGCCCAGAGTACAGTGTACCGTGTATAGTGCACAGTGCACAGTGCACAGAGTACAGTGTACCGTGTATAGTGCACAGTGCACAGTGCACAGAGTACAGTGTACCGTGTATAGTGCACAGCGCACAGAGTACAGTGTACCGTGTATAGTGCACAGAGTACTGTGTACCGTTTATGGTGTACAGTGCACAGAGTACAGTGTACCGTGTATAGTGCACAGTGCAGAGAGTACAGTGTACCGTGTATTGTGCACAGAGTACAGTGTACCGTGTATGGTGCACACTGCACAGAGTACAGTGTACCGTGTATAGTGCACAGAGTACAGTGTACCGTGTATAGTGCAAAGAGTACAGTGTACCGTGTATAGTGCACAGAGTACAGTGTACCGTGTATAGTGCACAGTGCACAGAGTACAGTGTACCGTGTATAGTGCACAGTGCACAGTGCACAGAGTACAGTGTACCGTGTATAGTGCACAGCGCACAGAGTACAGTGTATATACCGTGTATATACCGTATATACTACTATACCGTGTATATTGCACAGTGCACAGAGTACAGTGTACCGTGTATAGTGCACAGTGCACAGTGCACAGAGTACAGTGTACCGTGTATAGTGTACAGAGTATAGTGTACCGTGTATACTGCACAGAGTAGAGTGTACCGTGTATAGTGCACAGTGCACAGAGTACAGTTTACCGTGCATAGTGCACAGTGCACTGAGTCCAGTGTACCGTGTATAGTGCACAGTGCACAGAGTACAGTGTACCGTGTATAGTGCACAGTGCACAGAGTACAGTGTACCGTGTATAGTGCACAGTGCACAGTGCACAGAGTACAGTGTACCGTGTATAGTGCACAGTGCACAGTGCACAGAGTACAGTGTACCGTGTATAGTGCACAGCGCACAGAGTACAGTGTACCGTGTATAGTGCATAGAGTACTGTGTACCGTATATGGTGTACAGTGCACAGAGTACAGTGTACCGTGTATAGTGAACAGAGTACAGTGTGCCGTGTATAGTGCACAGAGTACAGTGTACCGTGTATAGTTCACAGTGCACAGAGTACAGTGTACCGTGTATAGTACACAGTGCACAGGGTACAGTGTACCGTGTATAGTGCACAGTGCACAGAGTACAGTGTACCGTGTTTAGTGCACAGGGCATAGAGTACAGTGTACCGTGTATAGTGCAGAGTACAGTGTACTGTGTATAGTGCACAGTGCACAGAGTACAGTGTACCGTGTATAGTGCACAGTGCACAGCGTACAGTGTACCGTGTATAGTGCACAGCACACAGAGTACAGTGTACCGTGTATAGTGCACAGTGCAGAGAGTACAGTGTATCGTGTATAGTGCACAGTGCACAGAGTACAGTGTACCGTTTATAGTGCACAGTGCACAGAGTACAGTTTACCGTGTATAGTGCACAGTGCACAGAGTACAGTGTACCGTGTATAGTGCACAGAGTACAGTGTACCGTGTATAGTGTACAGAGCACAGAGTACAGTGCACAGAGTACAGTGTACCGTGTATAGTGAACATAGTACAGTGTACCGTGTATAGTGCACAGAGTACAGTGTACCGTGTTTAGTGCACAGTGCACAGAGTACAGTGTACCGTGTATAGTGCACAGTGCACAGAGTACAGTGTACCGTGTATAGTGCACAGTGCACAGGGTACACTGTACCGTCTATAGTGCACAGTGCACAGAGTACAGTGTACCGTGTTCAGTGCACAGTGCAGAGAGTACAGTGTATCGTGTATAGTGCACAGTGCACAGAGTACAGTGTACCGTGTATAGTGCACAGTGCACAGAGTACAGTGTACCGTGTTTAGTGCACAGGGCATAGAGTACAGTGTACCGTGTATAGTGCACAGAGTACTGTGTACCGTGTATGGTGTACAGTGCACAGAGTACAGTGTACCGTGTATAGTGCACAGTGCAGAGAGTACAGTGTACCGTGTATTGTGCACAGAGTACAGTGTACCGTGTATGGTGCAAAGTGCACAGAGTACAGTGTACCGTGTATAGTGCACAGAGTACAGTGTACCGTGTATAGTGCAAAGAGTACAGTGTACCGTGTATATTGCACAGAGTAGAGTGTACCGTGTATAGTGCACAGTGCACAGAGTACAGTGTACCGTGCATAGTGCACAGTGCAGAGAGTACAGTGTACCGTGTATAGTGCACAGAGTACAGTGTACCGTGTATAGTGCACAGTGCACAGAGTACTGTGTACCGTCTATAGAGCACAGTGCACTGAGTCCAGTGTACCGTGTATAGTGCACAGTGCACAGAGTACAGTGTACCGTGTATAGTGCACTGTGCACTATACACGGTACACTGTACTCTGTGCACTATACACGGTACACTGTACTCTGTGCACTGTGCACTCTTTTCTAATACACGGTACACTGTACTCTGTGCACTATACACAGTACACTGTACTCTGTGCACTGTGCACTATAAACGGTACACTGTACTCTGTGCACTATACACGGTACACTGTACTCTGTGCACTGTGTACTATACACGGTACACTGTACTGTATTCACTATACATGGTACACTGTGCACTGTGCACTATACACGGTACACTGTACTCTGTGCACTGTCCACTATACACATTACCCTGTACTCTGTGCACTATCCACGGTACACTGTACTCTGTGCCCTGTGCACTATACGTGGTACACTGTACTCTGTTCACTGTGCACTATACACGGTACACTGCACTCTGTGCACCGTGCACTATACACGGTACACTGTTCTCTGTGCACTGTGCACTATACACGGTGCACTGTACTCTGTGCACTGTGCACTATACACGGTACACTGTACTCTGTGTGCTGTGCACTATACACGGTACACTGTACGCTGTGCACTGTGCACTATACACGGTACACTGTACTCTGTGCACTGTGCACTATACACAGTACACTGTACCCTGCACTTTACACGGTACACTGTACTCTATGCCCTGTGCACTAAACACGGTACACTGTACTCTGTGCACTGTGCACTATACACGCCCGGGGGGCTTACTTGGGCCAATCTTTGTTGGGTATGTGCCGCTAGCCTCTCAGAACCCCTACCCCATTATAGTCATATTCTATGGCCAATTATAGACCCCATCTTAGTCACTTTTGGGTAAATGTAATTTTCATGACCCCAACTTAGTCACGTAATGGGAGCCGTTTGTCAAATATTAAACAACAGCAATGAATACGGTAACTTTTTCTTTTTGGCGAATCTTTCCGTTTATAAATCACAACTTGCCAAAATTTTCTTACCCTCAAAATCCAGGAAAAGTGTGACCCCATTCTAGTCACCCTATAAAAAGTGCTTGAAAAAGTGGCCCCATTATAGTCAGTCCTGTCGTGAAAATGCGACCCCATCCAGCGGCACATCCCCATTAGCCCATTTATAGGAAGTGCCCCCTCCGGGTATACACGGTACACTGTACTCTGTGCACTGTGCACTATACACGGTACACTGTGCACTGTGCACTAAACACGGTACACTGTACTCTGTTCACTATACACGATACACTGTACTCTGTGCACTGTACACCATACACGGTACACAGTACTCTGTGCACTATACACGGTACACTGTACTCTGTGCACTGTGCACTATACACGGTACACTGTACCCTGTGCACTGTGTACTATACACGGTACACTGCACTCTGTGCACTGTGCACTATACACGGTACACTGTACTCTGTGCACTATACACGGCACACTGTACTCTGTTCACTATACAGGGTACACTGTACTCTGTGCACTGTGCACTATACACGGTACACTGTACTCTGTGCACTATACACGGCACACTGTACTCTGTTCACTATACACGGTACACTGTACTCTGTGCACTGTACACCATACACGGTACACAGTACTCTGTGCACTATACACGGTACACTGTACTCTGTGCGCTGTGCACTATACACGGTACACTGTACTCTGTGCACTGTGCACTGTGCACTATACACGGTACACTGTACTCTGTGCACTGTGCACTATACACGGTACACTGTACTCTGTGCACTGTGCACTGTTTTCTAATACACGGTACACTGTACACTGTGCACTATACACAGTACACTGTACTCTGTGCACTGTGCACTATAAACGGTTCACTGTACTCTGTGCACTATACACGGTACACTGTACTCTGTGCACTGTGTACTATACACGGTACACTGTACTGTGTTCACTATACATGGTACACTGTGCACTGTGCACTATATACGGTACACTGTACTCTGTGCACTGTCCACTATACACATTACCCTGTACTCTGTGCACTATCCACGGTACACTGTACTCTGTGCCCTGTGCACTATACGTGGTACACCGTACTCTGTGCACTGTGCACTATACACGGTACACTGTACTCTGTGCACCGTGCACTATACACGGTACACTGTTCTCTGTGCACTGTGCACTATACACGGTGCACTGTACTCTGTGCACTGTGCACTATACACGGTACACTGTACTCTGTGTGCTGTGCACTATACACGGTACACTGTACGCTGTGCACTGTGCACTATACACGGTACACTGTACTCTGTGCACTGTGCACTATACACAGTACACTGTACTCTGCACTTTACACGGTACACTGTACTCTATGCCCTGTGCACTAAACACGGTACACTGTACTCTGTGCACTGTGCACTATACACGCCCGGGGGGGTTACTTGGGCCAATCTTTGTTGGGTATGTGCCGCTAGCCTCTCAGAACCCCTACCCCATTATAGTCATATTCTATGGCCAATTATAGACCCCATCTTAGTCACTTTTGGGTAAATGTAATTTTCATGACCCCAACTTAGTCACGTAATGGGAGCCGTTTGTCAAATATTAAACAACAGCAATGAATACGGTAACTTTTTCTTTTTGGCGAATCTTTCCGTTTATAAATCACGACTTGCCAGAATTTTCTTACCTTCAAAATCCCAGAAAAGTGTGACCCCATTCTAGTCACCCTATAAAAAGTGCTTGAAAAAGCGGCCCCATTATAGTCAGTCCTGTCGTGAAAATGCAACCCCATCCAGCGGCACATCCCCATTAGCCCATTTATAGGAAGTGCCCCCTCCGGGTATACACGGTACACTGTACTCTGTGCACTGTGCACTATACACGTTACACTGTACTCTGTGCACTGTGCACTAAACAAGGTACACTGTACTCTGTGCACTATACACGGTACACTGTACTATGTTCACTATACACGGTACACTGTACTCTGTGCACTGTACTCTGTGCACTGTACACTATACACGGTACACTGTACTCTGTGCACTATACACGGTACACTATACTCTGTGCACTGTGCACTATACACGATACACTGTAATCTGTGCACTGTACACCATACACGGTACACAATACTCTGTGCACTATACACGGTACACTGTACTCTGTGCGCTGTGCACTATACACGGTACACTGTACTCTGTGCACTGTGCACTGTGCACTATACACGGTACACTGTACTCTGTGCGCTGTGCACTATACACGGTACACTGTACTCTGTGCACTGTGCACTGTGCACTATACATGGTCCACTGTACTCTGTGCACTGTGCACTATATACGGTACACTGTACTCTGTGTACTGTGCACTATACACGGTACACTGTACTCTCTGCGCTGTGCACTATACACGGTACACTGTACTCTGTGCACTGTGCACTGTGCACTATACACGGTACACTGTACTCTGTGCACTGTGCACTATGCACGGTACACTGTACTCTGTGCACTGTGAACTGTTTTGTAATACACTGTACTCTGTGCACTATACACAGTACTCTGTGCACTGTGCACTATAAACGGTACACTGTACTCTGTGCACTATACACGGTACACTGTACTCTGTGCACTGTGTACTATACACGGTACACTGTACTGTGTTCACTATACATGGTACACTGTACACTGTGCACTATACACGGTACACTGTACTCTGTGCACTGTCCACTATACATAGTACCCTGTACTCTGTGCACTATCCACGGTACACTGTACTCTGTGCACTGTGCACTATACACGGTACACTGTACTCTGTGAACCGTGCACTATACACGGTACACTGTACCCTGTGCACTGTGCACTATACACGGTGCACTGTACTCTGTGCACTGTGCAGTATACACGGTACACTGTACTCTGTGTGCTGTGCACTATACACGGTACACTGTACGCTGTGCACTGTGCACTATACACGGTACACTGTACTCTGTGCACTGTGCACTATACACAGTACACTGTACTCTGCACTTTACACGGTACACTGTACTCTATGCCCTGTGCACTGAACACGGTACACTGTACTCTGTGCACTGTTTACTATACACGGTACACTGTACTCTGTGCACTGTGCACTATACACGGTACACTGTACTCTGTGCACTGTGCACTAAACACGGTACACTGTACTCTGTGCACTATACACGGTACACTGTACTATGTTCACTATACACGGTACACTGTACTCTGTGCACTGTACTCTGTGCACTGTACACTATACACGGTACACTGTACTCTGTGCACTATACACGGTACACTGTACTCTGTGCACTGTGCACTATACACGGTACACTGTACTCTGTGCACTGTGCACTATACACGGTACACTGTACTCTGCGCACTGTGCACTATACACGGTACACTGTACTCTGTGCACTGTGCACTATACACGGTACACTGTACTCTGTGTGCTGTGCACTATACACGGTACACTGTACGCTGTGCACTGTGCACTATACATGGTACACTGTACTCTGTGCAGTGTGCACTATACACAGTACACTGTACTCTGCACTATACACGGTACACTGTACTCTATGCCCTGTGCACTAAACACGGTACACTGTACTCTGTGCACTGTGCACTATACACGGTACACTGTACCCTGTGCACTGTGTACTATACTCGGTACACTGTACTCTCTGCACTGTGAACTATACACGGTACACTGTACTCTGTGCACTATGCACGGCACACTGTACTCTGTTCACTATACACGGTACACTGCACTCTGTGCACTGTACACCATACACGGTACACAGTACTCTGTGCACTATACACGGTACGCTGTACTCTGTGCGCTGTGCACTATACACGGTACACTGTACTCTGTGCACTGTGCACTGTGCACTATACACGGTACACTGTACTCTGTGCACTATGCACTGTGCACTATACACGGTACACTGTACTCTGTGCACTGTGCACTAAACACGGTACACTGTACTCTGTGCACTATACACGGTACACTGTACTATGTTCACTATACACGGTACACTGTACTCTGTGCACTGTACTCTGTGCACTGTACACTATACACGGTACACTGTACTCTGTACACTATACACGGTACACTGTACTCTTTGCACTGTGCACTATACACGGTACACTGTACTCTGTGCACTGTGCACTATACACGGTACAGTGTACTCTGTGCACTGTGCACTATACACGGTACACTGTACTCTGTGCACTGTGCACTATACACGGTACACTGTACTCTGTGTGCTGTGCACTATACACGGTACACTGTACGCTGTGCACTGTGCACTATACACGGTACACTGTACTCTGTGCAGTGTGCACTATACACAGTACACTGTACTCTGCACTATACACGGTACACTGTACTCTATGCCCTGTGCACTAAACACGGTACACTGTACTCTGTGCACTGTGCACTATACACGGTACACTGTACCCTGTGCACTGTGTACTATACACGGTACACTGTACTCTGTGCACTGTGAACTATACACGGTACACTGTACTCTGTGCACTATGCACGGCACACTGTACTCTGTTCACTATACACGGTACACTGTACTCTGTGCACTGTACACCATACACGGTACACAGTACTCTGTGCACTATACACGGTACGCTGTACTCTGTGCGCTGTGCACTATACACGGTACACTGTACTCTGTGCACTGTGCACTGTGCACTATACACGGTACACTGTACTCTGTGCACTATGCACTGTGCACTATACACGGTACACTGTACTCTGTGCACTGTGCACTATCCACGGTACACTGTACTATGTGCACTCTGCACTATACACGGTACACTGGACTCAGTGCACTGTCCACTATGCACGTTAAACTGTACTCTGTGCACTGTGCACTATACACGGTACACTCTACTCTGTGCACTATACACGGTACACTGTACTCTGTACACTATACACGGTACACAGTACTCTGTGCACTGTGCACTGTGCACTATACGCGGTACACTGTACTCTGTGCACTGTGCACTATACATGGTATAGTAGTATATACGGTATATACACGGTATATACACTGTACTCTGTGTGCTGTGCACTATACACGGTACACTGTACTCTGTGCACTGTGCACTGTGCACTATACACGGTACACTGTACTCTGTGCACTGTGCACTATACACGGTACACTGTACTCTGTTCAATGTGCACTATACACGGTACACTGGACTCAGTGCACTGTGCTCTATACACGGTACACTGTACTCTGTGCACTGTGCACTATACACGGTACACTGTACTCTGTGCACTATACATGGTACACTGTACTCTGTGCACTATACACGGTACACTGTACTCTGTGCACTGTGCACTGTGCACTATACACGGTACACTGTACTCTGTGCACTGTGCACTATACATGGTATAGTAGTATATACACGGTATATACACTGTACTCTGTGCGCTGTGCACTATACACGGTACACTGTACTCTGTGCACTGTGCACTGTGCACTATACACGGTACACTGTACTCTGTGCACTGTGCACTATACACGGTACACTGTACTCTGTGCACTGTGCACTGTTTTCTAATACACGGTACACTGTACTCTGTGCACTATACACAGTACTCTGTGCACTGTGCACTATAAACGGTACACTGTACTCTGTGCACTATAAACGGTACACTGTACTCTGTGCACTCTGTACTATACACGGTACACTGTACTCTGTTCACTATACATGGTACACTGTGCACTGTGCACTATACACGGTACACTGTACTCTGTGCACTGTCCACTATACACAGTACCCTGTACTCTGTGCACTATCCACGGTACAGTGTACTCTGTGCCCTGTGCACTATACGTGGTACACTGTACTCTGTGCACTGTGCACTATACACGGTACACTGTACTCTGTGCACCGTGCACTATACAGGGTACACTGTACCCTGTGCACTGTGCACTATACACGGTGCACTCTACTCTGTGCACTGTGCACTATACACGGTACACTGTACTCTGTGTGCTGTGCACTATACACGGTACACTGTACGCTGTGCACTACACGGTACACTGTACTCTGTGCACTGTGCACTATACACATTACACTGTACTCTGTGCACTGTGCACTATACACGGTACATCGTACTCTGTGCACTGTGCACTATACATGGTACACTGTACTCTGTGTACTGTACTCTGTGCACTATACACGGCACACTGTACTCTGTTCACTATACACGGTACACTGTACTCTGTGCACTGTACACCATACACGGTACACAGTACTCTGTGCACTATACACGGTACACTGTACTCTGTGCGCTGTGCACTATACACGGTACACTGTACTCCGTGCACTGTGCACTGTGCACTATACACGGTACACTGTACTCTGTGCACTGTGCACTATACACGGTACACTGTACTCTGTGCACTGTGCACTATACACGGTACACTGGACTCAGTGCACTGTCCACTATGCACGGTAAACTGTACTCTGTGCACTGTGCACTATACACGGTACACTCTACTCTGTGCACTATACACGGTACACTCTACTCTGTACACTATACACGGTACACTGTACTCTGTGCACTGTGCACTGTGCACTATACACGGTACACTGTACTCTGTGCACTGTGCACTATACACGGTATAGTAGTATATACGGTATATACACGGTATATACACTGTACTCTGTGCGCTGTGCACTATACACGGTACACTGTACTCTGTGCACTGTGCACTGTGCACTATACACGGTACACTGTACTCTGGGCACTGTGCACTATACACGGTACACTGTACTCTGTGCACTGTGCACTATACACGGTATAGTAGTATATACGGTATATACACGGTATATACACTGTACTCTGTGCGCTGTGCACTATACACGGTACACTAGTACACAGTGTATAGTGCACAGAGTACTGTGTACCGTGTATGGTGTACAGTGCACAGAGTACAGTGTACCGTGTATAGTGAACAGAGTACAGTGTGCCGTGTATAGTGCAGAGAGTACAGTGTACCGTGTATAGTTCACAGTGCACAGAGTACAGTGTACCGTGTATAGTACACAGTGCACAGGGTACAGTGTACCTTGTATAGTGCACAGTGCACAGAGTACAGTGTACCGTGTTTAGTGCACAGGCCATAGAGTACAGTGTACCGTGTATAGTGCAGAGTACAATGTACTGTGTATAGTGCACAGTGCACAGAGTACAGTGTACCGTGTATAGTGCACAGTGCACAGCGTACAGTGTACCATGTATAGTGCACAGCACACAGAGTACAGTGTACCGTGTATAGTGCACAGTGCACAGAGTACAGTGTACCGTGTATAGTGCACAGTGAACAGAGTATAGTGTACCGTGTATAGTGCACAGTGCACAGAGTACAGTGTACCGTGTATAGTGCACAGTGCACAGAGTACAGTGTACCGTGTAAAGTGCACAGAGTACAGTGTACCGTGTATAGTGTACAGTGCACAGAGTACAGTGCACAGAGTACAGTGTACCGTGTATAGTGAACATAGTACAGTGTACCGTGTATAGTGCACAGAGTACAGTGTACCGTGTTTAGTGCACAGTGCACAGAGTACAGTGTACCGTGTATAGTGCACAGATGCACAGAGTACAGTGTACCGTGTATAGTGCACAGTGCACAGAGTACAGAGTACCGTGTTCAGTGCACAGGGCATAGAGTACAGTGTACCGTGTAAAGTGCAGAGTACAGTGTACAGTGTATAGTGCACAGTGCACAGAGTACAGTGTACCGTGTATAGTGCACAGTGCACAGCATACAGTGTACCGTGTAAAGTGCACAGCACACAGAGTACAGTGTACCGTGTATAGTGCACAGTGCACAGAGTACAGTGCACCGTGTATAGTGCACAGTGCACAGGGTACAGTGTACCGTGTATAGTGCACGGTGCACAGAGTACAGTGTACCGTGTATAGTGCACAGTGCACAGAGTACAGTGTACAACATATAGTGCACAGGGCACAGAGTACAGTGTACCGTGGATAGTGCACAGAGTACAGGGTACTGTGTATAGTGGACAGTGCACAGAGTACAGTGTACCGTGTATAGTGCACAGTGCACAGTGTACCATGTATAGTGAACAGAGTACAGTGTACCGTGTATAGTACACAGTGCACAGAGTACAGTGTACCGTGTATAGTGCACAGCGTACAGTGTACCGTTTATAGTGCACAGTGCACAGAGTACTGTGTATAGTGCACAGAGTACAGCGTACCTTGTATTAGAAAACAGTGCACAGTGCACAGAGTACAGTGTACCGTGTATAGTGCACAGTGCACAGAGTACAGTGTACCGTGTATAGTGCACAGTGCACAGTGCACAGAGTACAGTGTACCGTGTATAGTGCACAGCGCACAGAGTACAGTGTATATACCGTGTATATACCGTATATACTACTATACCGTGTATAGTGCACAGTGCACAGAGTACAGTGTACCGTGTATAGTGCACAGTGCACAGTGCACAGAGTACAGTGTACCGTGTATAGTGCACAGAGTACAGTGTACCGTGTATGGTGCACAGAGTAGAGTGTACCGTGTATAGTGCACAGTGCACAGAGTACAGTGTACCGTGTATAGAGCACAGTGCACTGAGTCCAGTGTACCGTGTATAGTGCACAGTGCACAGAGTACAGTGTACCGTGTATAGTGCACAGTGCACAGAGTACAGAGTACCGTGTATAGTGCACAGTGCACAGTGCAAAGAGTACAGTGTACCGTGTATAGTGCACAGCGCACAGAGTACAGTGTATATACCGTGTATATACCGTATATACTACTATACCTTGTATAGTGCACAGTGCACAGAGTACAGTGTACCGTGTATAGTGCACAGTGCACAGTGCACAGAGTACAGTGTACCGTGTATAGTGTACAGAGTACAGTGTACCGTGTATAGTGCACAGAGTAGAGTGTACCGTGTATAGTGCACAGTGCACAGAGAACAGTTTACCGTGCATAGTGGACAGTGCACTGAGTCCAGTGTACCGTGTATAGTGCACAGTGCACAGAGTACAGTGTACCGTGTATAGTGCACAGTGCACAGAGTACAGTGTACCGTGTATAGTGCACAGTGCATAGTGCTCAGAGTACAGTGTACCGTGTATAGTGCACAGTGCACAGAGTACAGTGTACCGTGTATAGTGCACAGTGCACAGAGTACAGTGTACCGTGTATAGTGCACAGTGCACAGAGTACAGTGTACCGTGTATAGTGCACAGAGTACAGTGTACCGTGTATAGTGTACAGTGCACAGAGTACAGTGCACAGAGTACAGTGTACCGTGTATAGTGAACATAGTACAGTGTACCGTGTATATTGCACAGAGTACAGTGTACCGTGTTTAGTGCACAGTGCACAGAGTACAGTGTACCGTGTATAGTGCACAGTGCACAGAGTACAGTGTACCGTGTATAGTGCACAGTGCACAGAGTACAGTGTACCGTGTTCAGTGCACAGGGCATAGAGTACAGTGTACCGTGTAAAGTGCAGAGTACAGTGTACAGTGTATAGTGCACAGTGCACAGAGTACAGTGTACCGTGTATAGTGCACAGTGCACAGCATACAGTGTACCGTGTAAAGTGCACAGCACACAGAGTACAGTGTACCGTGTATAGTGCACAGTGCACAGAGTACAGTGCACCGTGTATAGTGCACAGTGCACAGGGTACAGTGTACCGTGTATAGTGCACGGTGCACAGAGTACAGTGTACCGTGTATAGTGCACAGTGCACAGAGTACAGTGTACCACATATAGTGCACAGGGCACAGAGTACAGTGTACCGTGGATAGTGCACAGAGTACAGGGTACTGTGTATAGTGGACAGTGCACAGAGTACAGTGTACCGTGTATAGTGCACAGTGCACAGTGTACCATGTATAGTGAACAGAGTACAGTGTACCGTGTATAGTACACAGTGCACAGAGTACAGTGTACCGTGTATAGTGCACAGCGTACAGTGTACCGTTTATAGTGCACAGTGCACAGAGTACTGTGTATAGTGCACAGAGTACAGCGTACCTTGTATTAGAAAACAGTGCACAGTGCACAGAGTACAGTGTACCGTGTATAGTGCACAGTGCACAGAGTACAGTGTACCGTGTATAGTGCACAGTGCACAGTGCACAGAGTACAGTGTACCGTGTATAGTGCACAGCGCACAGAGTACAGTGTATATACCGTGTATATACCGTATATACTACTATACCGTGTATAGTGCACAGTGCACAGAGTACAGTGTACCGTGTATGGTGCACAGAGTAGAGTGTACCGTGTATAGTGCACAGTGCACAGAGTACAGTTTACCGTGTATAGAGCACAGTGCACTGAGTCCAGTGTACCGTGTATAGTGCACAGTGCACAGAGTACAGTGTACCGTGTATAGTGCACAGTGCACAGAGTACAGAGTACCGTGTATAGTGCACAGTGCACAGTGCAAAGAGTACAGTGTACCGTGTATAGTGCACAGCGCACAGAGTACAGTGTATATACCGTGTATATACCGTATATACTACTATACCGTGTATAGTGCACAGTGCACAGAGTACAGTGTACCGTGTATAGTGCACAGTGCACAGTGCGCAGAGTACAGTGTACCGTGTATAGTGTACAGAGTACAGTGTACCGTGTATAGTGCACACAGTAGAGTGTACCGTGTATAGTGCACAGTGCACAGAGTACAGTTTACCGTGCATAGTGGACAGTGCACTGAGTCCAGTGTACCGTGTATAGTGCACAGTGCACAGAGTACAGTGTACCGTGTATAGTGCACAGTGCACAGAGTACAGTGTACCGTGTATAGTGCACAGTGCATAGTGCTCAGAGTACAGTGTACCGTGTATAGTGCACAGTGCACAGAGTACAGTGTACCGTGTATAGTGCACAGTGCATAGTGCTCAGAGTACAGTGTACCGTGTATAGTGCACAGTGCACAGTGCAGAGAGTACAGTGTACTGTGTATAGTGGACAGCGTAAAGAGTACAGTGTAGAGTGTATAGTGCACAGAGTTCTGTGTACCGTGTATGGTGTACAGTGCACAGAGTACAGTGTACCGTGTATAGTGAACAGAGTACAGTGTGCCGTGTATAGTGCACAGAGTACAGTGTACCGTGTATAGTTCACAGTGCACAGAGTACAGTGTACCGTGTATAGTACACAGTGCACAGCGTACAGTGTACCGTGTATAGTGCACAGTGCACAGAGTACAGTGTACCGTGTTTAGTGCACAGGGCATAAATTACAGTGTACCGTGTATAGTGCAGAGTACAGTGTACTGTGTATAGTGCACAGTGAACAGAGTACAGTGTACCGTGTATAGTACACAGTGCACAGAGTACAGTGTACCGTGTATAGTGCACAGAGTACAGTGTACCGTTTATACTGCACAGTGCACAGAGTACAGTGTACCGTGTATAGTGCACAGTGCACAGAGTACAGTGTACCGTGTATAGTGCACAGTGCACAGAGTACAGTGTACCGTGTATAGTGCACAGTGCACAGAGTACAGTGTACCGTGTATAGTGCACAGAGTACAGTGTACCGTGTATAGTGTACAGTGCACATAGTACAGTGCACAGAGTACAGTGTACTGTGTATAGTGAACATAGTACAGTGTACCGTGTATAGTGCACAGAGTACAGTGTACCGTGTTTAGTGCACAGTGCACAGAATACAGTGTACCGTGTATAGTGCACAGTGCACAGAGTACAGTGTACCGTGTATAGTGCACAGTGCACAGAGTACAGTGTACCGTGTTCACTGCACAGGGCATAGAGTACAGTGTACCGTGTAAAGTGCAGAGTACAGTGTACAGTGTATAGTGCACAGTGCACAGAGTACAGTGTACCGTGTATAGTGCACAGTGCACAGCGTACAGTGTACCGTGTATAGTGCACAGCACACAGAGTACAGTGTACCGTGTATAGTGCACAGTGCACAGAGTACAGTGCACCGTGTATAGTGTACAGTGGACATGGTACAGTGTACCGTGTATAGTGCACGGTGCACCGAGTACAGTGTACCGTGTATAGTGCACAGAGTACAGTGTACCGTGTATAGTGCACAGTGCACAGAGTACAGTGTACCACGTATAGTGCACAGGGCACAGAGTACAGTGTACCGTGGATAGTGCACAGACTACAGGGTACTGTGTATAGTGGACAGTGCACAGAGTACAGTGTACCGTGTATAGTGCACAGTGCACAGTGTACAATGTATAGTGAACAGAGTACAGTGTACCGTGTATAGTACACAGATCACAGAGTACAGTGTACCGTGTATAGTGCACAGAGTACAGTGTACCGTTTATACTGCACAGTGCACAGAGTACTGTGTATAGTGCACAGAGTACAGTGTACCATGTATTAGAAAACAGTGCACAGTGCACAGAGTCCAGTGTACCGTGTATAGTGCACAGTGCACAGAGTACAGTGTACCGTGTATAGTGCACAGTGCACAGAGTACAGTGTACCATGTATAGTGCACAGTGCATAGTGCTCAGAGTACAGTGTACCGTGTATAGTGCACAGTGCACAGAGTACAGTGTACCGTGTATAGTGCACAGTTCATAGTGCTCAGAGTACAGTGTACCGTGTATAGTGCACAGTGCACAGTGCACAGAGTACAGTGTACCGTGTATAGTGCACAGCGTAAAGAGTACAGTGTAGAGTGTATAGTGCACAGAGTACTGTGTACCGTGTATGGTGTACAGTGCACAGAGTACAGTGTACCGTGTATAGTGCACAGAGTACAGTGTACCGTTTATAGTGCACAGTGTACAGTGTACCGTGTACCGTGCATAGTGCACAGTGCAGAGAGTACAGTGTACCGTGTATAGTGCACAAAGTACAGTGTACCGTGTATAGTGCAAAGAGTACAGTGTACCGTGTATAGTGCACAGTGCACAGAGTACAGTGTACCGTGTATAGAGCACAGTTCACTGAGTCCAGTGTACCGTGTATAGTGCACAGTGCACAGTGTACAGTGTACCGTGCATAGTGCACAGTGCAGAGAGTACAGTGTACCGTGTATAGTGCACAGAGTACAGTGTACCGTGTATAGTGCAAAGAGTACAGTGTACCGTGTATAGTGCACAGTGCACAGAGTACAGTGTACCGTGTATAGAGCACAGTTCACTGAGTCCAGTGTACCGTGTATAGTGCACAGTGCACAGAGTACAGTGTACCGTGTATAGTGCACAGTGCACAGAGTACAGTGTACCGTGTATAGTGCACAGTGCACAGTGCACAGAGTACAGTGTACCGTGTATAGTGCACAGCGCCCAGAGTACAGTGTATATACCGTGTATATACCGTATATACTACTATACCGTGTATAGTGCACAGTGCACAGAGTACAGTGTACCGTGTATAGTTCACAGTGCACAGTGCACAGAGTACAGTGTACCGTGTATAGTGCACAGAGTACAGTGTACCGTGTATAGTGCACAGTGCACAGAGTACAGTGCACAGAGTACAGTGTACCATGTATAGTGAACATAGTACAGTGTACCGTGTATAGTGCACAGAGTACAGTGTACCGTGTTTAGTGCACAGTGCACAGAGTACAGTGTACCGTGTATAGTGCACAGTGCACAGAGTACAGTGTACCGTGTATACCCAGAGGGGGCACTTCCTATAAATGGGCTAATGGGGATGTGCCGCTGGATGGGGTCGCATTTTCACGACAGGACTGACTATAATGGGGCCGCTTTTTCAAGCACTTTTTATAGGGTGACTAGAATGGGGTCACACTTTTCTGGGATTTTGAGGGTAAGAAAATTCTGGCAAGTTGTGATTTATAAACGGAAAGATTCGCCAAAAAGAAAAAGTTACCGTATTCATTGCTGTTGTTTAATATTTGACAAACGGCTCCCATTACGTGACTAAGTTGGGGTCATGAAAATTACATTTACCCAAAAGTGACTAAGATGGGGTCTATAATTGGCCATAGAATATGACTATAATGGGGTAGGGGTTCTGAGAGGCTAGCGGCACATACCCAACAAAGATTGGCCCAAGTAACCCCCCCGGGCGTGTATAGTGCACAGTGCACAGAGTACAGTGTACCGTGTTTAGTGCACTGGGCATAGAGTACAGTGTACCGTGTAAAGTGCAGAGTACAGTGTACTGTTTATAGTGCACAGTGCACAGAGTACAGTGTACCGTGTATAGTGCACAGTGCACAGCGTACAGTGTACCGTGTATAGTGCACAGCACACAGAGTACAGTGTACCGTGTATAGTGCACAGTGCACAGAGTACAGTGCACCGTGTATAGTGCACAGTGCACAGAGTACAGTGTACCGTGTATAGTGCACGGTGCACAGAGTACAGTGTACCGTGTATAGTGCACAGTGCACAGAGTACACTGTACCACGTATAGTGCACAGGGCACAGAGTACAGTGTACCGTGGATAGTGCACAGAGTACAGGGTAATGTGTATAGTGGACAGTGCACAGAGTACAGTGTACCGTGTATAGTGCACCGTGCACAGTGTACCATGTATAGTGAACACAGTACAGTGTACCGTGTATAGTACACAGTGCACAGAGTACAGTGTACCGTGTATAGTGCACAGAGTACAGTGTACCGTTTATAGTGCACAGTGCACAGAGTACAGTGTACTGTGTATAGTGCACAGAGTACAGTGTACCGTGTATTAGAAAACAGTGCACAGTGCACAGAGTACAGTGTACCGTGTATAGTGCACAGTGCACAGAGTACAGTGTACCGTGTATAGTGCACAATGCACAGTGCACAGAGTACAGTGTTTTGTGTATAGTGCACAGCGCAGAGAGTACAGTGTACCGTGTATAGTGCACAGAGTACTGTGTACCGTGTATGGTGTACAGTGCACAGAGTACAGTGTACCGTGTATAGTGAACAGAGTACAGTGTGCCGTGTATAGTGCACACAGTACAGTGTACCGTGTATAGTGCACAGTGCACAGAGTACAGTGTACCGTGTATAGTGAACAGAGTACAGTGTGCCGTGTATAGTGCACAGAGTACAGTGTACCGTGTATAGTGCACAGTGCACAGAGTACAGTGTACCATGTATAGTACACAGTGCACAGGGTACAGTGTACCGTGTATAGTGCACAGTGCACCGAGTACAGTGTACCGTGTATAGTTCACAGAGTACTGTGTACCGTGTATGGTGTACAGTGCACAGAGTACAGTGTACCGCGTATAGTGAACAGAGTACAGTGTGCCGTGTATAGTGCACAAAGTACAGTGTACCGTGTATAGTGCACAGTGCACAGAGTACAGTGTACCGTGTATAGTACACGGTGCACAGGGTACAGTGTACCGTGTATAGTGCACAGTGCACAGAGTACAGTGTAACTTGTTTAGTGCACAGGGCTTAGAGTACAGTGTACTGTGTATAGTGCACATAGTACTGTGTACCGTGTATGGTGTACAGTGCACAGAGTACAGTGTACCGTGTATAGTGCACAGTGCAGAGTACAGTGTACCGTGTATTGTGCACAGTGCACACAGTACAGTGTACCGTGTATAGTACACAGTGCACAGGGTACAGTGTACCGTGTATAGTGCACAGTGCACAGAGTACAGTGTACCGTGTATAGTGCACAGTGCACACAGTACAGTGTACAGTGTATAGTACACAGTGCACAGGGTACAGTGTACCGTGTATAGTGCACAGTGCACAGAGTACAGTGTACCGTGTTTAGTGCACAGGGCATAGAGTACAGTGTACCGTGTATAGTGCACAGAGTACTGTGCACCGTGTATGGTGTACAGTGCACAGAGTACAGTGTACCGTGTATAGTGAACAGAGTACAGTGTGCCGTGTATAGTGCACAGAGTACAGTGTACCGTGTATAGTGCACAGTGCACAGAGTACAGTGTACCGTGTATAGTACACAGTGCACAGGGTACAGTGTACCGTGTATAGTGCACAGTGCACAGAGTCCAGTGTACCGTGTTTAGTGCACAGGGCATAGAGTACAGTGTACCGTGTATAGTGCACAGAGTACAGTGTACCGTGTCTAGTGCACAGAGTACAGTGTTCCGTGTATAGTGCACAGAGTAGAGTGTACCGTGTATTAGAAAACAGTGCACAGTGCACAGAGTACAGTGTACCGTGCATAGTGCACAGTGCAGAGAGTACAGTGTACTGTGTATAGTGCACAGAGTACAGTGTACCGTGTATTGTGGAAAGAGTACAGTGTACCGTGTATAGTGCACAGAGTACAGTGTACCGTGTATAGTGCGCAGAGTACAGGGTACCGTGTATAGTGCACAGTGCACAGAGTACAGTTTACCGTGTATAGTACACAGTGCACAGGGTACAGTGTACCGTGTATAGTGCACAGTGCACAGTGCACAGAGTACAGTATACCGTGTATAGTGCACAGAGTACTGTGTGCCGTGTATGGTGTACAGTACACAGAGCACAGTGTACCGTGTATAGTGAACAGAGTACAGTGTGCCGTGTATAGTGCACAGAGTACAGTGTACCATGTATAGTGCACAGTGCACAGAGTACAGTGTACCGTGTATAGTACACAGTGCGCAGGGTACAGTGTGCCGTGTATAGTGCACAGTGCACAGAGTACAGTGTACCGTGTTTAGTGCTAAGGGCATAGAGTACAGTGTACCGTGTATAGAGCACAGAGTACTGTGTACCGTGTATGGTGTACAGTGCACAGAGTACAGTGTACCGTGTATAGTGTACAGTGCAGAGAGTACAGTGTACCGTGTATTGTGCACAGAGTACAGTGTACCGTGTATGGTGCACAGTGCAAAGAGTACAGTGTACCGTGTATAGTGCACAGAGTACAGTGTACCGTGTATAGTGCACAGAGTACAGTGTACCGTGTATAGTGCACAGAGTAGAGTGTACCGTGTATAGTGCACAGTGCACGGTACACTGTACTCTCTGCACTGTGCACTATGCACGGTACACTGTACTCTGTGCACTGTGCGCTATACACGGTACACTCTACTCTGTGCACTATACACGGTACACTGTACTCTTTGCACTATACACGGTACACTGTACTCTGTGCACTATACACGGTACACTGTACTCTGGGCACTTTGCACCATACACGGTACACTGTACTCTGTGCACAATACACGGTACACTGTACTCTCTGCACTGTGCACTATACACGGTACACTGTACTCTGTGCACTGTACACCATAAACGGTACACAGTACTCTGTGCACTATACATGGTACACTGTACTCTATGCCCTGTGCACTAAACACGGTACACTGTACTCTTTGCACTGTGCACTATACAGGGTACACTGTACTCTGTGCACTGTGCACTATACACGGTACACTGTACTCTGTGCACTATACACGGTACACTGTACTCTTTGCACTATACACGGTACACTGTACTCTCTGCACTGTGCACTATGCACGGTACACTGTACTCTTTGCACTGTGCACTATACACGGTACACTCTACTCTGTGCACTATACACGGTACACTGTACTCTGTGCACTGTGCACCATACACGGTACACTGTACTCTGTGCACAATACACGGTACACTGTACTCTCTGCACTGTGCACTATACACGGTACACTGTACTCTGTGCACTAGACACGGTACACTGTACTCTGTGCACTACACAGCTGGCTTTTTGCGCTGCTTGCAAAAGCCGACCCAAAATTGTGGTTTGAAACCAAACTCGTGGAATTCGATCCCAAGGGTGTTTTTTCGTTTCGCCCCGATGGGGAATCTCAAAAAAAAGAGTTTTGAACGCAATTGGACGACCTTCGTCAACCCAGCGTTTTCCGCTACTTGGTAAATTCACCCCAAAATGGTGGTATGAAACCGACCTCGTGGAATTCGATCCCAAGGGTGTCTTTTCGTTTTGCCCCGATGGGGATAGTCGAAAAAGCGAGTTTTGAACGCAATTGGACGACGTTGGTCAACCCGGCTTTTTGCGCTGCATGCAAAAGCCCAGAAAAAATGGTGGTATGAAACCGACCTCATGGAATTCGATCCCAAGGGTTTTTTTTTTGTTTCCCCCTGATGGGGGAACTCGACAAAACGAGTTTTCAACGCAACTGGAAGACCTTCGTCAACCCGGCCTTTTCCGCTGCTTGGTAAGTCCAATCCAAAATGGTGGTATGAAACCGACCTCGTGGAATTCGATCACAAGGGTGTTTTTTCGTTTCGCCCCGATGGGGAAACTCGACAAAACGAGTTTTGAACGCAATTGGACGACCTTCGTCAACCCGGCGTTTTCCGCTGCTTGGTAAAGCCCAGCAAAAATAGGGGTATGAAACCGACCTCGTGGAATTCGAACCCAAGGGTGTTTTATCGTTTCGCCCCGATGGGGAAACTCGACAAAACGAGTTTTGAACGCAATTGGACGACCTTCGTCAACCCAGCGTTTTCCGCTGCTTGGTAAAGCCCAGCAAAAATAGGGGTATGAAACCGACCTCGTGGAATTCGAACCCAAGGGTGTTTTTTCGTTTCGCCCCGATCGGGAAACTCGACAAAACGAGTTTTGAACGCAATTGGACGACCTTCGTCAACCCGGCTTTTTGCGTTGCTGGGAAAAGCCCACCCAAAATGGTGGTGTGAAACCGACCTCGTGGAATTCGATCCAAAGGGTGTTTTTTCGATTCGCCCATATGGGGAGACTCGAAAAAACGAGTTTTCAACGCAATTGGACGACCTTCGTCAACCCGGCGTTTTCCGCTCCTTGGTAAATCCCACCCAAAATGGTGGTATGAAACCGACCTCGTGGAATTCGATCTCAAGGGTGTTTTTTCGTTTCTCACCGATGGGGAAACTCGACAAAACGAGTTTTGAACGCAATTGGACGACCTTCGTCAACCCGGCGTTTTCCGCTTCTTGGTAAAGCCCAGCAAAAATGGTGGTATGAAACCGACCTCGTGGAATTCGAACCCAAGGGTGTTTTTTCGTTTCGCCCCGATCGGGAAACTCGACAAAACGAGTTTTGAACGCAACTGGACGACCTTCGTCAACCCAGCGTTTTCCGCTGCTTTGTAAAGCCCAGCAAAAATAGTGGTATGAAACCGACCTCGTGGAATTCGAACCCAAGGGTGTTTTTTCGTTTCGCCCCGATGGGGAAACTCGACGAAACGAGTTTTCAACGCAATTGGACGACCTTCGTCAACCCGGCTTTTTGAACTGCATGCAAAAGCCCAGAAAAAATGGTGGTATGAAACCGACCTCATGGAATTCGATCCCAAGGGTTTTTTTTTGTTTCCCCCTGATGGGGGAACTCGACAAAACGAGTTTTCAACGCAACTGGAAGACCTTCGTCAACCCGGCCTTTTCCGCTGCTTGGTAAGTCCAACCCAAAATGGTGGTATAAAACCGACCTCGTGGAATTCGATCCCAAGTGTGTTTTTTCGTTTCGCTCCGATGGGGAAAGTCGAAAAAACGAGTTTTCAACCCAATTGGAAGGACTTCGTCATCCTGGCGTTTTCCGCTGCTTCGTAAAGCCCACCCAAAATGGTGGTATGAAACCGACCTCGTGGAAATCGATCCCAAGGGTGCTTTTTCGTTTCGCCCCGATGGGGAAAGTCGAAAAAACGAGTTTTGAACGCAATTGGACGACCTTCGTCAACCCGGCGTTTTCCTCTGCTTGGTAAAACCAACCCAAAATGGTGGTATGAAACCGACCTCGTGGAATTCGATCCCAAGGGTGTTTTTTCGTTTCGCTCCGACGGGGAAAGTCGAAAAAACGAGTTTTCAAGGCAAATGGACGACCTTTGTCAACCCGCCTTTTTGCACTGCTTGCAAGGGCCCAGCAAAAATGTTGGTATGAAACCGACCTCGTGGAATTCGATCCCAAGGGTGTTTTTTTGTTTCGTCCCGATGGGAAAACTCGACAAAACGAGTTTTCAACCCAATCGGAAGAACTTCGTCATCCCGGCGTTTTCCGCTGCTTGGTAAAGCCCACCCAAAATGGTGGTATGAAACCGACCTGGTGGAATTCGATCCCAAGGGTGTTATTTCGTTTCGCCCCGATGGGGAAAGTCGAAAAAACGCGTTTTGAACACAATTGGACGACGTTCGTCAAACAGGCTTTTTGCTCTGCTTGGAAAAGCCCACTCAAAATGGTGGTATGAAACCGACCTCGTGGTATTCGATCCTAAGGGTGTTTCTTCGTTTCCCCCCGATGGGGAAAGTCGAAAAAACGCGTTTTGAACGCAATTGGACGACGTTCGTCAACCCAGCTTTTTGCCCTGCTTGGAAAAGCCCACTCAAAATGGTGGTATGAAACCGACCTCGTGGAATTCGATCCCAAGGGTGTTATTTCGTTTCGCCCCGATGGGGAAAGTCGAAAAAACGCGTTTTGAACGCAATTGGACGACGTTCGTCAACCCGGCTTTTTGCCCTGCTTGGAAAAGCCCACTCAAAATGGTGGTATGAAACCGACCTCGTGGTATTCGATCCTAAGGGTGTTTTTTCGTTTCCCCCCGATGGGGAAAGTCGAAAAAACGCGTTTTGAACGCAATTGGACGACGTTCGTCAACCCAGCTTTTTGCCCTGCTTGGAAAAGCCCACTCAAAATGGTGGTATGAAACCGACCTCGTGGAATTCGATCCCAAGGGTGTTATTTCGTTTCGCCCCGATGGGGAAAGTCGAAAAAACGCGTTTTGAACGCAATTGGACGACGTTCGTCAACCCGGCTTTTTGCCCTGCTTGGAAAAGCCCACTCAAAATGGTGGTATGAAACCGACCTCGTGGTATTCGATCCTAAGGGTGTTTTTTCGTTTCGCCCCGATGGGGAAAGTCGAAAAAACGCGTTTTGAACGCAATTGGACGACGTTCGTCAACCCGGCTTTTTGCCCTAATAATAATAATAATAATCAACTTTATTTATAGAGGGTAAACACATAACAGTAAAAAACTGTCAAACCAGTGGCCCTCTAATATAAAATACAATCGAGAACTAAAAATAATGCTAAAAATCTAACAATCTAAAATTACAAAATTTAGTTTAAAATACGCTATAATATAAAAACTAGGTAAAAATTACTCTAAAATGGCGAGATTGATATAAAAGAGTTAACTAAAAGGTAAAGTGATCTAAATGTTTATATGTATCTTTAAAAAATTTAAACGTAGCCTTCTTAAAACTTACTAAACTAGGCTCGTTCCTTATGGTGCTGGGTATTGTATTCCAGAGGCGTGTAGTCGATACTGTGAAAGACCTTCCGCCTTCTGACTCCCGTTTGAATCGGGGGCAGACAAGGTTTAGTAGTCCATGTCTGCTCGATCTTTCATTGATGTCGGCGTTTCTTATCAGCATCTGTGACAAATAATATGGACAGTCCCCAGACAGTCGTTTGTATACCATTGATAACCTATTTACATTTGCCTCATGATAAAATGGAACCCAATCCAATTCTCTAAACAGTTGTACGCTATTCGCTTTAGTATCCGCATTTAGTATTACACGTGCTGCGCGTTTCTGAAGTTTAAATACTCTTTGTAAATTCTCAGCAGAGCATGAAGTCCACACGGTTGATGCATATAGCATTGTCTGCTTGATCATAGCATTATAATAGAGTTTCCTTTGATCAAGAGGAAGAGAGCGTCGTATTTTTCGCAACACGGCGATTCTCTGTGATAACTTCGTGCATAGATTTTCGACATGTTGGTCAAAGGTAAGCTGGCTGTCAATCGTGACCCCTAATAGTTTATGCGAGCTCACTTGTTCAAGTTCAGTAGAATTTACGTGTAACTGCAGAGTGGACTGTTCCAGTTTCTTGCCTAACCGTTTACCAGTAACAAGCATGGATTTTGTTTTGGATTCGTTTAGTATCATTTTGTTGTCTGCTGACCAGATCATAATTTCATCAATATCCGTCTGAAGGCCGTTTGAGATGTCGTTGGGTGCCGCCATATAATGGGTGGAGTAGCTAATAGTTGTGTCGTCGGCATAAATATCAACCACGGAGTGCTGCAAAGCTGCAGGTAGATCATTAATAAATACAAGGAATAAGATTGGACCTAAGATGCTGCCCTGTGGTACACCCAGTGTTAAGGCCCTCTGGGTAGAATAATATCCGTCTATGTTCACAAACTGGCGTCTACCACTCAAATAGTCACGGAACATGGGTAGGCTCCTTTCGCCTACACCAAGAGCCTTTAATTTTGACAGAAGCAGTTTATGGTCAATCAGATCAAATGCCTTTTTGTAGTCGATAAAAACAAGTCCAGTGACTTTATCATTGTCGAGGTTGAACAATAACTGGTCTACCAATCGGATAAGCGCAGTTTCAGTGGAGTGAGATTTTCTAAACCCCGACTGAAGGGGGTGGAAAAAGTCATTCTCTCTCAGGAAGTTACACAAGTGTTCACATATGTGTTTCTCCAGCACTTTCGAGAGAATGGGGAGCACAGAAATCGGTCTATAGTTGTTCTTGTCGTTTCTGCTGCCGTTACCTTTAAAAACAGGGGTAACTTTTGCGATCTTCCAGGTAGTAGGAAACGTCTGTGTAGACAGGCCGTGGTTCAGCAACTTCGTCAGCGATGGTGCGATTGCTGGAGCAGCAATTCTGAGTATTTTGGCGCTGATACCGTCGTCTCCGGTGGCCTTATGGGTTGGAATTGATAACAGTAACTCTACAACCCTCTTCTGTGTTATATTCGGGAGGTCAAATGCACTAATGTCCTGTCTGGCAGAGGTCACCGTTGAGGGGACAGTTAGCGAGCTAAGCCCAAGTGCGGCAACCAAGTTTTTCGGTTGATCAACAAAAAACGAGTTAAGTATCTCAGCAATGGTTTGCTTATCCGTGATATTTGTCTCGTTTTCTACAATTTCCTTTATTCCACTCTCAGCTCCTTTGTCGTCATTCGATAGACACTTGATTAGATTCCAAAGTTTCCTAGAGTTGTTCTTGTTTTCGGTGACTTTATCCTTGAAGTAAGATTGTTTTGTACTCCTGATAAGTTGAGTCACTGTGTTTTTCGCTCGCTTAAACGCATTCCAATCTCTTTCCGTTTGGCTTTTTCTAGCTTTGTTGAGAAGCTTGTCCCGAGCCTTTATCCCTTTCAGGATTTCAGTGTTGAACCATTTTGGCTGAATTTTGCGCTTTACTCTCTTTTGTTTCAGAGGGAGGTGTTCGTCAATAATGTCGTTAAATACGTTATACCAGGCGTCGACCACATCATTAGTATCCTCGAACACAAAGGCACAGTCCCAGGGGGCCTCATGCAGCGATGAAACAAATTGCTCTTTGTTAAGACCTTTTATGTCCCGATAAGTTATCGTCCTGTGCTGATCTTTATTGTTCTTTGGGCATTTAATGAGTTTCCTTGTAACAATAACTGGGAGGTGATCAGATATCCCAGAGGACATAACCCTCACACTGTGAAGCCGCTCCGGATGACTACTCCAAATGTGGTCAAGGCAGGTTTTTGACACGGGCCTGGTAATTTTATGCACAAGTTGAGACATATTCAAATTACGCATTGTTTTTAAAAGCGAGTGTTTCTGGACTTTCTTTGCACATAAGAAATCAATATTAAAGTCGCCTAAAATAACGATTTCTCGATTCAGTAGATGTGCGTTTTCGATGTTCTTTCCAAGTCTCTTATCGTCTGCCGCTTTATATGAAGGAGGTCGATAGATGCCGGCAATGAGTAGGGGGCGCTTCGACTTGAAAGGGCAGGTTTCAAGCCATAAACACTCTACATCGGTTGCTTCGAGGTCTTCGCGCCGTTTAACCTGCAGCGAACTGTTTACAAAGGCAAGAATCCCGCCTCCAGATCTCCCGATTCTATCTTTACGATGTAGATGGAATCCTGGGGTAGAATAAAATGAGTCAGGCACTTTCGCTGAGCAGAAAGTTTCGGTTAAGATCAGAATATCAGGCTTATCTTCTCCGTTGTTTGGATTTGTCAACTTGACCCTGATCTCCTCCAGCTTGCAATCAGTAAGATGTTGAATATTCCAATGGCAAACTTTCAAGCCAACACCGCGGCTAGCCGCGCCAGGTCCCGGGTTTTGAGCAATATCTCCACATAGAATAAGAACATTCACGAACAGAAGGTCTCTGGTAAAGCGTAGAATAGCACTTGCCTTTAGATAATAGGCCATTTTACAGTTGTCTGCTCAGTAGCCTAGCCTTTGAGGGATAGCGAGGCTGGAGGTGACCTTGCATTGATACAAACCTCTCTGCTTTTCTCATGTAAATGCGAACCATTAACATCAGAACAACTTGATTTGCAAAACAAAAGCAGCGAGGTCTGTATCAAAACAAGGTCACCTCTAGCCTCGCTACCATTCAAAGGCCTGGTATCTGAGCAGACAACTGTAAAATGGTCTATTACCAACCGTAATAATGGCGGACCGCTTCGTCGATTGATTTCGCGTAGGAACGACGCTTGATAGCTCCCTTCCACAAGATAATTCGGCTACTTGCCCATGAACACCAACATTAAAGTCAGAGTTACCAACCTTGTGAACTTTTTTACAGAGAAGGCTAAGCAAAAATACAATCTGGACGATTTTTAACGGAACGCGTGAAAGTCGCGCCATCGTTGTTTTAGAATGCCCAAAGAATGCCCTGCTTGGAAAAGCCCACTCGAAATGGTGGTATGAAACCGACCTCGTGGAATTCGATCCTAAGGGTGTTTTTTCGTTTCGCCCCGATGGGGAAAGTCGAAAAAACGCGTTTTGAACGCAATTGGACGACGTTCGTCAACCCGGCTTTTTGCCCTGCTTGGAAAAGCCCACTCAAAATGGTGGTATGAAACCGACCTCGTGGAATTCGATCCCAAGGGTGTTGTTTCGTTTCGCCCCGATGGGGAAAGTCGAAAAAACGCGTTTTGAACGCAATTAGACGACGTTCGTCAACCTGGCTTTTTGCCCTGCTTGGAAAAGCCAGCTCAAAATGGTGGTATGAAACCGACCTCGTGGAATTCGATCCCAAGGGTGTTGTTTCGTTTCGCCCCGATGGGGAAAGTCGAAAAAACGCGTTTTGAACGCCAACCCGCCTTTTTGCCCTGCTTGGAAAAGCCCACTCAAAATGGTGGTATGAAACCGACCTCGTGGTTTTCGATCCGAAGGGTGTTTTTTCGTTTCGCCCCGATGGGGAAAGTCGAAAAAACGCGTTTTGAACGCAATTGGACGACGTTCGTCAACCCGGCTTTTTGCCCTGCTTGGAAAAGCCAACTCAAAATGATGGTATGAAACCGACCTCGTGGAATTCGAACCCAAGGGTGTTTTTTCGTTTCGCCCCGATGGGAAAAGTCGAAAAAACGCGTTTTGAACACAATTGGACGACGTTCGTCAACCCGGCTTTTTGCCCTGCTTGGAAAAGCCCACCCAAAATGGTGGTATGAAACCGACCTAGTGGAATCGATCCCAAGGGTGTTGTTTCCTTTCGCCCCGATGGGGAAAGTCGAAAAAACGCGTTTTGAACGCAATTGGACGACGTTCGTCAACCCGGCTTTTTGCCCTGCTTGGAAAAGCCCACTCAAAATGATGGTATGAAACCGACCTCGTGGAATTCGATCCCAAGGGTGTTTTTTCGTTTCGCCCCGATGGGGAAAGTCGAAAAAACGCGTTTTGAACGCAATTGGACGACGTTCGTCAACCCGCCTTTTTGCCCTGCTTGGAAAAGCCTACTCAAAATGGTGGTATGAAACCGACCTCGTGGTTTTCGATCCGAAGGGTGTTTTTTCGTTTCGCCCCGATGGGGAAACTCGAAAAAACGCGTTTTGAACACAATTGGACGACGTTCGTCAAACCGGCTTTTTGCCGTGCTTGGAAAAGCCCACCCAAAATGGTGGTATGAAACCGACCTAGTGGAATCGATCCCAAGGGTGTTTTTTCGTTTCGCCCCGATGGGGAAAGTCGAAAAAACGCGTGTTGAACGCAATTGGACGACGTTCGTCAACCCGCCTTTTTGCCCTGCTTGGAAAAGCCTACTCAAAATGGTGGTATGAAACCGACCTCGTGGTTTTCGATCCGAAGGGTGTTTTTTCGTTTCGCCCCGATGGGGAAACTCGAAAAAACGCGTTTTGAACACAATTGGACGACGTTCGTCAAACCGGCTTTTTTCCCTGCTTGGAAAAGCCCACCCAAAATGGTGGTATGAAACCGACCTAGTGGAATCGATCCCAAGGGTGTTGTTTCGTTTCGCCCCGATGGGGAAAGTCGAAAAAACGCGTTTTGAACGCAATTGGACGACGTTCGTCAACCCGCCTTTTTGCCCTGCTTGGAAAAGCCCACTCAAAATGGTGGTATGAAACCGACCTAGTGGAATCGATCCCAAGGGTGTTACGTCATAAAATTCTCAAATCAAAATTCAATAGGCCTGCTAAACTTTCGATGTCTCTAGGTTTAAGATGAACTAAAAACATATCTCTTTGCAAATTTCCAGCTTGGTTGTGCGCTTCGTTTTTAAAACAGAGCATTTTGAATATTCGAGTTCTCCGCCGTATGTGATATCAAGCTGAGTGCCGTGACAAAGTTATTTTGATTCAAAAAAGGCCTTTCTTTTCCCTTTTTGCAGATTGAACATTCCCAATGTACTAAGTGCTGTTTATGTAAAATTATAATAGATCATGAGCCAAAAGAAGTCGCTATTAATAGCAAAATTAAGTTCCAGATGGTTTCTCTGACATCCCGGCGACCATATTTGTGCCCATCAGAAGGACACAAATATGGCGTCTCCATACTGAGCTTTGTAAATTTGCGTGAAAAGTTTCGGGAAATAACTCGCAAACGGTGCAGCTCAGACCTGAGACTTGGGCAAATTGTTTTTCTATTTATGTTCTATAATATCTGAAACTCATAGCTTCTATCGTTAATGGTTTCGATTTTATTTTTTTATTGCGTGACAGTGAAAACCACCAATAAAAAAGGTTAGGGGATTCGCCCCCTCTCCCCATTCCCCTCTTTTTTCAATCGTATTCTCGAATCGCGGTCACTTCGCTCCATGGTCAGATCGCTCCCAGTTAGATCGCTCCCAACAAGGTCACACTTTTCTCACGCTTAAAGAACGAGAAATATTCTAGGTCGTTTGTTTGGAGCGAACTCGGTCGTACTTTACTTACGATTCTTTTGAACGTGTATCAGTCACTTTAGTTTGCGATCGAGCGATATCACTTTTCGATAATCTGACCATGGAGCTAAGTGACCGGATCCCGTATTTCTAGCTCGCTGCGTCTCTTATATGTATCGTAAATGTAATGTATTTTAATTTTCTAGAACGGATATTAATACAATGTGAGAAGCATAAGTTAAAGTTGCTTGTTATATAAACGCTTGGCTTAAGTGATGAATTTATTTCAGGGGCGGACCCAGGATTCTACTCTTGAGGGGTTGCACAGCCAGAATTTTTCTTCGGAGGGGTGCACATAGTTTTTTGCAGAATACCAGTTTTTTTAGGAAGCTGCCTCAGGTCATCTCAGGGGTACTGTAGTGCATGCACCCTGCATCCCCTCCCATTAGATCCCTCCTGTATTTAACAATAGTAAAATAATCTTAACTGTTTTACACTACCATTTTTCCATTTGAGGAGGCTCACAACAGTTTCCAAACTTTTTGACAATTGAAGGTTTTTTGACATGACAACTTTGTAAAACGATATATCATGCATGACGATCATTTCTCGATAATAAGAAATGAGAGTCACTCTTCAAAAATGTGCCGTTTTTACAGGTTATAAAATTGCTCAGGAAATCAAAATAGGAGCTGGAAATTGTTGGAAACTGTTGTCAGTCTCGTTAATATTACGACATTTTAAACCTAGCAACAGTTGATATTAATTAAATCACAATGGTGACAATACATTTTTTACTTTTATAAGAAACATCATATACCACAAGGCGCGAAGTGCTGGAAATCATGCTTTATACAAGGTGGGCACAGACCTTGCGGGGGCGGAGGTGGTGGCAAACTTTAAAACTCCCACCACGAGAGTTTATGTGGGCCCTCCTGACAACATCCAAGCGCAGCAAGAAGTCCAGGTTCATTTCGTTTCAGACGGGGATGTGTCAGCTGGGGGTAATGGACCCCCAGTACATGTAGCTGTGACACAAGGAACACCATCAGCTGCGACGCACCCATTCACAGGCAAGTTTTATTTGTGTATACTTTTTGACACAGAAAACATAATCCTTCATTATCCTATAATAATAAAACGACATTGCCAATTCACTCATGAAAGGCATGTACTGAAATAGGTTCTCTTCTATAGGGAAATTTGGACCGCAATTCCATGAGGTCTGTTTTCCAGGTATGTTTTATTCACAAGGCCAGTGAGTTATGAAAACAGTTGTAGAATTGAATTTGTGTTACTCATTACTCATGATCTTAACGGGTTTCAACAAAACACTGACTCCAGTCAGCTGTCCCCCTACTGACCCTTACTAGCCCCCCTAAATGTCCAGCACTATCCCAGTGAGGCTAATTCAAGTTCATAAATAAATATTAGGTTACCTGAAAGTTTCAATATAGTTGATGAGCATTGCAGAAGTCTGACACTTTCTTCTTTCATTGTACAAGTACTTGTACGGGGGGTCAGTTAAGGAGGTCAGTGATGGGTCAGTAGGTGTCACCAGACCAGGGGCCAGTGTTTTGTCAAAACCCTAATCTTGATTATTACAGCAGGTTCAGTAAGTCTGAAGGTGGCAGACAATAGTCTTTATTACCCAGGTAGGCTTCTTCTAGAATTAAGTTGAGAAAATATTAAACTAAGAGTGATTAAACTATCAGTTAGAACTCTTATCCACTGATGTAGGGCAAAGCCTCACCCCCCTCAGATATCCAATGATTACCACGGGGTCAGAGTTAATGGATACTTTTTTTGAACTGCAAAATAACAATGTCTCTTAAAGGGACATGGCATGTCGCTATGATTTAGTGGTACTTGAAAATGCAATGAAGGCGATGGCATTAATAGGAAATCCACTAATAATGGCCTTGCCCTGCTAGACCGTACTTACTCATTAGAATTATGAAAGGTGGTTTGCTACGTATGGATAGGATAGAAATGGCCTCAACCCTGAAATTGTCGGGCCGACAGTTTCAAGTTAATTGACAGTGTTACTTGGAAGAAAATCACTCAAAACCATTGACTATGTTTATTTAGACATTTGGGATTTATTTTTTGGCCATTTTAAACAAACATTCAGAAGCATTCTTGTGATACTGCCCCTGAAACCGAATAAAAACACCTCTTCATGACTCTATGGGAACTTGCACTAACTGAAAATTAGAATAATTAATTTCTTGAAATCTGCCTTGTTCTCCATGTCTCATTTTCTCTATGACAGGCCTGTTACATGCAGATCGCACCAGATGCCTTGCCACATTAAATAGTGCACATTAATTATATTGCGAAAAAGATTAAACGTAGTATAGGAATTCTATCTAAACTTCGCTATTATCTTTACAGCAAAACCTTACTGGACCTATACTATGCTCTTGTATATCCATTTTTAACATATTGTTTAATAGCTTGGGGTAATACCTATCAAACTTCTTTGCAACCTCTTTTTGTATTACAAAAAAAAGCCATTAGAATCATAACTTTCTCTAGCTTTTCTGATCATACAAGTCCGCTTTTTAAAGATTTAAATGTTATCAAATTATTTGATTAAGTAACTTTTCACATCGCTGTTTTTATGTACAAATTTAAAAACCAACTTCTTCCTTCTAATTTTGATGTCTTTTTCACTTCGGTTAAAGAAACCCACAATTACAACACAAGACTTTCCTCTAGAATGACTTATGCTTTACCCATAACCAGAACAAACTATGGAATCTTTAATATTAGATATCAGGGCGCTAAAATCTGGAATGCTATCAGTGATAACATTAAGCTTCTGTCACTTAAGCAATTTAAGAAAAAGTTCAAATCAAACATTATTGCAAGCTATTAACGGAACTATTTACTTATAAGTCTAATTTTAAATTCCTTCCTTCTGCTAGTTAATCTGTCCATATACTTTATTCTCCACCTTTTTTCACTAAAGTTCTTAAGTAAACTTATATTATGTTTGTGTGTTTGTGTGTTTGTGTATTTGTTAACTAAATCTTTAGTACACCTGACCCCTTTAAAAACTTTTGTTATAAGCACTAAGGATGTCTGCCCAACCTTATTAGCCAATGATGGTTATTTTGGGCAGGCATGCACTTTATTTTATTTTAATTCTTGTCTGTATTGTAATTTAAATTAATTAAGGGTGCAATAAAGTTGTTGTTGTTGTTGTTGTTGTTGCATCAGTCTGCAGTGGGGTGCCCTTCGTTGGAATTTCTTTTAAAGCTGTAAGTTTACTTTAATATTAATTACACTGTTACAATTATTATTGTTCTTACAGCACAAATAGAAATACTTTTAGTTTGAAAGGATTCTGCTTAAGAACTGTAAAAGAAAATTATTGGAACTTAAAGAAAAAATAAATTGCTAAATTCTTTTCATGAAATCAAAAATATACTTGATGCCTATTTAATCATTTCAGCTTTGTCATCATATAAAAACGGCCATCAAATTGGGAGTGGTGGTTATCTTGAATGTAGCAGACAAGTTATCTGCTACAGAGAGGAACCTGCTATGGTATGGAATAATTAAGCAACTATTGTGTTTAATATTTCACTTTAAACTTTCATTGTACAGTTGTACAAAGTAAATATTACCTTTTAAACTATGTACACTTACCTTTTTTAACATGTAGTGACCTTAACACAGCCACCATAACCAGCGAGTGGGACACACAATGCCTGTTCTGGGTTTCAAGCAGCGACTCTGATGAAGCAAAAGAAGGTAGTGAACTTCACCCAAAAAGTATCGAAATTCAGTAACAGCGCAGTATTATATTATTTGGATTTAAGCTTCAAGTAGTAATAAAGTACAATTTACTGTGGTAGTAAATAAATTATTTAATGGAATAACCATGGCATGCAATTATCATTTTGAGAGCAGATCAACAATGTGACTCTTAAGCTAAGGCCATTCACACATATTTTTTTAGTCGACAGATCTTTTTTTCCAAAAACAAAACTGTGCCCAGAAATGGAAAAAGTTAGGAGTTCTTGACTTAAATTTGTCTTAGAGAAAAAGCATGTGGAGAACCACCCTCATAAATTACTACAGATAATTCAGATGAGTAAACACAGATGAATTATTCCACTCAATTTACTTTAAAAATGTGTCTGTTGCAAACCAGTAAATTAATTTTTGTGTTGCCAAACTTAGAATGTTCCCTCTGATGTATTTACTCTGGCATGTGGCAAAAGTAACAAAAAGGTGCATAGCACAGGAAAATCTGACTTTAATTGATAGCTTTTTCATCTCGCGTTGAACATGTGTTAAAGCAATTGACTGATTGAAATTTATTTCTGTGATGGGAGAGTTTCTTCAAAGCATTTGTTTCATTGATGCACAAAGTGACCTGACGTTGCAACATAATTAAGTTATGTGACTGAGCATGCTGCGGCTGCTTATAAGGATTCACATAAGCAATCATTGCAAGCAAAAAAAAGAATAACCTATGTCATGGTCTTGTTCTAGCAATGCAGGCATTAGGTGGTCAAACGCTCGGTTTCCCGCAATTGCTGTTATGTGCTCCATCAACGAGTGGGTCAAGCATTCCCATTCCTGTGGAGAGGTTCTCAGGTAACTGACTTCCAGTTTTTAAGACTGCATGATTCTGCCCAAAGTTCGATCAAGCAATAAGTGTTAAAATTAATTATTGAAAATATTTTACAGTTCATAGTTCACTTCTCTCCAAGTGCTCCCCTCCTGCAATTAGGTTTTCAAGCATTCTTGATAAAGCTAATGTCAAACCTTGTGCGCATGCTGGAAGCCATTGTCATATTGTTTGGTGCTGATGTGAAACATCAGTTTTTAATTGAATTATGGATGACTTCAAATTCAATTTTCTCGTTGGGGTTTCAACAAGCTCTTATATTGGTATTAAAAAATGTTACTATGCTATAAGTTCTTTTTGGTAACTTTATTTCGCATAATGCAAGAGTTAAGTGGGTGAACGAATGTTGGTCAGTTGATCCTTGGGTCATAGACTCTTCACAGTCTGTAATTCCGCTGACTAATACCTTACTTAACTTGACGAAGATGAAATTGAATGTCAAAACAAATGCTTAACTTAGTGAAACAATGATGAGTTAATATGAGCTATGTCAAAAGCATTGGCTGCGAGCATTTTCTCATCTGAAGGGTCTCAAAACATTACCTAGAGATCAGCATTTAGTGTCCTTGAAGTGAACTCTATGAACTATGTAATGACTGCATCCTGGTTTGGATTTCACAGGTAACTTTGACTTTGAAGCAGTTGTAGAGGCAGCTAACAGGGCATTACCTACCCTACAAATAGCACATGAGAATCGGTAATAAAACTAATATATGTTTTTTAATTAATAATTAAGATGCCAGAAACCAAAGTATTTAAATAATGTGAAATTATTCACAGTTATTAGTTATTTAAACGATTGAAAGAAAAGTACCTTTAGGAAAAAGGAAACATTATTACCACAACTATCTTCTGTAACTTAAAATATGTTTTAAAAAACTTGCTGCAACATTCAATGATATTAAGCTGCTCATCCAGCTTTCTATCTAATGCTAAATGGACAGTTTACAACCTCTGACAGCATTATTTATTACCAATGATCTGAGCAAAAGATGACTTAAAATTTCAAGTTTATAGTTATCTAGACTTAAAACCAGATTAATTAACATTAACATTATAAACATTTGATTAAGCTAATTAAGTGACATTCACAGGAGAAAATATGTTGAAGAGCAAGCCTTGCGTGCCAAGCAGGACACAGAGTTTAGGAAGACCAGTGAGTTGGATGTATTAAAGGAACAAGTAAGTTTACAAATTTATGAATTGATTATTGGCAATAGCCCCCTCTTTGGCACATGAATACAAACAAGTTTTGAAGAGCCTTGGATTGACTTTATTACCAGACAGTAATGTGCAAACATGTAGATGTGAATGTCTGGGTACTGGGCTGGAAATTACTGTAAACATGCCAATTAAATTATTTAAAGTTGTTGAGTCACAATACACACAACCACCAATTTTTTTTCTTTGAAACACTGAGGTTTAAACTATTCTCAAGAGTTCAAGTACAAAGAAAGGTTTAGACTGCCAGTTTTTTGACAGGAAAGTGGTTTAAATTTGGGTTTCAGCTGATATCCCAATTTTGCTTTCGTCTTTTTTGCAAAGGTTTTCTTATGAATAACCATGTAATGTGTAAAAAATTGTCTCCTTCAGCAAAAGAGAAAAAGGCAGAGCATAGGAAATTTACCTGCTAGCAGCACTAGAAACTGTACTACAGAGAATGACCCCAAGGTAAATGTAAGTAATAAGTTTGTTACTTAAACAAGAAATTCAATCTTCAGCTGGTTACTCACATAATATTTATTTTCATGACTTGGTTATTCACCAGTGTAATAAAATATTTTAATTGGAAATTGAAAATGATTTTCACCTATACATCTCTTTGTTTGGAGAAGTTGCCTACCGAGGGAATAATTTTTACCTTAATTTGAACTGACTTTTTTTTCAACCAGTAGGATACAGGGCGTGACAAAAGTGCTGTCCGATAGCCCGAGGCGAGTGGAATGATTCTCCGGGCTTAAGCGTCTTTAGATCACAGGTTGCCCAACGGGCAAGCCGGACGGCAAGCATTTTTTTTTATGGCAAATTCAGAAATAAGTGTGGAGCAAACAGTTTGTGAGGGAAAGTGAAACAGTACAAATTTTTGTCTAAGTTGAAATGAGCAATGCAATGCAGCAATGACAATGGCTTTACAGAACATGGAAGTATATTTTTATCAGCTGAATTATGGCCTTTCAGTTTTGGAATTCTCGTTTATGTTCAAATTTTGATACAAAGTCTGTTGTTACTGCAACAAGCATTTGTTAAATCAAGTGTTTCTATACAAGTACTGTAGAATTAGTTGATCCATGCTCCACATTATTAATTAGCATGTAGTTTGTGATGAAAATAAATTTCGGGCTACCACCTCAGAGCTTTTGGCTAGTACAATGGAATAACAGCTTGCCCGAAGGGCAAGCTGATTTCTTGATTTTCATCTCACCCTGAGGATAGTAGTATGCAACAATGAAAAAAACCCGAAACAATTGTTTGGACGCTCTGTAATTGAGTGCACATTTACTGGAGGGTGTCCAGCACGTTAGGGACTATCGAATAACTAAAAATTTTTTGTTACTCACTAAGGAAAATGCAGTTAAGCCATTAAGGCCCCATGCAGCCTCTGCAGTCACTGGAGCTGGGACTGTTAAACCTCCTGAGAGGGCTGATGCCTTGAAGGTAACAGAAATAGCTTTGTTCTCTTGTAGAAAATGAAGGGCATTGACATTAAACGCCACACTCATGTAGCTAGCAGACTATATTTGGTGTAATTTTATTCTTCCCAGCTCCTGCAGGTATGGTTTAATACTGCTTTTTGTGCTTTTGGAAAAATTGAATTACGGCAAAATGAGAGTAATAGATAAAGTAGCATAGAGTCAATCTGGGATATATCAATAAAGTACTGTCTGCAAAATCCAAGAATGCCCATCCACAGACATATCCCAAGCATTTGACCCGAAAACATACATTATGGGGAATTTTATACCAGGTAGCATCAGTCAAGTTGGAAAATTGACCAACAAAGAAATATTGGTAAGCTGATTAAATTATTTTGCTATTAACAAAAGTGTTCGAACAACCTTTTTCAAGTGTAACAATTTTTACAAATATATCCACTGGCATGTGAATTTGTTGTCAAAATATTTTTTATTTTGCACTTATAAACTGAACCTTGCACTGCAAAGTAAGTTCTTTTTGGCCTGAAAAAAAAATCAAAGTGACAACGGGCTTTGAATCTATGACCTTCGCGATACTGGTGTGTTGCTCTACTGGTGTGTTGCTCTCTACCGAGAGCGTAAACCAACCTAGACACATTGGGAGCAGGTAAATTGTAGGTTCTAATATCCCACAGATGGAGTCAATGAGGCAATGCATTTTATGAAAGACATATGTACATGAACTGCGGAAAAAATGAAAGAAAAAAGTGTTTGGATGCACTAACTTATGGGTTTCCAGCACATAAGAAGTAAAGAATAAGCAATATTGTTTTGTTCTTAACACAGGAAAATGAAGTTCGTCTGTCAAGGGCTAGTAGGGTTAACACAGCCCCTGCAGGACCAGCTGGGACCATTGAGGTGAAAATTCACACCCCAATTGGTCAAGTGAAAAGAAAGTTCTGCGAAGGTGGATTGTACCAGGTGAATAACAATCTTTTATCAAAAGACAAGTCTTGTAAGAAAACCAGGCTGCATTTAAATGGCAACAACGTTTGAGAATGAGACAGAATATTTGAGCTACAAGTTTCCTTTCAAGTTTTTCAAGTTTTTTTCACTTCTACTTTTCTTTCTTTTCTGTGGATGAATGAAGTTCTTATTTGGAATAATGTAAAAAAAAATAATGTATAAAATTTTTTAAATGTTACGGCTGTTTGCTTTTACAAGTTTTCACAGCAAGGCTGCCTTCACATTAATAAAAAGATAAGAAAACCAGTCGGCTTAAAAAAAACTATGACTATAACTATGATCTTAAAATAAGATTTATATCCTTATTGTAGCTACACCTTTTAATTGTTTGATATTTTGTGGTCGGTAATTGTAAAAATTACAGGAAGTGTATGACTGGATAGGGTCAAAGGCAGACCAACCATTATATTTTGCCCTCCTTCACCAAGCCACAAGGGAGATGGTCTTGGGAAGGAACTGTATCGAGCCTGGTGAGGTACTGATACTTGTCGAGAGGGTAAGAATTTAACAACCATTTTAAGTTAGATGTTGGTCCCATTTTAAAAACAATTGTTTTTTTTTTCGATTTTAAAGTGACATAACAATGACAATAAATTAATGATTTTTGTTCATTGGCAATGTTTTAATCAGTTGATGGAGCAGAGCACTGGTATTGCAGCGGTCATGAGTTAGAGTCCCTTAATTACTTAAGCCTTGAAGTTTAAAAGTTATCCAGGGTATCCCATAAAACAAAAGGAAAATAAATATTAGTTTAAATAAGATATTTTAGTGTACAATAGTAATGTAAGTAACGTGTTGTGACTAAAAAAAAAATTACAGTGCTACAACTCTAGATCTAACAAATTTAGGGCCACACAAGAAAATTCTTTGCAAATTGACAAATAGCATTCAAATTGTCACAAATGTATTGATTATGTAGTGTGTAGCTTGCTTGGATTGCTTGAATCGCTTAAAAATTTATTGTTAACAATACAGTGTTTCATTTGTCAATTTGCAAAGAATCTGCTAATGGGTTGCATTGGTTGGAGTTCAGTTACACTACAAACATGTACATATACATGGCCGTCCTTGTGGTTTAAGATATTGAAACTTTTTTTTGTTTTGTTTTCATTTTACAGGATGAAAAAGAAATGGATACTCTAACCTCAGGCAAGGAAGTAAGTATTGTACATGGTGTACAAAGTACTTACAGGTGGAGGCTAATAATTAAGTAAACGTAACTATCTGAACATAGCTTCCTTACTCTTTTACTCACCTGAAGCTGACAAGAAAACCACCCACTACACGACCAGTGTGTGACATTTGTAGCACCAAACTGCAGTGTATGCTTAGCATTCAGGGTTAGGGTTACTAGTGCAAGAGTATGTTTATAGGCAGTTATGGTTTTATAGGATCTTTGGTATTGTAGGCAGTCAGTTGTAATTAGTGTAGCCTGCAGCTGCTGGTCTTCAAGTGTTAGGCACTGTGTCAAACAGACTTGAAAACATATACTAACATGACATGCACTTACGGACAATTTATCATTATTAACAAATTTAAATCTGAAAAAAATAATATTGTAATTAGGAACGATCTTATAGAAATATAAAAGTCATTTAATATATTTTAATAACCCTAGACAACAAACTGATGTTCGTATTCACTAAAATCTTAAGACACTGAAATATAATGTAAGGAAGTCAAGGCATGGTGAACAGTTTTTGGGCAGAGATGGTTAAAAGAGCATGGTGGAGGTAGGGGGTATTTGGCTTTACATGGCAAATATACTCTGATGAATAAGGGAAAGGGACTTTATTATGGGTGGGTAGTAACACAGGTTTGGGGGATGGATGGGTCAGGGCACTATTCAGGTTTGGAGGATGGATGGATGGGTAGTACTATCACAGGGTTGGGGGATGGATGGGTCAGGGCACTATTTCAGGTTTGGAGGATGGATGGATGGGTAGTACTATCACAGGGTTGGGGGATGGATGGGTCAGGGCACTATCACAGTTTTGGGGGATGGATGGCAGGGTGGGCACTGGAGGTATTTTGTTTGGTTATCAGGCTACCTTGAGTTAAGTTGAGTTAAGACGTTGATGGATGGATAGATGCAGTGTTTGGGTAAAAAAAGGATGCCTAGGTTTTGTTGGTTGAGGAGAGTAACACAGGTGGGTTGGGTAACAGAAGGAAAAGCCTTGACCTTGCTTAGCATGGGTTGATGTAAACAACATTTTAATGTAGTTCAAAGATTGTTCATCTGCCTTCGTTGCCAACAGCTAGTGTAATTTAACCATAAAGTTAATAAATTACGATAAAAATAGGAGCAAATCTTTAATTCCCAAAGTTATCAAATTACCAGGGTCTCACCTGAAACTTGCAATATGTAGATCATTGGCTGAGGAAGGTGTTCAGACACCTGGAGCTTTCAATGTCTACTGTTGTAGTGGAAGGTGCATTCCTCTGCGTCAACCTAGGATAAGGTCTCACCTGGAACTTGCAATATATAGATCATTGGCTGAGGAAGGTGTTCTGACACCTGGACCTTTCAATGTCTACTGTTGTAGTGGAAGGTGCATTCCTCTGCGTCAACCTAGGATAAGGTCTCACCTGGAACTTGCAATATATAGATCATTGGCTGCGGAAGGTGTTCAGACACCTGGAGCTTTCAATGTCTACTGTTGTAGTGGAAGGTGCATTCCTCTGCGCCAAACTAGGGTAGGTCTCACCTGGAACTTGCAATATATAGATCATTGGCTGCGGAAGGTGTTCAGACACCTGGAGCTTTCAATGTCTACTGTTGTAGTGGAAGGTGCATTCCTCTGCGCCAAACTAGGGTAAGGTCTCACCTGGAACTTGCAATATATAGATCATTGGCTGAGGAAGGTGTTCTGACACCTGGAGCTTTCAATGTCTACTGTTGTAGTGGAAGGTGCATTCCTCTGCGTCAAACTAGGGCAAGGTCTCACCTGGAACTTGCAATATGGAGATCATTGGTTGTGGAAGGTGTTCTGAGACCTGGAGCTTTCAATGTCTACTGTTGTAGTGGAAGGTGTGCCACTTTGCATTGTTACAAGTCGAGTAATCTGTTGATTTTCAAATTCATTTTGTTTATCTGGGAATTGCAGTGTACTCCTATTATTTATTTTTTGTTTATTTGTTAGTTTCTTGTTTATTCAAGTATGTTATAATTAGTAATTAACTCTTAAAATGTGACTTCATATTTTATCCTTCATATTTAAGTCAAATTAGCTCTAATTTTAAAAAAATATTACTCTTTACTATATGAATAAACAATATTAAATTGATCAATTGAATTGAATAAAAAATAACTTTTTCAAGACATTGACATATTTGGTACTAATTTGCCTTTAATAGCCAATGATACTTCCACGTTTTTGTTTTTACCTTTCAGACATATAAAGACGGTACAATCCCTCTTCAACAAGATGAAGCTGACCACACCTCTGTCATTGAGCTATCAGGTACTTGTTTGTCGTCCATGTCTTGCTCTCCATTAATGGCATTCTCCTGACAGGAGTTTAACGTTTTATATATTAAAGTTTGAATATTAGTTGGGAGTTGCAGCAGCCTTATGGCTAGTGCACTGGACTTGACAAACCAATCCACATTCAACCCCTGCCAAAGGCTGTGTTGTGTCCTTGGACAAGACAGTTTCAATCCCTCTGTTGAATAAATAGGTACCTGGGTAGTAAACCCCATGAATGACTAGCTTCCCTGGGATTAAAAATGAATGCAAAGAAAAACTCCACATAATTATTATATATTATCAGCTCGTGGAAGAGCAAATTAAAACTTTCATTATTAATTATTTAGGTACTATTTATTGTTTCCCTGCAGATGACGAGAAAAGTGAAGGTGATGAGAGAAGAGGAAATAAGAGGTGTCAAGAAAAAGAAAAAAGCAATTTGGGAAGAGAAAAGGGGAAAAAGAGAAAGAGAAAGGACTCAAAAACACCAAAGAAAAAGCAAAAGAAGGAGAAAGGTGACAATAAAAGAGAGAAGGACAAAAAGCTAAAGAGAAAGAAAAGAGTGGAGGAAGACAAAGAAGTACAGGAAACCAAAATTAGTGAAGAAATAAAAGAACATGCCAGTGAGCTGACCAGAAGGCAAAAGAGAAGGAGAAGAGAAAAAGAAAGAAAGAAATTGAACAAGTTGAAGAACAGTTAATTTTATAGTAGTTGTATGGACTGCCAGGTCGGATTAATTGGCTTGCATAAAATTCATTTAAATACAACTTACTTTAAAATCGGATAAGCAAATTCTAAATTTCAAAATGAGAAAAAATTAAATAAAAATTCAACCAAAATTATTTATGCCTTTTGCCCGGCATTATTAATTAATGATTAGAAATTCAATCGATAAATTGATGAAAAAAACTGATTGTTATTGATTGGTATCGGCCAATAGATGACCAATCATTTATAAGTCACATAAATAACTTCTCAATCAGCAATTGGCATTGGTTGGCAATATCTCTACTCTTGACTACGAGTCATCAGGCAGCCATGGCCAGTTTTCACTGCTTTACACATATCACACTTAATTTGCAACTCAATGTCATTTCAGTTTTGAAGCAAGAAACTAAGAAAACCTCTGTGGCGAGTGAGTCACTTCAACATTGTAATTTCTTTCTGTCCAAATGACCTGATTGATGTATGTTCATGTTTGTGAATTCACAGTTCGTCCTCTAGTAATGTGACAGCTGTGATGGATGATAGGTGCTACCAAAATTGTATAATCCGGCATGGTAATCTTCTTCTTCTATTCTGTAAAGAACACAGAATAATAATCAATTCCAATCAATACCAATTGGTCATCTATTAATTGATATTGATTGCATGGCAATGTTTCCCATGTCTCAGTGCCGAGATGGCGTACAAGTTTACTAACTTAAGCCAAAATGTATGCTTTAAACTTTTCAAAGCCAGGAGTCCTTGATATAAAAAAGGAATACCTATATGATTGTAAGAGAAACTTGTCGTGCTCATGCAATTAAAAGGTAATGAAATGGTAAACTCCTGAAATAAGGAAATTTTGAAGGAAATTGTTAGAAATTTGACAAAGCATGCATGAATTTGTTTCCTAATTTCAGTCTTCACCAGTTGATAACCCAAACTTATTCTGATTTCATGCTGGTTGAGTTCCTTTTTTTTTAATTGTAATGAATATTATTAAATTTGAATCACAATGCAATTCATGTGACACATGTAGTATCAGACGACAACACCGGATACAGCAATATTTAGATTAAGATTTATTCCATCGAGACCAATTGAATTCAAATGCATAGTATTTCAAAAACATTCAGGAGTGAGTACTATTGATCTGAAGAAGGGGGAACCTTCTGACCACATGTCCAAAAGAGTTGCTGGAGGATTTTTTTTTTAGAATGGCAGGTGATTTTATTGGAGCATTATGTAATGCTAAATGGTGAATTTCATTCGGCCTCAAACATTTTATTTTCACATTTGTGAACTAGTGCCATTCTCAAGCAACTGAAAAAAACAGGAAGGTTGGCAAGGAAATTGATTCAAGAATCGCTATCTCTATGTTGTCTGTTTTCTCGCTGGGCATGTTTCTTTGCAACAAACAGATGTTTCAGAAGGATCCCCCACTTAACTTAACTTATTTTTTATTACTAGGTAATTATATAATAATCAGGTGTTGGAATTAAAGAAAATTAATGTTACTGTTATCACACAGCGTTTAGTTTGTTTGGGGTGAGTACACAGAAGTGACCAACAACACACCAGGTATAAAGCCCCTGAATAAAATGGTGTTCAATTAACACATACCTTTAAAATAAAAGATTTTTCATAACTCCAACTATAAGCTCAAGCTTGCAAAACAACTCCGAGGACCATAACTTGCAGCAAGCAAGTTACCAGTAACGAGGGTGGCCAAACTGAACAAGTACATTCTACTAACGACAACCGACAGACTAGCTCCCAGGTCCCGAGAAGGTGCTCGCCTATGGGTGTTGGAGGGAGGTCGAGGCTGGGAGGGGGATTAGGGGGAGGGGTGGTGGGGGTAGTAGCGCACTTAAATGTATCCCTGTGGGAATTTCTCGCAAAAAATTACAGTGCAGTGGTGGCCAGAAGGACAAAGAGACGTCCGACCGGGCTTTGGATTAGCCAAGCACCAAAACGAGAGAGGAACATACCCAGCCAAGCAGAGCCTAGTCCCTAGGCGTTCTCCTCCGCGTGAGGTACACTTATGGGCATTCGGTTTCGCCCCAAAGAAAGAAGCGGGAAGGGAATGTCTGAGCACTCTGCTGAATTGAAACATACCGATTCTGATTGGTTTTACCCGGAAATGTTCACCAATTAATTTACCAATTAAAGGTGCTTCCACGCTTGATCCTCGCTTGATCATAGTTAGTAGAGGAGTCCCCTCTACTAACTATGGCTTGATTAAGCTGGAGACACGAAAAGATATCCGTGTATTGAAATGCTTCTGTAGATTTGCAATGTGTTCGCATGCTTTCTTCCAAGGAAGTGGACGGCTGGTAAAAGAAAAGTTGTTGATACAAATGGTTTGTAATATAGGGACGATGACTAGTGAGAAAACTTTCGGGAATTTTCGTATCGACTTGATCGCAGCTAGAATTTGATAATAATATATTCTTCGCATCGTCATTGACGATCGATTTAAATGCAAATGAGTCGATTTCATGATCATTGACCGGCTGTGCGATGATCTGTGCGATCGGTTTCTCGCAGACGAATTCAGTTTATGGGTGGAGTGTTGGGATTGTGTTCCTAAGCGGTTTCTTTTTAAGCTGTCACTTTTCATAAAAACTCGTTGAATTTATTTGCTAGGAAAAATGGAATTTCATGATATAAAATTATTTACATGCATCATGCTGTGTGTGATAAGAGGCTGATCATTAGCAAGTATTTAGTCAATTTAATCAGTCCCAAGGGACCTGACACGAAAATAAAACTCGACAATAAATCATAATCACTGCCCAACAGACATTTATGGTGCTTGCAAGCAGATTTGCTAATAGAAAACATAACTCCAATCGGCACCATTCCTGTTGATATTTCAGCGTTATGTTTGGTAAGAAAGTACTTAGGTTGGATTGAGCTATCGAACACTATACTTTGCATATGCGGGAACTGGGCAAGGAAGCAAACGCAAATTTGATTGGCTGCCGCTAGACGCCATTGTATTCCCGTTACGGACCAGAAAAGAATCGGAACTTGGCAAACTTTGAGAATCGTCTTGCCTTGCCGATGGTGAATGTTAGATAACCCGATAGAATGGCTCGCTTCCCTGTCTTTGGTTTGGCTTCTTGGACCATTTGGATCATCATGTTTCAAGCAAATTCAGGTAGAGTACCTGGTATTGCCTAACCATAATGTTACTCGAATCTGATCGATGGAGAATGGTCATACGCAAAAATCCGCGTCTTGCATGGCTGGTAACACTTTATTATTAGGGCATCTCGATCTCTATGTTTTCGTCAAGCCGTCGCGGAGTCGCCGTTTCTTTTGCGTGGCTAAGCACTTACCAAACAATGACCATATATACTAATAATATTGCAGAAGCACAAAACAACCTCAACCAAGAATAATACACTTCAATCATGCAAAACTTTAAAAGCAGTTCGAGTCGATCCCGCTGTTTGGAACCGCGTTGGGGAAAAATAGCTGATTTTGTAGAAAATTCTTATGCAAATCAAAGAATGTCAAAATGAACTGCGTCAGTTGAATACAATCATGATAATTTACAGTATGCATTAGTTGTTTGGTGGCTTGTGTAGGAGGTAGTTGTTTGATATTCGGTAGGTGATGCCGGTGATTTGTCACTTACTCCCGGCCAGGCACCTACTCTGGGTCGCAAAGTCTAGAATTCAATAGCCATTCGCAAACCCCTTATATGGTTAGACCCCCTGAACAGTGTTTACAAAATAATTGAGAACTACAAACCATGTCTCTGGGAAGGAGGTGAGCGCAGTGAAGGTTCAATATCTTGATCAATGATGACGTTTGTTAATAATAATAATAATAATAATAATAATAATAATAATAATAATAATAAGAAGAAGAAGAAGAAGAAGAAGAAGAAGAAGAAGAAGAAGAAGAAGAAGAAGAAGAAGAACTCTATTTAAAGGGACAATGTCACGAGCATAACTTCAACAGCCCAAAAATTCAACAGCCCAAAAACGTGTTTATAACATTGAAAACCTATTAACAGTCGTCAAGTTTTCTTAAAATTACTATATCAGTGTACCAGTGTGATATCAACTTGAAAGAGTCAGCCTGACTTTTTCAAGTTCTGTCTTTGTGGTTTGGAAAAATTGATTAAAACTATTTACGGTCACCCTCCTCTTTAAACAATTTCCTTCCCTTTACATTCTCGGAGAATTTCCTGCATGGTTAAAAGTAATTGATCGTAATTTTGGTGCCACTTTACTAATTTAGCCAAAAAATGTCCGTGACAGTGTCCCTTTAATATATACGGTAAGCGTTCGGGGTAAGTGCGACTTTTAGCGAAACGCGTGAGGTTTAAAAAACATTGTCGAGGGAGCTGCGTCACGTCACGTCACGGTTTTAAGAACATCGAATATCTGCGGGCAACTATTTCCCTTAGGAGAGTTTCAATGCAAGTCAAAGCATGCGCTCAGTTCTGGTCCCAGGACCGGCTACCTACCGCTGATATGTTAGCCGACAGAAACTAGTCTCCAATCTCCAAGGTCTCTCTTTTTTGTTTCGTTTTGTTTTATTAACAGTTGAAAGTATTGATCCCGAAAGAATGGAAGAGTTTGTGAATGACCTTCAAGGCTTATATTTAATGGCAAAAGAAGCAATAGAAAGCCCTAACGTATCCACAGACGTGCCTATGGAGAAAGCTTGAAGCTGCAGTTTTGACTAACAAGAGGATTCAGTGGGATTTAATTACAACCAAACCGTGTACTGAAGAAGTACTTTCAGCTCTTCTAAACAACTTTGCAACGCTAGAGAGGATGATAGGAACGTTGATAGATCGATATAGTTGTCTGGTTCCTTTTCTTATCGACGAGTTGCGTTACCGCGCACCGTTGACGGCGACAGGGACAATTGGGAGGCCCTCATACATCATCACGAAAGAACAACTAGAGGTTATGCGCCGTTACGGCATATCTTGGATTGATATAGCGAAATCCCTCGGTAAGCCAGATTAGACATACTTAACAGCTAAACACTAAAACAGCACACTTATTTTATTTTAAAAGAACCTTTTCTATAAGAACGTTGAGGCTGAGATTTACCACAAGGTTGAGAGCATGCTGAGAACATACCCCAGGCTGGACTCAGGCTGAGAGTCAGAGAAGTTCCTTAGTTTGCCCATTTAATAGGATTTAATGTCTTGTTAGAAGAGCAGCATAATAAATGCAAAATTGTGGTCCAACAGCACAAATAACTCAATGCTTGATAGGAAATACCTTTAAGCATCAGCAAAGTTCTTTTATTATGGCATAATACCCTTTGTCCCAGCTTAGACTTAGAACATGCAAATTAAGAACGTTTTCGGCCTCAAATACTAAAAAAAAAATAAAAAAGGTTAGCCTACATCCAAAAAGTAGACATCCAAAATAACAAACTGAAGTGTGTAATTGTTGAGGTCTTCTTTCCTTCTGCATAGATTAATAGATGCAATATATCAGTGAATGAGAATAATAGTTAAAGCCGATGACGAAAACTCAATTCACTGCTTTTTAACTCTCGACCTTTATTGCCGATTAATCGCTGTACTATAGGGAACAGAGGGGCTAAGTGACTTGATTTAAGGCAATTTCACGGACGAACATAGTAAAAAGCAGCTTAGAGGGGCAGTGCCACAAGAGGTCTTGTAGGTTTTTGTGAAAAATATGCCAGATTTTGAAGTTGTACTCACTAATCAACAGAATTACCTTTAAAAGACAAAAATGTTTACCCCAAATTGTGTGAAAGTGTATACCGTGCATCATCATTTTATCAAATTGAAGCTTATAGCTCTTAATTATCAGAACTGTAAAGCTATTACCCACAATGAATTGACCCCTTTAACTAATATAAAAAATGAAAGTAGTTGGGTTAGTTTGATTAAAAAGGTGGCATGATATCCACTCTTAGGTGTTTCAATTTCCACAATTTGGAGAAGAAGAGTACATTTCGGCATGGGAAGAAGACGTCACAGGTAAAGGAGATCAGTCGAGGTGGCAGAGTTGCTGGGAATCGTAGCTGAAATAAAAGAGAGAGCTCCGGATTCCGGAATTATTATGATAGAAGGTGAACTCGCAGCGAGATCTCTGTACGCGTCTAGAACAGATATAGCAGATGCTCTTATTCATCTGGATCCAATTGGTGCCAGGATAAGATGGAGTGAAATTACTCCGAGAGTGAATTACAAAGTGCCAGGTAAGATATCGATAAGACAATCATTTTTTTTTAAATATTATCAAAATTATTACAATAGTTAAAATATTTTTTAAAAGTCAAATTATTGTTTGATCGAAATCTAAGTTAGGCACAAAGCTCATGTAACCAAAGTTTTCCTGAAGTGCCTGTCCTTGACGAACATGTTTCGCCTTTACAGTGTAAGATTTGTCTATAAGCATGATGAAACGAAAAGAAGGCCATATAGCAATGGGAGCAGTTAACCCAATCAAACAATAACTGACATTTAATAGAATAAGTGTATACTATTCAAGTCAATGTTTCACGGGAACGGTAAAATCACTCTAATTGTTCTCTGTCAAAGTATAGATTTGATTCGACTTAATTCAACGATTGAGCGTTGTTGCCTTTTTAATCTTTTAGGTCCAAACAGTCTTTGGCATTTGGATGGAAATCATAAACTGATAAGGTAAGCTTTTTATTACTATTAACCAATGAGTTTAAAAGGGTTCCTGTAAACACGTTTTTCCTTCGTCTAGGTGGAGGTTGGTTGTACATGGTGGCATTGATGGCTTTTCCAGGCTAGCAGTGTTTTTACGTTGCTCGGATAACAACAGAGCAGGAACTGTAGCCAATTTGTTCCTTCAAGCTACAGATGAGTACTGCTGGCCATCCAGAGTGAGAACTGACAAGGGGGGAGAAAACACAGAGGTGGCTAGACTCATGTTGGAAAAGCGAGGTGAGGGGCGTGGAAGTATTATACAAGGAAGCTCGGTGCACAACCAACGAATTGAACGATTGTGGAGGGACATGCGTAAAATGGTAACAGAGTACTTTCGCCGTCTCTTTTATTTCCTCGAAAGGAACAATTTACTGGATCCAAATAACGACTATGATTTATTGGCTCTACATCTTGTGTTCATTCCAAGAATTAACCGTAACTTGGATAAGTTCAGGGGAGCTTGGAATAACCACAAGTTGTCCACTGAGGGGCAGAAAACTCCAAACCAGTTGTATATTCTGGGGATGCTGCAACTGTTTGGCTCGGAATATACAGCTGTGAAGGAATTCTTTGAGCATGATGCGATTGTACCAGACGAGTACGGGGTGCAAGAGCCAGACGTCCCAGAAGCAGATATTGAAGAAGGTAATCAGGTTGTGGTGCCAGTAAATAGAGTGCAGCTGACTGATCTTTGCCTGCGTGAGCTTCAGGAAGTAGATCCCCTGGCACAAGATACTAATCACGGGATTTCACTTTACATTAGCGCTGGGGAAATAATATTACGGCACAACAATGCTACGTAAGGTGTTTTCTGGAAATAGGCATGTTAAGCAATGATGACGGCACTGCCAAGGACATCGCCTAAATAAATAACTAGAGGATCTCGCAATTTTCCAGATGCTTTCGGTGCATCTATCGATTCTGGAAGTACCTCAATCTGAATATGTAAAGAGAGCACTCAACCCCAAACAGAAATTGGAACATTTAGAAGTCTTTGTTCACGTTCTCCAAAATACCAAGATTTAGGTAATTAAACGTTGTTGTTCGAAAGAGAACAGTGAGCCAAGAAATGTAACAAGATTCAAAACGCACATTTGTTCCTACTGCTATGCTCATTAAGCCTTTTGTTTGGTGACATTCTCGTTCACTATGCCGCCGTAGTTTGCTTAAGCTCCCTAATATCCTAGATAACACAATAAGAAAACGTAAAAGGGGCAGTGTCACCAACAAGGTTTAGCGCCACTTGCAATGAATTAATGAATGTGTTGGAAATATTAACAACTGATCAAAACAAAATATTAGGAAACATAAATTAGTAACCCATAACAGTATATCATTAACTCATTTGCGATTTACCTGTCATGATTTGACGATGCTAAAAAGCATTGCTATAGTAATAAAAAATAGTAAGATTGACAAAGGTAGAGTTGAAAAATGGCCTAAAACTTGAAACCGTTCAATAGTATTGGAAAAGGAATTTGCTCCTTACTACTGTTGTTCAAAGGTTTACTTCAGTTAAAGTGTTTTCCAGTAACTGCACCCTTACAATTCTAAAACAGTATACACAAAAAAACCATCATAAGACTTTTCATGATTCCGCATCTTGAAGGACATTTTAAAAGCAGAGTAAAAAGGAGGTATATGCCAGTAGGCTTCTCGGTTTATAGTACATTACTGAATAGATCAGTGTAGCACGAGTCTCGGCAGCCGTTTGTCTCGAAAGTTAAACTTAGGCAACTAGTTCTTATACCAGTATGTTTATTGTGAAAAAAAGGTGGGAAATACCTACTTTGAGATAGTACTCGTTGCCAATCCAACTCCCGAGGCCAGCGTTCGCCCAGAAAATTAGATGAATGGAATTTCCATTTTCCGATTAATTTCAGTTGTTGAAAGATAAAGATAAATTTCGTTTATTTCTATCGAGCCAAATATCACGCCTAGATACAAGGATGATTTTGTATAACTAGTTAAAATTATTGTTTCGCAACCGTTAACAACCTTGCCAGCTTAATAAGTTTTGAAAAGTTCTAACGTCTCTGGGAATAGAAAACGAAAAAGGGAGACGAATACTGTTACTGGAGTAAATAAATCAAAGTTAAAGTTACTTGTTAAAAAAAATAATAGATGATAGAACCATGACGAATAAGTGAGATATTACAAACTTTTAAAGCTACAGAATTAACTGTAAAATAAAATTGAGGATGATACGATTAAGATTTAAGCAGAAGTAACTAAGGGACAGTACTGACTAAGTGTAATTTTTTTCGATTTTCGTGAATAAAATATTATACAACATCTTACCATAAAAACGTGCCGTTTTCTATGAATAGGTCAGTAATTGAGAATAACGTTTTACCCATGACAAACTTCTTTACAAGCTGAGCCGAAATAAAAAAAAATGCGTGTGAGGCAGATGCATGCCTTGAGTAAGCTTAATATCGTTCAATGTAAAATCAACTATTCCTCTAGAAAAAACAGTTTGACCACCCCCCCCCCCCCCCACCCCCCTCCGCTAAGCTATTTTTATACAACTAAGGTAGTACGCAGGTGTCAACTTGAAGGACTTTGATATTTCACATATTGCTTCAAAATGGTTACTGTTGTCACACAGCGTTCGTTCTGTTTAGGGTATGAACTTTCATACTGACTCGCCCACTACAAAGTTGACCAACAACAAGATTTTTGGAATGACTTTGTCTAATGGACTAAAAATACCGGACTATCACTTACTAACTTGAATAAATTACAAATTATGTTAGGTAGTTTTGAAAAAAGTGATGATTTCAAGTTAGTCAATCACCTATTGATCATAGCAAAGCAAACCATCTTTTACTCTAAGCAAAAAAATTTAACACCGAATTTTATGAATGTCGAATTTTATGCTATCAGTGTAGACACAAACGTTTTCAAAGGCGAACGATTCGCAAATGAGTCTATATTAGACATAAGAACGCATTTCAAACCTACTGAAACATTTCAGTACACGCATTTCTCCAATTGCCACCCACCAGGGGTCAATAAAAGAGCTTCATTAAAGGCGAAGCAATCAGACTTCTCCGAGCAAACAACTCAAATACAGAATTTAAAGCTCAAATCTCACAATTCAAAGCACATCTTATGAAAAGAGGATACCCAGAAACTCTGTTTTCGGCATTCCTCTCAGAGATAAAGTATGAAGACAGAAAACTTGCCCTTCAAAAGAAATGCAAAGAAAACACACGAATCCTGCATTTCGTTACACAATACCGTCCAACGGTGCCTAACCTAAAAGATATACTCATGCAAAAGTGGCATTTAGTCCAACAGCAACCACGACTTAACGAAATATTCAAGGATCCCCCGATTGTTTCGCGCAAAAGGGGCAGATCCCTAAAAGATACACTCGTTCGAGACAAACTCTTATATGGCTATTACACGTGGATAAGAGTTGTGTAGGCCTGTCACCCCATTGTTATCACTAAGACTCGTGTAAAACATGTCATTTAAGGAGAAAAGGCTATTGCTGCAAACAAAAATAAGTTGCTGGTGCACCTTGCGAAATGGAACAAAATTATAGGATACGTTTAGGTCACCGTTCTGTTTCTGTCTTTCGAAATTCTGTACTTTTTAAATCTGATATATCTTTATAGCCTTGTTACCCTGGTTACTAGATTCGTGACTCATGTTTTTTTTAGTTCGTTTACTGACTGTTATTTAATTTGTGTTTAAATATAAATATTTTAAAACTAGATTCGTGACTTATGTTACTAGATTTCGTCACTTATCTCCTTTTTAGTGTCGTTTATTGACTGTTATTTCATTTGTGTTTACTTGTATTCATATTTCGTCATTAGTTTGTAAGTTAAGGCCGTTTTTCTTTGTAAAAATATCACCTTTTTGTATATATAAATTCTTTTTTCTTTTCTACCAATGTAACTATGTCTTGTGTTTAATAAAGTCTTAAAAATACAAAAAAAAAACAACATACAATGGTGGAAAGCTCTTGAATAATATGTTGTGTTTATCATTAATAGCACAATTGTGACAAAGTTAACTGAAGGACGCAGTGATACGTTCAAAATATAATAAATAAATGAATACTGAAGTAAGATAAAAAAGAAACTTAAAATAGTATCACATGAGGCATAAACTTGCTAGCATAAATGTACCCTGTCACTCCCTCCCCTCTCCTCCCCTCCCCTCCCCTCTCCTCCCCTCCCCTCCCCTCCCCGCCCCGCTCAGCAGCTGAGAATTTCAGACCTCTGCACTAAATTTCGGTCCAAAGGGTACGAAAACTTGGGCATCGGAAATTCATAGTATTCAGGATCTCGAAAATAGAAGTGATGCCCGACTTAAGATTAGAAAACCAGACCCCGGCATTAAAAAACCAGACCCCGATAATTAAAACCAGAACCCCGATAATTGAAACCCGACCTCGATAATGAATACCCGACCCTGGTACAGTTCAGACCCCGTCAATTCATTACCGGACCCCGTTTATTGAATTTCCGGTATGGGAAATCCAGGATTTAATTTTGAACGGTTTTTTAAGCCATAAAAAACACCCTTAGGATCGAATACCACGAGGTCGGTTTCATACCACCATTTTGAGTGGGCGTTTCCAAGCAGGGCAAAAAGCCGGGTTGACGAACCTCGTCCAATTGCGTTCAAAACGCGTTTTTTCGACTTTCCCCATCGGGGCGAAACGAAACAACACCCTTGGGATCGAATTCCACGAGGTCGGTTTCATACCACCATTTTGAGTGGGCTTTTCCAAGCAGGGCAAAAAGCCGGGTTGACGAACCTCGTCCAATTGCGTTCAAAACGCGTTTTTTCGACTTTCCCCATCGGGGCGAAACGAAACAACACCCTTGGGATCGAATTCCACGAGGTCGGTTTCATACCACCATTTTGAGTGGGCTTTTCCAAGCAGGGCAAAAAGCCGGGTTGACGAACGTCGTCCAATTGCGTTCAAAACGCGTTTTTTCGACTTTCCCCATCGGGGCGAAACGAAAAAACACCCTTAGGATCGAATTCCACGAGGTCGGTTTCATACCACCATTTCGAGTGGGCTTTTCCAAGCAGGGCAAAAAGCCGGGTTGACGAACCTCGTCCAATTGCGTTCAAAACGCGTTTTTTCGACTTTCCCCATCGGGGCGAAACGAAACAACACCCTTGGGATCGAATTCCACGAGGTCGGTTTCATACCACCATTTTGAGTGGGCTTTTCCAAGCAGGGCAAAAAGCCGGGTTGACGAACGTCGTCCAATTGCGTTCAAAACGCGTTTTTTCGACTTTCCCCATCGGGGCGAAACGAAACAACACCCTTGGGATCGAATTCCACGAGGTCGGTTTCATACCACCATTTTGAGTGGGCTTTTCCAAGCAGGGCAAAAAGCCTGTTTGACGAACGTCGTCCAATTGCGTTCAAAACGCGTTTTTTCGACTTTTCCCATCGGGGCGAAGCGAAAAAACAGCATTGGGATCGAATTTTACAATTTCGGTTTCATGCCACCATTTTGGGTGGGCTTTTCCAAGCAGCGGAAGAAGCCGGGTTGACGAAGGTCGTCCAATTGCGTTCAAAACGCGTTTTTTCAACTTTCTCCATCGGGGCGAAGCGAAAAAACAGCCTTGGGATCGAATTTTACAATTTCGGTTTCATACCACCATTTTGGGTGGGCTTTTCCAAGCAGCGGAAAAAGCCGGGTTGACGAAGGTCGTCCAATTGCGTTCAAAACGCGTTTTTTCAACTTTTCCCATCTTGGCCAGACAAAAAAAACAGCCGTGGGATCAAATTTTACAATTTCAGTTTCATGCCACCATTTTGGGTGGGCTTTTCCAAGCAGCGGAAAAAGCCGGGTTGACGAAGGTCGTCCAATTGCGTTCAAAACGCGTTTTTTCAACTTTTCCCATCTTGGCCAGACAAAAAAAACAGCCGTGAGATCAAATTTTAAAATTTCGGTTTCATGCCACCATTTTGTGTGGGCTTTTCCAAGCAGCGGAAAAAGCCGGGTTGACGAAGTTCGTCCAATTGCGTTCAAAACGCGTTTTTTTCAACTTTTCCCATCTTGGCCAGACAAAAAAACAGCCGTGAGATCAAATTTTAAAATTTCGGTTTCATGCCACCATTTTGTGTGGGCTTTTCCAAGCAGCGGAAAAAGCCGGGTTGACGAAGGTCGTCCAATTGCGTTCAAAACGCGTTTTTTCAACTTTCCCCATCGGTGCGAAGCGAAAAAACAGCCTTTGGATCGAATTTTACAATTTCGGTTTCATGCCACCATTTTGGGTGGGCTTTTCCAAGCAGCGGAAAAAGCCGGGTTCAGGAAAGTGGTCCAATCTCGTTCAAAACGCGTTTTGTTAAATTTCCCCATCGGGGGGAAACGAAAAAACAGCCTTGGGATCGAATTATAAAATTTCGGTTTCATGCCACCATTTTGGGTGGGCTTTTCCAAGCAGCGGAAAAAGCCGGGTTGACGAAGGTCGTCCAATTGCGTTCAAAACGCGTTTTTTCAATTTTTCCCATCTTGGCCAGACAAAAAAAACAGCCGTGAGATCAAATTTTACAATTTCGGTTTTTTGCCACCATTTTGTGTGGGCTTTTCCAAGCAGCGGAAAAAGGCGGGTTGACGAAGGTCGTCCAATTGCGTTCAAAATGCGTTTTTTCAACTTTCCCGATCGGGGCGAGGCGAAAAAACAGCCTTGGGATCGAATTTTACAATTTCGGTTTCATGCCACCATTTTGGGTGGGCTTTTCCAAGCTGCGCAAAACGCTGGGTAACGAAGGTCGTCGAATTCCGTTCAAAACGCGTTTTTTCAACTTTCCCCATCGGGGCGAAGCGAAAAAACAGCCTTGGGATCGAATTTTACAATTTCGGTTTCATGCCACCATTTTGGGTGGGCTTTTCCAAGCAGCGGAAAAAGCCGGGTTCACGAAAGTGGTCCAATTGCGTTCAAAACGCGTTTTGTTAAATTTCCCCATCGGGGGGAAACGAAAAAACACCCTTGGGATCGAATTTTAAAATTTCGGTTTCATGCCACCATTTTGGGTGGGCTTTTCCAAGCAGCGCAAAACGCTGGGGTAACGAAGGTCGTCGAATTCCGTTCAAAACGCGTTTTTTCAACTTTCCCCATCGGGGCGAAGCGAAAAAACAGCCTTGGGATCGAATTTTACAATTTCGGTTTCATGCCACCATTTTGGGTGGGCTTTTCCAAGCAGCGGAAAAAGCCGGGTTCACGAAAGTGGTCCAATTGCGTTCAAAACGCGTTTTGTTTAATTTCCCCATCGGCGGGAAACGAAAAAACACCCTTGGGATCGAATTCCACGAGGCTTGTTTCATGCCACCATTTTGGGTGGGCTTTTCAAAGCAGCGCAAAACGCTGGGGTAACGAAGGTCGTCGAATTCCGTTAAAAACGCGTTTTTTCGATTTTCCCCCTCGGGGCGAAGCGAAAAAACAGCCTTGGGATCGAATTTACCAATTTTGGTTTTATACCACCATTTTGGGTGGGCTATTCCAAGCAGCGCAAAAAGCCGGGTTGACGAAGGTCGTCCAAATGCGTTCAAAACGCGTTTTTTCGACTTTCCCCATCGGAGCGAAACGCAGAAACACCCTTGGAATCGATTTTTCCAATTTCGATTTCATACCACCATTTTGGGTGGGCTTTTGCAAGCAGCGTAAAAAGCTGGGTTGACGAAGGTCGTCCAATTCCGTTCAAAACTCGTTTTTTCGACTTTCCCCATTACGGCGAAACGAAGAATCACCCTTGGAATCGAATTTACCAATTTCGGTTTCATACCACCATTTTTGCCGGGCTTTTGCAAGCACTGCAAAAAGCCGGGTTGACGAAGGTCGTCCAATTGCGTTGAAAACTCATTTTTTCGACTTTCCCAATCGTTGCGAAACGAAAAAACACCCTTGGGATCGAATTCCACGAGGTCGGTTTCATACCACCATTTTTGGTGGGCTTTTGCAAGCAGCGCAAAAAGCGGGGTTGACAAAGTTCGTCCAATTGCGTTGAAAACTCGTTTTTTCGTCTTTCCCCATCGGGGCGAAACGAAAAAACACCCTTGGGATCGAATTCCACGAGGCTTGTTTCATACCACCATTTTGGGTGGGCTTTTCCAAGCAGCGAAAAACGGCGGGTTGACGAACGTCGTCCAATTGCGTTCAAAACTCGTTTTTCGACTTTCGCCATCACGGCGAAACGAAGAATCACCCTTGGAATAGAATTTACCAATTTCGGTTTCATACCACCATTTTTGGTGGGCTTTCCCAAGCATCGAAAAAAGCCGGGTTGACGAAGGTCGTCCGATTGCGTTCAAAACTCGTTAATTCGACTTTCCCCATCGGGGGAATCGAAAAAACACCCTTGGGATCGAATTCCACGAGGTCGGTTTCATACGACCATTTTGGGTGGGCTTTTCCCAGCAGCGCAAAAAGCCGGGTTGACGAAGGTCGTCCAATTGCGTTCAAAACTCGTTTTTTCGACTTTCCCCATTGGGGCAAAACGAAAAAACACCCTTGGATCGAATTCAACGAGTTCGTTATCATACCACCATTTTGGGAGGGCTTTACCAAGAAGCGGAAAACGCCGGGTTGACGAAAAACGTCCAATTGCGTTGAAAACTCGTTTTTTCGAGTTTCCCCATATGGGCGAAACGAAAAAACACCCTTTGGATCGAATTCCACGAGGTCGGTTTGACACCACCATTTTGGGTGGGCTTTTCCCAGCAGCGCAAAAAGCCGGGTTGACGAAGGTCGTCCAATTGCGTTCAAAACTCGTTTTTTCGACATTCCCCATCGGGGCGAAACGAAAAAGCACCCTTGGGATCGAATTCCACCAGGTCGGTTTTATACCACCATTTTGGGTGGGCTTTACCAAGCAGCGGAAAACGCCGGGATGACGAAGTTCTTCCAATTGCGTTGAAAACTCATTTTTTCGACTTTCCCCATCGTTGCGAAAAGAAAAAACACCCTTGGGATCGAATTCCACGAGTTTGGTTTCAAACCACAATTTTGGGTCGGCTTTTGCAAGCAGCGCAAAAAGCCAGCTGTGTAGTGCACAGAGTACAGTGTTCCGTGTCTAGTGCACAGAGTACAGTGTACCGTGTATAGTGCACAGTGCAGAGAGTACAGTGTACCGTGTATTGTGCACAGAGTACAGTGTACCGTGTATGTTTCACAGTGCACAGAGTACAGTGTACCGTGTATAGTGCACAGAGTACAGTGTACCGTGTATAGTGCACAGAGTACAGTGTACAGTGTATAGTGCACAGAGTAGAGTGTACCGTGTATAGTGCACAGTGCACAGATTACAGTGTACCGTGCATAGTGCACAGTGCGGAGAGTACAGTGTACCGTGTATAGTGCACAGTGCACAGAGTACAGTGTACCGTGTATAGTGCACAGTGCACAGAGTACAGTGTACCGTGTATAGTGCACAGTGCACAGTGCACAGAGTACAGTGTAAGGTGTATAGTGCACAGTGCACAGTGCACAGAGTACAGTGTACCGTGTATAGTGCACAGCGCACAGAGTACAGTGTACCGTGTATAGTGCACAGAGTACTGTGTACCGTGTATGGTGTACAGTGCACAGAGTACAGTGTACCGTGTATAGTGAACAGAGTACAGTGTGCCGTGTATAGTGCACAGAGTAGGCCTAGGTTGTGGCCTAGGTTGCAGCTCGTAGCGCAGCTCGACTAGATTTGGCGCGTTGCTGCTGTGCAGCTCGTAGTGCCATCAGTTTTATGTCACGCAATGGAAGTCGTCTGTCACGCCAATCACTGAGCGGTGTACCCCCCTTATTATGCCAAATGTGTCTGGTGTCCTTTATCATAATTACTGTTCAGTTAATTGGGCGGAACTAGGACATTAAGTGCACAGTGCACAGAGTACAGTGTACCGTGTAAAGTGCACAGTGCACAGTGCACAGAGTACAGTGTACCGTGTATAGTGCACAGTGCACAGAGTACAGTGCACCGTGTATAGTGCACAGTGCACAGGGTACAGTGTACCGTGTATAGTGCACTGTGCACAGAGTACAGTGTACCGTGTATAGTGCACAGTGCACAGAGTACAGTGTACCACGTATAGTGCACAGGGCACAGAGTACAGTGTACCGTGGATAGTGCACAGAGTACAGGGTACTGTGTATAGTGGACAGTGCACAGAGTACAGTGTACCGTGTATAGTGCACAGTGCACAGTGTACCATGTATAGTGAACAGAGTACAGTGTACCGTGTATAGTACACAGTGCACAGAGTACAGTGTACCGTGTATAGTGCACAGAGTACAGTGTACCGTTTATAGTGCACAGTGCACAGAGTACAGTGTACCGTGTATAGTGCACAGTGCATAGTGCACAGAGTACAGTGTACCGTGTATAGTGCACAGTGCACAGTGCACAGAGTACAGTGTACCCTGTATAGTGCACAGCGCACAGCGCACAGAGTACAGTGTACCGTGTATAGTGCACAGAGTACTGTGTACCGTGTATGGTGTACAGTGCACAGAGTACAGTGTACCGTGTATTGTCCACAGAGTAAAGTGTACCGTGTATGGTGCACAGTGCACAGAGTACAGTGTACCGTGTATAGTGCACAGACTAGAGTGTACCGTGTATAGTGCACAGTGTACAGTATACCGTGTATAGTGCACAGAGTAGAGTGTACCGTGTATAGTGCACAGTGCACAGTGTACAGTGTACCGTGCATAGTGCACAGTGCAGAGAGTACAGTGTACCGTGTATAGTGCACAGTGCACAGTGCACAGAGTACAGTGTACCGTGTATAGTGCACAGAGTAAAGTGTACCGTGTATAGTGCACAGCACTCAGACTACAGTGTACCGTGTATAGTGCACAGTGCACAGAGTACAGTGTACCGTGCATAGTGCACAGTGCACTGAGTACAGTGTACCGTGTATAGTGCACAGTGCACAGAGTACAGTGTACCGTGTATAGTGCACAGTGCACAGAGTACAGTGTACCGTGTATAGTGCACAGTGCACAGTGCACAGAGTACAGTGTACCGTGTATAGTGCACAGTGCACAGTGCACAGAGTACAGTGTACCGTGTATAGTGCACAGCGCACAGAGTACAGTGTACCGTGTATAGTGCACAGAGTACTGTGTACTGTGTATGGTGTACAGTGCACAGAGTACAGTGTACCGTGTATAGTGAACAGAGTACAGTGCGCCGTGTATAGTGCACAGAGTACAGTGTACCGTGTATAATTCACAGTGCACAGAGTACAGTGTACCGTGTATAGTACACAGTGCACAGGGTACAGTGTACCGTGTATAGTGCACAGTGCACAGAGTACAGTGTACCGTGTTTAGTGCACAGGGCATAGAGTACAGTGTACCGTGTATAGTGCAGAGTACAGTGTACTGTGTATAGTGCACAGTGCACAGAGTACAGTGTACCGTGTATAGTGCACAGTGCACAGCGTACAGTGTACCGTGTATAGTGCACAGCACTCAGACTACAGTGTACCGTGTATAGTGCACAGTGCACAGAGTACAGTGTACCGTGTATAGTGCACATTGCACAGCGTACAGTGTACCGTGTATAGTGCACAGTGCACAGAGTACAGTGTACCGTGTATAGTGCACAGTGCACAGAGTATAGTGTACCGTGTATAGTGCACAGAGTACAGTGTACCGTGTATAGTGTACAGTGCACAGAGTACAGTGCACAGAGTACAGTGTACCGTGTATAGTGAACATAGTACAGTGTACCGTGTATAGTGCACAGAGTACAGTGTACCGTGTTTAGTGCACAGTGCACAGAGTACAGTGTACCGTGTATAGTGCACAGTGCACAGAGTACAGTGTACCGTGTATACCCGGAGGGGGCACTTCCTATTAATGGGCTAATGGGGATGTGCCGCTGGATGGGGTCGCATTTTCACGACAGGACTGACTATAATGGGGCCGCTTTTTCAAGCACTTTTTATAGGGTGACTAGAATGGGGTCACACTTTTCTGGGATTTTGAGGGTAAGAAAATTCTGGCAAGTTGTGATTTATAAACGGAAAGATTCGCCAAAAAGAAAAAGTTACCGTATTCATTGCTGTTGTTTAATATTTGACAAACGGCTCCCATTACGTGACTAAGTTGGGGTCATGAAAATTACATTTACCCAAAAGTGACTAAGATGGGGTCTATAATTGGCCATAGAAATTATATGACTATAATGGGGTAGGGGTTATGAGAGGCTAGCGGCACATACCCAACAAAGATTGGCCCAAGTAACCCCCCCGGGCGTGTATAGTGCACAGTGCACAGAGTACAGTGTACCGTGTATTAGAAAACAGTGCACAGTGCACAGAGTACAGTGTACCGTGTATAGTGCACAGTGCACAGAGTACAGTGTACCACGTATAGTGCACAGGGCACAGAGTACAGTGTACCGTGGATAATTCACAGAGTACAGGGTAATGTGTATAGTGGACAGTGCACAGAGTACTGTGTACCGTGTATAGTGCACAGTGCACAGTGTACCATGTATAGTGAACACAGTACAGTGTACCGTGTATAGTACACAGTGCACAGAGTACAGTGTACCGCGTATAGTGCACAGAGTACAGTGTACCGTTTATAGTGCACAGTGCACAGAGTACAGTGTACTGTGTATAGTGCACAGAGTACAGTGTACCGTGTATTAGAAAACAGTGCACAGTGCACAGAGTACAGTGTACCGTGTATAGTGCAAAGTGCACAGTGCACAGAGTACAGTGTACCGTGTATAGTGCACAGCGCACAGAGTACAGTGTACCGTGTATAGTGCACAGAGTACTGTGTACCGTGTATGGTGTACAGTGCACAGAGTACAGTGTACCGTGTATAGTGAACAGAGTACACTGTGTGCCGTGTATAGTGCACAGAGTACAGTGTACCATGTATAGTGCACAGTGCACCGAGTACAGTGTACCGTGTATAGTGAACAGAGTACAGGGTGCCGTGTCTAGTGCACAGAGTACAGTGTACCGTGTATAGTGCACAGTGCACAGAGTACAGTGTACCGTGTATAGTACACAGTGCACAGGGTACAGTGTACCGTGTATAGTGCACAGTGCACAGAGTACAGTGTACCGTGTATAGTGCACAGAGTACTGTGTACCGTGTACGGTGTACAGTGCACAGAGTACAGTGTACCGTGTATAGTGAACAGAGTACAGTGTGCCGTGTATAGTGCACAGAGTACAGTGTACCGTGTATAGTGCACAGTGCACAGAGTACAGTGTACCGTGTATAGTACACAGTGCACAGGGTACAGTGTACCGTGTATAGTGCACAGTGCACAGAGTACAGTGTACCATGTTTAGTGCACAGGGCATAGAGTACAGTGTACCGTGTATAGTGCACAGAGTACTGTGTACCGTGTATGGTGTACAGTGCACAGAGTACAGTGTACCGTGTATAGTGAACAGAGTACAGTGTGCCGTGTATAGTGCACAGAGTACAGTGTACCGTGTATAGTGCACAGTGCACAGAGTACAGTGTACCGTGTATAGTACACAGTGCACAGGGTACAGTGTACCGTGTATAGTGCACAGTGCACAGAGTACAGTGTACCGTGTTTAGTGCACAGGGCATAGAGTACAGTGTACCGTGTATAGTGCACAGAGTACAGTGTACCGTGTATAGTGCACAGAGTACAGTGTACCGTGTATAGTGCACAGAGTACAGTGTACCGTGTATAGTGCAAAGAGTACAGTGTACCGTGTATAGTGCACAGAGTACAGTGTACCGTGTATAGTGCACAGAGTACAGTGTACCGTGTATAGTGCACAGTGCACAGAGTACAGTGTACCGTGTATAGTACACAGTGCACAGGGTACAGTGTACCGTGTATAGTGCACAGTGCACAGAGTACAGTATACCGTGTATAGTGCACAGAGTACTGTGTACCGTGTATGGTGTACAGTGCACAGAGCACAGTGTACCGTGTATAGTGAACAGAGTACAGTGTGCCGTGTATAGTGCACAGAGTACAGTGTACCATGTATAGTGCACAGTGCACAGAGTACAGTGTACCGTGTATAGTACACAGTGCACAGGGTACAGTGTGCCGTGTATAGTGCACAGTGCACAGAGTACAGTGTACCATGTTTAGTGCACAGGGCATAGAGTACAGTGTACCGTGTATAGTGCACAGAGTACTGTGTACCGTGTATGGTGTACAGTGCACAGAGTACAGTGTACCGTGTATAGTGCACAGTGCAGAGAGTACAGTGTACCGTGTATTGTGCACAGAGTACAGTGTACCGTGTATGGTGCAAAGTGCAAAGAGTACAGTGTACCGTGTATAGTGCACAGAGTACAGTGTACCGTGTATAGTGCACAGAGTACAGTGTACCGTGTATAGTGCACAGAGTAGAGTGTACCGTGTATAGTGCACAGTGCACAGAGTACAGTGTACCGTGCATAGTGCACATGGCAGAGAGTACAGTGTACCGTGTATAGTGCACAGAGTACAGTGTACCGTGTATAGTGCAAAGAGTACAGTGTACCGTGTATAGTGCACAGAGTACAGTGTACCGTGTATAGTGCACAGTGCACAGAGTACAGTGTACCGTGTATAGTGCACAGTGCACAGAGTACAGTGTACCACGTATAGTGCACAGGGCACAGAGTACAGTGTACCGTGGATAGTGCACAGAGTACAGGGTACTGTGTATAGTGGACAGTGCACAGAGTACAGTGTACCGTGTATAGTGCACAGTGTACCATGTATAGTGAACAGAGTACAGTGTACCATCTATAGTACACAGTGCACAGAGTACAGTGTACCGTGTATAGTGCACAGAGTACAGTGTACCGTTTATAGTGCACAGTGCACAGAGTACAGAGTACTGTGTATAGTGCACAGAGTACAGTGTACCGTGTATTAGACAACAGTGCACAGCGCACAGAGTACAGTGTACCGTGTACTATACACAGTACACTGTACTCTGTGCACTGTGCACTATACACGGTACACTGTACTCTGTGCACTATACACGGCACACTGTACTCTGTTCACTATACACGGTACACTGTACTCTGTGCACTGTACACCATACACGGTACACAGTACCCTGTGCACTATACACGGTACACTGTACTCTGTGCGCTGTGCACTATACACGGTACACTGTACTCTGTGCACTGTGCACTGTGCACTATACACGGTACACTGTACTCTGTGCACTGTGCACTGTGCACTATACACGGTACACTGTACTCTGTGCACTGTGCACTATACACGGTACACTGTACTCTGTGCACTGTGCACTATACACGGTACACTGTACTCAGTGCACTGTGCACTATGCACGGTACACTGTACTCTGTGCACTGTGCACTATACCCGGTACACTCTACTCTGTGCACTATACACGGTACACTGTACTCTGTGCACTATACACGGTACACTGTACTCTGTGTACTGTGCACTGTGCACTATACACGGTACACTGTACTCTGTGCACTGTGCACTATACACGGTATAGTAGTATATACGGTATATACACAGTATATACACTGTACTCTGTGCGCTGTGCACTATACACGGTACACTGTACTCTGTGCACTGTGCACTATACACGGTACACTGTACTCAGTGCACTGTGCTCTATACACGGTACACTGTACTCTGTGCACTGTGCACTATACACCGTACACTGTACTCTGTGCACTATACACGGTACACTGTACTCTTTGCACTATACACGGTACACTGTACTCTGTGCACTATACACGGTACACTGTACTCTCTGCACTGTGCACTATGCACGGTACACTGTACTCTGTGCACTGTACACGATACACGGTACACAGTACTCTGTGCACTATACACGGTACACTGTACTCTGTGCGCTGTGCACTATACACGGTACACTGTACTCTGTGCACTGTGCACTGTGCACTATACACGGTATACTGTACTCTGTGCACTGTGCACTATATACGGTACACTGTACTCTGTGCACTGTGCACTATACACGGTACACTGTACTCTGTACACTGTGCACTATACTCTGTGCACTGTGCACTATACACGGTACACTGTACTCTGTGCACTGTGCACTGTTTTCTAATACACGGTACAATGTAATCTGTGCACTATACACAGTACTCTGTGCACTGTGCACTATAAACGGTACACTGTACTCTGTGCACTGTGCACTATACACGGTACACTGTACTCTGTTCACTATACATGGTACACTGTGCACTGTGCACTATACACGGTACACTGTACTCTGTGCACTGTCCACTATACACAGTACCCTGTACTCTGTGCACTATCCACGGTACACTGTACTCTGTGCCCTGTGCACTATACACGGTACACTGTACTCTGTGCACTGTGCACTATACACGGTACACTGGACTCAGTGCACTGTCCACTATGCACGGTAAACTGTACTCTGTGCACTGTGCACTATACACGGTACACTCTACTGTGTGCACTATACACGGTACACTGCACTCTGTGCACTGTGCACTATACACGGTATAGTAGTATATACAGTATATACACGGTATATACACTGTACTCTGTGCACTGTGCACTATACACGGTACACTGTACTCTGTGCACAGTGCACTGTGCACTATACACGGTACACTTTACTCTGTGCACTGTGCACTATACACGGTACACTGTACTCTGTGCACTGTGCACTATACACGGTACACTGGACTCAGTGCACTGTGCTCTATACACGGTACACTGTACTCTGTGCACTGTGCACTATACACGGTACACTCTACTCTGTGCACTATACACGGTACACTGTACTCTGTGCACTATACACGGTACACTGTACTCTGTGCACTGTGCACTGTGCACTATACACGGTACACTGTACTCTGTGCACTGTGCACTATACACGGTATAATAGTATATACGGTATATACACGGTATATACACTGTACTCTGTGCGCTGTGCACTATACACGGTACACTGTACTCTGTGCACTGTGCACTGAGCACTATACACGGTACACTGTACTCTGTGCACTTTGCACTATACACAGTACACTGTACTCTGCACTATACACGGTACACTGTACTCTATGCCCTGTGCACTAAACACGGTACACTGTACTCTGTGCACTGTGCACTATACACGGTACACTTTACCCTGTGCACTGTGTACTATACACGGTACACGGTACTCTGTGCACTGTGAACTATACACGGTACACTGTACTCCGTGCACTATACACGGCACACTGTACTCTGTTCACTATACACGGTACACTGTACTCTGTGCACTGTACACCATACACGGTACACAGTACTCTGTGCACTATACACGGTACACTGTACTCTGTGCGCTGTGCACTATACACGGTACACTGTACTCTGTGCACTGTGCACTGTGCACTATACACGGTACACTGTACTCTGTGCACTGTGCACTATACACGGTACACTGTACTCTGTGCACTGTGCACTATACACGGTACACTGTACTCTGTGCACTGTGCACTATACACGGTACACTGTACTCAGTGCACTGTGCACTATGCACGGTACACTGTACTCTGTGCACTGTGCACTATACCCGGTACACTCTACTCTGTGCACTATACACGGTACACTGTACTCTTTGCACTATACACGGTACACTGTACTCTGTGCACTGTGCACTGTGCACTATACACGGTACACTGTACTCTGTGCACTGTGCACTATACACGGTATAGTAGTATATACGGTATATACACGGTATATACACTGTACTCTGTGCGCTGTGCACTATACACGGTACACTGTACTCTGTGCACTGTGCACTGTGCACTATACATGGTACACTCTACTCTGTGCACTGTGCACTATACACGGTACACTGTACTCTGTGCACTGTGCACTATACACGGTACACTGGACTCAGTGCACTGTGCTCTATACACGGTACACTGTACTCTGTGCACTGTGCACTATACACGGTACACTGTACTCTGTGCACTATACACGGTACACTGTACTCTTTGCACTATACACGGTACACTGTACTCTGTGCACTATACACGGTACACTGTACTCTCTGCACTGTGCACTAAGCACGGTACACTGTACACTGTGCACTGTGCACTATACACGGTACACTCTACTCTGTGCACTATACACGGTACACTGTACACTGTGCACTATACACGGTACACTGTACTCTGTGCACTATACACGGTAAACTGTACTCTCTGCACTGTGCACCATACATGGTACAATGTACTCTGTGGACAATACACGGTACACTGTGCTCTCTGCACTGTGCACTATGCACGGTACACTGTACTCTGTGCACTGTACACCATACACGGTACACAGTACTCTGTGCACTATACACGGTACACTGTACTCTGTGCGCTGTGCACTATACACGGTACACTGTACTCTGTGCACTGTGCACTGTGCACTATACACGGTATGCTGTACTCTGTGCACTGTGCACTATATACGGTACACTGTACTCTGTGCACTGTGCACTATACACGGTACACTGTACTCTGTGCACTGTGCACTATACACGGTACACTGTACTCTGTGCGCTGTGCACTATACACGGTACACTGTACTCTGTGCACTGTGCACTGTGCACTATACACGGTACACTGTACTCTGTGCACTGTGCACTATACACGGTACACTGTACTCTGTGCACTGTGCACTGTTTTCTAATACACGGTACACTGTAATCTGTGCACTATACACAGTACTCTGTGCACTGTGCACTATAAACGGTACACTGTACTCTGTGCACTATACACGGTACACTGTACTCTGTGCACTGTGTACTATACACGGTACACTGTACTCTGTTCACTATACATGGTACACTGTGCACTGTGCACTATACACGGTACACTGTACTCTGTGCACTGTCCACTATACACAGTACCCTGTACTCTGTGCACTATCCACGGTACACTGTACTCTGTGCCCTGTGCACTATACATGATACACTGTACTCTGTGCAATGTGCACTATACACGGTACACTGGACTCAGTGCACTGTCCACTATGCACGGTAAACTGTACTCTGTGCAGTGTGCACTATACACGGTACACTCTACTCTGTGCACTATACACGGTACACTGTACTCTGTAAACTATACATGGTACACTGTACTCTGTGCACTGTGCACTGTGCACTATACACGGTAAACTGTACTCTGTGCACTGTGCACTATACACGGTATAGTAGTATATACGGTATATACACGGTATATACACTGTACTCTGTGCGCTGTGCACTATACACGGTACACTGTCCTCTGTACACAGTGCACTGTGCACTATACACGGTACACTGTACTCTGTTCACTGTGCAGTATACACGGTACACTGTACTCTGTGCACTGTGCACTATACACGGTACACTGGACTCAGTGCACTGTGCTCTATACAAGGTACACTGTACTCTGTGCACTGTGCACTATACCGGTACACTCTACTCTGTGCACTATACACGGTACACTGTACTCTGTGCACTATACACGGTACACTGTACTCTGTGCACTGTGCAATGTGCACTATACACGGTACACTGTACTCTGTGCACTGTGCACTATACACGGTACACTGTACTCTGTGCACTGTGCACTGTTTTGTAATACACGGTACACTGTACTCTGTGCACTATACACAGTACTCTGTGCACTGTGCACTATAAAGGGTACACTGTACTCTGTGCACTATACACGGTACACTGTACTCTGTGCACTGTGTACTATACACGGTACACTGTACTCTGTTCACTATACATGGTACACTGTGCACTATACACGGTACACTGAACTCTGTGCACTGTCCACTATACACAGTACCCTGTACTCTGTGCACTATCCACGGTACACTGTACTCTGTGCCCTGTGCACTATACGTGGTACACTGTACTCTGTGCACTGTGCACTATACACGGTACACTGTACTCTGTGCACCGTGCACTATACACGGTACACTGTACCCTGTGCACTGTGCTCTATACACGGTGCACTGTACTCTGTGCACTGTGCACTATACACGGTACACTGTACTCTGTGTGCTGTGCACTATACACGGTACACTGTACGCTGTGCACTGTGCACTATACACGGTACACTGTACTCTGTGCACTGTGCACTATACACGGTACACTGTACTCTGTGCACTGTGCACTATACACGGTACACTGTACTCTGTGCACTGTGCACTAAACACGGTACACTGAACTCTGTGCACTAAACACGGTACACTGTACTATGTTCACTATACCCGGTACACTGTACTCTGTGCACTGTACTCTGTGCACTGTACACTATACACGGTACACTGTACTCTGTGCACTATACACGGTACACTGTACTCTGTGCACTGTGCACTATACACGGTACACTGTACTCTGTGCACTGTGCACTATACACGGTACACTGTACTCTGTGCACTGTTCACTATACATGGTACACTGTACTCTGTGCACTGTGCACTATACACGGTACACTGTACTCTGTGTGCTGTGCACTATACACGGTACAATGAACGCTGTACACTGTGCACTATACACGGTACACTGTACTCTGTGCACTGTGCACTATACACAGTACAATGTACTCTGCACCATACACGGTACACTGTACTCTATGCCCTGTGCACTAAACACGGTACACTGTACTCTGTGCACTGTGCACTATACACGGTACACTGTACCCTGTGCACTGTGTACTATACACGGTATACTGTACTCTGTGCACTGTGAACTATACACGGTACACTGTACTCTGTGCACTATACACGGCACACTGTACTCTGTTCACTATACACGGTACACTGTACTCTGTGCACTGTGCACTGTGCACTATACACGGTACACTGTACTCTGTGCACTATGCACTGTGCACTATAAACGGTAAACTGTACTCTGTGCACTGTGCACTATACACGGTACACTGTACTCTGTGCACTGTGCACTATACACGGTACACTGGACTCAGTGCACTGTCCACTATGCACGGTAAACTGTACTCTGTGCACTGTGCACTATACACGGTACACTTTACTCTGTGCACTATACACGGTACACTGTACTCTGTACACTATACACGGTACACTGTACTCTGTGCACTGTGCACTGTGCACTATACACGGTACACTGTACTCTGTGCACTGTGAATTATACATGGTAAAGTAGTATATACGGTATATACACGGTATATACACTGTACTCTGTGCGCTGTGCACTATACACGGTACACTGTACTCTGTGCACTGTGCACTGTGCACTATACACGGTACACTGTACTCTGTGCACTGTGCACTATACACGGTACACTGTACTCTGTGCACTGTGCACTATACATGGTAAAGTAGTATATACGGTATATACACGGTATATACACTGTACTCTGTGCGCTGTGCACTATACACGGTACACTGTACTCTGTGCACTGTGCACTGTGCACTATACACGGTACACTGTACTCTGTGCACTGTGCACTATACACGGTACACTGTACTCTGTGCACTGTGCACTATACACGGTACACTCTACTCAGTGCACTGTGCTCTATACACGGTACACTGTACTCTGTGCACTTTGCACTGTTTTGTAATACACGGTACACTGTACTCTGTGCACTATACACAGTACTCTGTGCACTGTGCACTATAAACGGTACACTGTACCCTGTGCACTATAGACGGTACACTGTACTCTGTGCACTGCGTACTATACACGGTACACTGTACTCTGTTCACTATACATGGTACACTGTGCACTATACACGGTACACTGTACTCTGTGCACTGTCCACTATACGCAGTACCCTGTACTCTGTGCACTATCCACGGTACACTGTACTCTGTGCCCTGTGCACTATACGTGGTACACTGTACTCTGTGCACTGTGCACTATACACGGTACACTGTACTCTGTGCACCGTGCACTATACACGGTACACTGTACCCTGTGCACTGTGCACTATACACGGTGCACTGTACTCTGTGCACTGTGCAGTATACACGGTACACTGTACTCTGTGTGCTGTGCACTATACACGGTACACTGTACGCTGTGCACTGTGCACTATACACGGTACACTGTACTCTGTGCACTGTGCACTATACACAGTACACTGTACTCTGCACTTTACACGGTACACTGTACTCTATGCCCTGTGCACTAAACACGGTACACTGTACTCTGTGCACTGTGCACTATACACGGTACACTGTACTCTGTGCACTGTGCACTATACACGGTACACTGTACTCTGTGCACTGTGCACTAAACACGGTACACTGTACTCTGTGCACTATACACGGTACACTGTACTATGTTCACTATACATGGTACACTGTACTCTGTGCACTGTACTCTGTGCACTGTACACTATACACGGTACACTGTACTCTGTGCACTATACACGGTACACTGTACTCTGTGCACTGTGCACTATACACGGTACACTGTACTCTGTGCACTGTGCACTATACACGGTACACTGTACTCTGTGCACTGTGCACTATACACGGTACACTGTACTCTGTGCACTGTGCACTATACACGGTACACTGTACTCTGTGTGCTGTGCACTATACACGGTACACTGTACGCTGTGCACTGTGCACTATACACGGTACACTGTACTCTGTGCACTGTGCACTATACACAGTACACTGTACTCTGCACTATACACGGTACACTGTACTCTATGCCCTGTGCACTAAACACGGTACACTGTACCCTGTGCACTGTGCACTATACACGGTACACTGTACACTGTGCACTGTGTACTATACACGGTACACTGTACTCTTTGCACTGTGAACTATACACGGTACACTGTACTCTGTGCACTATACACGGCACACTGTACTCTGTTCACTATACACGGTACACTGTACTCTGTGCACTGTACACCATACACGGTACACAGTACTCTGTGCACTATACATGGTACACTGTACTCTGTGCGCTGTGCACTATACACGGTACACTGTACTCTGTGCACTGTGCACTGTGCACTATACACGGTACACTGTACTCTGTGCACTGTGCACTATACACGGTACGCTGTACTCTGTGCACTGTGCACTATACACGGTACACTGGACTCAGTGCACTGTGCACTATGCACGGTAAACTGTACTCTGTGCACTGTGCACTATACACAGTACACTCTACTCTGTGCACTATACACTGTACACTGTACTCTGTACACTATACACGGTACACTGTACTCTGTGCACTGTGCACTGTGCACTATACACGGTACACTGTACTCTGTGCACTGTCCACTATACACGGTATAGTAGTATATACGGTATATACACGGTATATACACTGTACTCTGTGCGCTGTGCACTATACACGGTACACTGTACTCTGTGCACTGTGCACTGTGCACTATACACGGTACACTGTACTCTGTGCACTGTGCACTATACACGGTACACTGTACTCTGTGCACTGTGCACTATACATTGTACACTGGACTCAGTGCACTGTGCTCTATACACGGTACACTGTACTCTGTGCACTGTGCACTATACACGGTACACTGTACTCTGTGCACTATACACGGTACACTGTACTCTTTGCACTATACATGGTACACTGTACTCTGTGCACTATACACGGTACACTGTACTCTCTGCACTGTGCACTATGCACGGTACACTGTACTCTGTGCACTGTGCACTATACACGGTACAGTCTACTCTGTGCACTATACACGGTACACTGTACTCTTTGCACTATACACGGTACACTGTACTCTGTGCACTATACACGGTACACTGTACTCTTTGCACTATACATGGTACACTGTACTCTGTGCACTATACACGGTACACTGTACTCTCTGCACTGTGCACTATGCACGGTACACTGTACTCTGTGCACTGTGCACTATACACGGTACAGTCTACTCTGTGCACTATACACGGTACACTGTACTCTTTGCACTATACACGGTACACTGTACTCTGTGCACTATACACGGTACACTGTACTCTGTGCACTGTGCACCATACACGGTACACTGTACTCTGTGCACAATACATGGTACACTGTACTCTCTGCACTGTGCACTATACACGGTACACTGGACTCTGTGCACTGTACACCATACACGGTACACAGTACTCTGTGCACTATACACGGTACACTGTACTCTGTGCACTGTGCACTATACACGGTACACTCTACTCTGTGCACTGTGCACTGTGCACTACACACGGTACACTGTACTCTGTGCACTGTGCACTATACACGGTACACTGTACTCTGTGCACTGTGCACTTTTTTCTAATACACGGTACACTGTACTCTGTGCACTATACACGGTACACTGTACTCTGAGCACTATACACAGTACAATGTACTCTGTGCACTGTACACTATAAGCGGTACACTGTACTCTGTGCACTATACATGGTACACTGTACTCTGTGCACTGTGTACTATACACGGTACACTGTACTCTGTGCACTGTGCACTATACACGGTACACTGTACCCTGTGCACTGTGTACTATACACGGTACACTGTACTCTGTGCACTGTGCACTATACACGGTACACTGTACTCTGTGCACTATACACGGCACACTGTACTATGTTCACTATACACGGTAAACTGTACTCTGTGGACTGTACACCATACACGGTACACAGTACTCTGTGCACTATACACGGTACACTGTACTCTATGCCCTGTGCACTAAACACGGTACACTGTACTCTGTGCACTGTGCACTATACACGGTACACTGTACCCTGTGCACTGTGTACTATACACGGTACACTGTACTCTGTGCACTGTGCACTATACACGGTACACTGTACGCTGTGCACTATACACGGCACACTGTACTCTGTTCACTATACACGGTACACTGTACTCTGTGCACTGTACACCATACACGGTACACAGTACTCTGTGTACTATACACGGTACACTGTACTCTGTGCACTGTGCACTATACACGGTACACTGTACCCTGTGCACTGTGTACTATACACGGTACTCTGTACTCTGTGCACTGTGCACTATACACGGTACACTGTACTCTGTGCACTATACACTGCACACTGTACTCTGTTTACTATACACGGTACACTGTACTCTGTGCACTGTGCACTATACATGGTACACTGTACTCTGTGCACTATACACGGCACACTGTACTCTGTCAACTATACACGGTACACTGTACCCTGTGCACTGTACACCATACACGGTACACAGTACTCTGTGCACTATACACGGTACACTGTACTCTGTGCGCTGTGCACTATACACGGTACACTGTACTCTGTGCACTGTGCACTATACACGGTACACTGTACTCTGTGCACTGTGCACTGTTTTCTAATACACGGTACACTGTACTCTGTGCACTATACACAGTACTCTGTGCACTGTGCACTATAAACGGTACACTGTACTCTGTGCACTATACACGGTACACTGTACTCTGTTCACTATACATGGTACACTGTGCACTGTGCACTATACACGGTACACTGTACTCTGTGCACTGTCCACTATACACAGTACCCTGTACTCTGTGCACTATCCACGGTACACTGTACTCTGTGCCCTGTGCACTATACGTGGTACACTGTACTCTGTGCACTGTGCACTATACACGGTACACTGTACTCTGTGCACCGTGCACTATACACGGAACACTGTACCCTGTGCACTGTGCACTATACACGGTGCACTGTACTCTGTGCACTGTGCACTATACACGGTACACTGTACTCTGTGTGCTGTGCACTATACACGGTACACTGTACGCTGTGCACTGTGCACTATACACGGTACACTGTACTCTGTGCACTGTGCACTATACACAGTACACTGTACTCTGCACTTTACACGGTACACTGTACTCTATGCCCTGTGCACTAAACACGGTACACTGTACCCTGTGCACTGTGCACTATACACGGTACACTGTACTCTGTGCACTGTGCACTATACACGGTACACTGTACTCTGTGCACTGTGCACTAAACACGGTACACTGTACTCTGTGCACTATACACGGTACACTGTACTATGTTCACTATACACGGTACACTGTACTCTGTGCACTGTACTCTGTGCACTGTACACTATACACGGTACACTGTACTCTGTGCACTATACACGGTACACTGTACTCTGTGCACTGTGCACTATACACGGTACACTGTACTCTGTGCACTGTGCACTATACACGGTACACTGTACTCTGTGCACTGTGCACTATACACGGTACACTGTACTCTGTGCACTGTGCACTATACACGGTACACTGTACTCTGTGTGCTGTGCACTATACACTGTACACTGTACGCTGTGCACTGTGCACTCTACACGGTACACTGTACCCTGTGCACTGTGCACTATACACAGTACACTGTACTCTGCACTATACACGGTACACTGTACTCTATGCCCTGTGCACTAAACACGGTACACTGTACTCTGTGCACTCTGCACTATACACGGTACACTGTACCCTGTGCACTGTGTACTATACACGGTACACTGTACTCTGTGCATGGTGAACTATACACGCTACACTGTACTCTGTGCACTATACAAGGCACACTGTACTCTGTTCACTATACACGGTACACTGTACTCTGTGCACTGTACACCATACACGGTACACAGTACTCTGTGCACTATACACGGTACACTGTACTCTGTGCGCTGTGCACTATACACGGTACACTGTACTCTGTGCACTGTGCACTGTGCACTATACACGGTACACTGTACTCTGTGCACTATGCACTGTGCACTATACACGGTACACTGTACTCTGTGCACTGTGCACTATACACGGTACACTGTACTCTGTGCACTGTGCACTATACACGGTACACTGGACTCAGTGCACTGTCCACTATGCACGGTAAACTGTACTCTGTGCACTGTGCACTATACACGGTACACTCTACTCTGTGCACTATACACGGTACACTGTACTCTGTACACTATACACGGTACACTGTACTCTGTGCACTGTGCACTGTGCACTATACACGGTACACTGTAATCTGTGCACTGTGCACTATACACGGTATAGTAGTATATACGGTATATACACGGTATATACACTGTACTCTGTGCGCTGTGCACTATACACGGTAAACTGTACTCTGTGCACTGTGCACTGTGCACTATACACGGTACACTGTACTCTGTGCACTGTGCACTATACACGGTACACTGTACTCTGTGCACTGTGCACTATACACGGTACACTTGACTCAGTGCACTGTGCTCTATACACGGTACACTGTACTCTGTGCACTGTGCACTATACACGGTACACTCTACTCTGTGCACTATACACGGTACACTGTACTCTGTACACTATACACGGTACACTGTACTCTGTGCACTGTGCACTGTGCACTATACACGGTACACTGTACTCTGTGCACTGTGCACTATACACGGTATAGTAGTATATACGGTATATACACGGTATATACACTGTACTCTGTGCGCTGTGCACTATACACGGTACACTTTACTCTGTGCACTGTGCAATGTGCACTATACACGGTACACTGTACTCTGTGCACTGTGCACTATACATGGTACACTGGACTCAGTGCACTGTGCTCTATACACGGTACACTGTACTCTGTGCACTGTGCACTATACACGGTACACTGTACTCTGTGCACTATACACGGTACAGTGTATTCTTTGCACTATACACGGTACACTGTACTCTGTGCACTATACACGGTACACTGTACTCTCTGCACTGTGCACTATGCACGGTACACTGTGCTCTGTGCGCTGTGCACTATACACGGTACACCCTACTCTGTGCACTATACACGGTACACTGTACTCTGTGCACTATACACGGTACACTGTACTCTGTGCACAATACACAGTACACTGTACTCTCTGCACTGTGCACTATACACGGTACACTGTACTCTGTGCACTGTACACCATACACAGTACACAGTAATCTGTGCACTATACACGGTACACTGTACTCTGTGCGCTGTGCACTATACACGGTACACTGTACTCTGTGCACTGTGCACTGTGCACTATACACGGTACACTGTACTCTGTGCACTGTGCACTATACACGGTACACTGTACTCTGTGCACTGTGCACTATACACGGTACACTGTACTCTGTGCGCTGTGCACTATACACGGTACACTGTACTCTGTGCACTGTGCACTGTGCACTATACACGGTACACTGTACTCTGTGCACTTTGCACTATACACGGTACACTGTACTCTGTGCACTGTGCACTGTTTTCTAATACACGGTACACTGTACTCTGTGCACTATACACAGTACACTGTACTCTGTGCACTGTGCACTATAAACGGTACACTGTACTCTGTGCACTATACACGGTACACTGTACTCTGTGCACTGTGTACTATACATGGTACACTGTACTCTGTTCACTATACATTGTACACTGTGCACTGTGCACTATACACGGTACACTGTACTCTGTGCACTGTCCACTATACACAGTAGCCTGTACTCTGTGCACTATCCACGGTACACTGTACTCTGTTCCCTGTGCACTATACGTGGTACACTGTACTCTGTGCACTGTGCACTATACACGGTACACTGTACTCTGTGCACCGTGCACTATACACGGTACACTGTACTCTGTGCACTGTGCACTATACACGGTACACTGTACTCTGTGTGCTGTGCACTATACACGGTACACTGTACTCTGTACACTATACACGGTACACTGTACTCTGTGCACTGTGCACTGTGCACTATACACGGTACACTGTACTCTGTGCACTGTGCACTATACACGGTATAGTAGTATATACGGTATATACACGGTATATACACTGTACTCTGTGCGCTGTGCACTATACACGGTACACTGTATTCTGTGCACTGTGCACTGTGCACTATACACAGTACACTGTACTCTGTGCACTGTGCACTATACACGGTACACTGTACTCTGTGCACTGTGCACTATACACGGTACACTGGACTCAGTGCACTGTGCTCTATACACGGTACACTGCACTCTGTGCACTGTGCACTATACACGGTACACTGTACTCTGTGCACTACACACGGTACACTGTACTCTCTGCACTGTGCACTATGCACAGTACACTGTACTCTGTGCACTGTGCACTATACACGGTACACTCTACTCTGTGCACTGTGCACTGTGCACTATACACGGTACACTGTACTCTGTGCACTGTGCACTATACACGGTACACTGTACTCCGTGCACTGTGCACTATACACGGTACACTGTACTCTGTGCACTGTGCACTGTGCACTATACACGGTACACTGGACTCAGTGCACTGTGCACTATGCACGGTACACTGTACTCTGTGCACTGTGCAATATACACGGTACACTATACTCTGTGCACTATACACGGTACACTGTACTCTGTGCACTGTGCACTGTGCACTATACACGGTATAGTAGTATATACGGTATATACACGGTATATAAACGGTATATACACTGTATATACACTGTACTCTGTGCGCTGTGCACTATACACGGTACACTGTACTCTGTGCACTGTGCACTGTGCTCTATACACGGTACACTGTACTCTGTGCACTGTGCACTATACACGGTACACTGTACTCTGTGCACTATACACGGTACACTGTACGCTTTGCACTATACACGGTACACTGTACTCTGTGCAATATACACGGTACACTGTACTCTCCGCACTGTGCACTATGCACGGTACACTGTACTCTGTGCACTGTGCACTATAGACGGTACACTCTACTCTGTGCACTATACCCGGTACACTGTACTCTGTGCACTATACATGGTACACTGTACTCTGTGCACTATACACGGTACACTGTACTCTGTGCACTGTGCACCATACACGGTACACTGTACTCTGTGCACAATACACGGTACACTGTACTCTCTGCACTGTGCACTATACACGGTACACTGTACTCTGTGCACTAGACACGGTACACTGTACTCTGTTCACTACACAGCTTGCTTTTTGCGCTGCTTGCAAAAGCCGACCCAAAATTGTGGTTTGAAACCAAACTCGTGGAATTCGATCCCAAGGGTGTTTTTTCGTTTCGCCCCGATGGGGAATCTCAAAAAAAAGAGTTTTGAACGCAATTGGACGACCGTCGTCAACCCAGCGTTTTCCGCTACTTGGTAAATTCACCCCAAAATGGTGGTATGAAACCGACCACGTGGAATTCGATCCCAAGGGTGTTTTTTCGTTTTGCCCCGATGGGGATAGTCGAAAAAACGAGTTTTGAACGCAATTGGACGACCTTCGTCAACCCGGCTTTTTGTGCTGCTGGGAAAAGCCCACCCAAATGGTGGTATGAAGCCGACCTCGTGGAATTCGATCCAAAGGGTGTTTTTTCGTTTCGCCCCGATGGGGAAACTCGAAAAAACGAGTTTTCAACGCAATTGGACGACATTCGTCAACCCGCCTTTTTGCACTGCTTGCAAAAGCCCAGCAAAAATGGTGGTATGAAACCGACCTCGTGGAATTTGATCCCAAGGGTGTTTTTTTGTTCCGTCCCGATGGGGAAACTCGACAAAACGAGTTTTCAACCCAATTGGACGACCTTGGTCAAACCGGCGTTTTGCGCTGCTTGGAAAATCCCACCCAAAATGGTGGTATGAAACCGACCTCGTGGAATTTGATCACAAGGGTGTTTTTTCGTTTCGCCCCGATGGGGAAACTCGACAAAACGAGTTTTGAACGCAATTGGACGACCTTCGTCAACCCGGCGTTTTCCGCTGCTTGGTAAAGCCCAGCAAAAATAGGGGTATGAAACCGACCTCATGGAATTCGAACCCAAGGGTGTTTTTTCGTTTCGCCCCGATGGGAAAAGTCGAAAAAACGAGTTTTGAACGCAATTGGACGACCTTCGTCAACCCTGCTTTTTGCGTTGCTGGGAAAAGCCCACCGAAAATGGTGGTGTGAAACCGACCTCGTGGAATTCGATCCAAAGGGTGTTTTTTCGATTCGCCCATATGGGGAAACTCGAAAAAACGAGTTTTCAACGCAATTGGACGACCTTCGTCAACCCGGCGTTTTCCGCTCCTTGGTAAATCCCTCCCAAAATGGTGGTATGAAACCGACCTCGTGGAATTCGATCTCAAGGGTGTTTTTTCGTTTCGCACCGATGGGGAAACTCGACAAAACGAGTTTTGAACGCAATTGGACGACCTTCGTCAACCCGGCGTTTTCCGCTGCTTGGTAAAGCCCAGCAAAAATGGTGGTATGAAACCGACCTCGTGGAATTCGAACCCAAGGGTGTTTTTTCGTTTCGCCCCGATGGGGAAACTCGACAAAACGAGTTTTGAACGCAATTGGACGACCTTCGTCAACCCAGCGTTTTCCGCTGCTTGGTAAAGCCCAGCAAAAATAGTGGTATGAAACCGACCTCGTGGAATTCGAACCGAAGGGTTTTTTTTCGTTTCGCCCCGATGGGGAAACTCGACGAAACGAGTTTTCAACGCAATTGGACGACCTTCGTCAACCCGGCTTTTTGCCCTGCTTGGAAAAGCCCACTGAAAATGGTGGTATGAAACCGAGCACGTGGAATACGATCCCAAGGGTGTTTTTTCGTCCCGATGGGAAAAGTCGAAAAAACGAGTTTTGAACGCAATTGGACGACCTTCGTCAACCCGGCTTTTTGCGTTGCTTGGAAAAGCCCACCGAAAATGGTGGTGTGAAACCGACCTCGTGGAATTCGATCCAAAGGGTGTTTTTTCGATTCGCCCATATGGGGAAACTCGAAAAAACGAGTTTTCAACGCAATTGGACGACCTTCGTCAACCCGGCGTTTTCCGCTCCTTGGTAAATCCCTCCCAAAATGGTGGTATGAAACCGACCTCGTGGAATTCGATCTCAAGGGTGTTTTTTCGTTTCGCACCGATGGGGAAACTCGACAAAACGAGTTTTGAACGCAATTGGACGACCTTCGTCAACCCGGCGTTTTCCGCTGCTTGGTAAAGCCCAGCAAAAATGGTGGTATGAAACCGACCTCGTGGAATTCGAACCCAAGGGTGTTTTTTCGTTTCGCCCCGATGGGGAAACTCGACAAAACGAGTTTTGAACGCAATTGGACGACCTTCGTCAACCCAGCGTTTTCCGCTGCTTGGTAAAGCCCAGCAAAAATAGTGGTATGAAACCGACCTCGTGGAATTCGAACCCAAGGGTGTTTTTTCGTTTCGCCCCGATGGGGAAACTCGACGAAACGAGTTTTCAACGCAATTGGACGACCTTCGTCAACCCGGCTTTTTGCACTGCATGCAAAAGCCCAGAAAAAATGGTGGTATGAAACCGACCTCATGGAATTCGATCCCAAGGGTTTTTTTTTGTTTCCCCCTGATGGGGGAACTCGACAAAACGAGTTTTCAACCCAACTGGATGACCTTTGTCAACCCGGCCTTTTCCGCTGCTTGGTAAGTCCAACCCAAAATGGTGGTATAAAACCGACCTCGTGGAATTCGATCCCAAGTGTGTTTTTTCGTTTCGCTTCGATGGGGAAAGTCGAAAAAACGAGTTTTCAACCCAATTGGAAGAACTTCGTCATCCCGGCGTTTTCCGCTGCTTCGTAAAACCAACCCAAAATGGTGGTATGAAACCGACCTCGTGGAATTCGATCCCAAGGGTGTTTTTTCGTTTCGCTCCGACGGGGAAAGTCGAAAAAACGAGTTTTCAAGGCAAATGGACGACCTTCGTCAACCCGCCTTTTTGCACTGCTTGCAAGGGCCCAGCAAAAATATTGGTATGAAACCGACCTCGTGGAATTCGATCCCAAGGGTGTTTTTTTGTTTCGTCCCGATGGGAAAACTCGACAAAACGAGTTTTCAACCCAATTGGAAGAACTTCGTCATCCCGGCGTTTTCCGCTGCTTGGTAAAGCCCACCCAAAATGGTGGTATGAAACCGACCTGGTTGAATTCGATCCCAAGGGTGCTTTTTCGTTTCGCCCGGATGGGGAATGTCAGAAAACGAGTTTTGAACGCAATTGGACGACCTTCGTCAACCCGGCGTTTTCCGCTGCTTGGTAAAGCCCACCCAAAATGGTGGTATGAAACCGACCTCGTGGAATTCGATCCCAAGGGTGTTGTTTCGTTTCGACTCGATGGGGAATCTCGACAAAACGAGTTTTAAACGCAATTGGACGACCTTCGTCAACTCGGAGTTTTGCGCTGCTGGGAAAAGCCCACCGAAAATGGTGGTATGAAACCGACCTCGTGTAATTCGATCCAAAGGGTGTTTCTTCGTTTCGCCCCAATGGGGAAAGTCTAAAAACCGAATTTTCAACGCAATTGGACGACCTACGTCAAATCGGCGTTTCGCGCTGCTTGGAAAATCCCACCCAAAATGGTGGTATGAAACCGACCTCGTGGAATTCGATCCCAAGGGTGTTTTTTCGTTTCACTTCTATGGGAAAAGTCCAAAAAACGAGTTTTGAACGCAATTGGACGACCTTCGTCAACCCGGCTTTTTGCGCTGCTGGGAAAAGCCCACCCAAAATGGTGGTGTCAAACCGACCTCGTGGAATTCGATCCAAATGGTGTTTTTTCGTTTCGCCCATATGGGAAAACTCGAAAAAACGAGTTTTCAACGCAATTGGACGTTTTTCGTCAACCCAGCGTTTTCCGCTCCGTGGTAAAGCCCTCCCAAAATGGTGGTATGATAACGAACTCGTTGAATTCGATCCAAGGGTGTTTTTTCGTTTTGCCCCGATGGGGAAAGTCGAAAAAACGAGTTTTGAACGCAATTGGACGACCTTCGTCAACCCGGCTTTTTGCGCTGCTGGGAAAAGCCCACCCAAAATGGTCGTATGAAACCGACCTCCGTGAATTCGATCCAAAGGGTGTTTTTTCGTTTCGCCCCGATTGGGAAAGTCGAAAAAACGAGTTTTGAACGAAATTGGACGACCTTCGTCAACCCGGCTTTTTTCGCTGCTTCCAAAAGCTCTCCCAAAATGGTGGTATGAAACCAACCTCGTGGAATTCGATCCCAAGGGTGTTTTTTCCATTCGGCACGATGGGGAAAGTCGAAAAAACGTGTTTTGAACACTATTGGCGGGACTTCGTCAACCTGGCTTTTTGCACTGCTTGCAAAAGCCCAACCAAAATAGTAATATGAAACCGACCTCGTGGAATTCGATCCCAAGGGTGTTTTTTCGATTCCCCCGATGGGGAAAGTCGAATTAACGAGTTTTGAACGCAATCGGACGACCTTCGTCAACCCGGCTTTTTTCGATGCTTTGGAAAGCCCACCAAAAATGGTGGTATGAAACCGAAATTGGTAAATTCTATTCCAAGGGTGATTCTTCGTTTCGCCGTGATGGCGAAAGTCGAAAAACGAGTTTTGAACGCAATTGGACGACCTTCGTCAACCCGCCGTTTTTCGCTGCTTGGAAAAGCCCACCCAAAATGGTGGTATGAAACCGACCTCGTGGAATTCGATCCCAAGGGTGTTTTTTCGTTTCGCAACGATGGGGAAAGTCGAAAAAATGAGTTTTCAACGCAACTGGACGACCTTCGTCAATCCGGCTTTTTGCAGTGCTTGCAAAAGCCCGGACAAAATGGTGGTATGAAACCGAAATTGGTAAATTCGATTCCAATGGTGATTCTTCGTTTCGCCGTAATGGGGAAAGTCGAAAAAACGAGTTTTGAACGGAATTGGACGACCTTCGTCAACCCGGCTTTTTACGCTGCTTGCAAAAGCCCACCAAAAATGGTGGTATGAAACCTACCTCGTGGAATTCGATCCCAAGGGTGTTTTTTGGTTTCGCCCCGATGGGGAAACTCGAAAAAACGCGTTTTGAACGCAATTGGACGACCTTCGTAAACCCGGCTTTTTGCACTGCTTGCAAAAGCCCACCCAAAATGGTGGTATGAAATCGAAATTGGTAAAATCGATTCCAAGGGTGTTTCTGTGTTTCGCTCCGATGGGGAAAGTCGAAAAAACGCGTTTTTAACGCATTTGGACGACCTTCGTCAACCCGGCTTTTTGCGCTGCTTGGAATAGCCCACCCAAAATGGTGGTATAAAACCAAAATTGGTAAATTCGATCCCAAGGCTGTTTTTTCGCTTCGCCCCGATGGGGAAAATTGAAAAAACGCGTTTTTAACGGAATTCGACGACCTTCGTTACCCCAGCGTTTTGCGCTGCTTTAAAAAGCCCACCCAAAATGGTGGCATGAAACCGAAATTTTAAAATTCGATCCCAAGGGTGTTTTTTCGTTTCCCCCCGATGGGCAAATTTTACAAAACGCGTTTTGAACGCAATTGGACCACTTTCGTGAACCTGGCTTTTTCCGCTGCTTGGAAAAGCCCACCCAAAATGGTGGCATGAAACCGAAATTGTAAAATTCGATCCCAAGGCTGTTTTCTCGCTTCGCCCCGATGGGGAAAGTTGAAAAAACGCGTTTTGAACGAAATTCGACGACCTTCCTTACCCCAGCGTTTTGCGCTGCTTGGAAAAGCCCACCCAAAATGGTGGCATGAAACCGAAATTTTAAAATTCGATCCCAAGGGTGTTTTTTCGTTTCCCCCCGATGGGGAAATTTAACAAAACGCGTTTTGAACGCAATTGGACCACTTTCGTGAACCCGGCTTTTTCCGCTGCTTGGAAAAGCCCACCCAAAATGGTGGCATGAAACCGAAATTGTAAAATTCGATCCCAAGGCTGTTTTTTCGCTTCGCCCCGATGGGGAAAGTTGAAAAAACGCGTTTTGAACGGAATTCGACGACCTTCGTTCCCCCAGCGTTTTGCGCAGCTTGGAAAAGCCCACCCAAAATGGTGGCATGAAACCGAAATTGTAAAATTCGATCCCAAGGCTGTTTTTTCTCTTCGCCCCGATTGGGAAAGTAGAAAAAACGCGTTTTGAACGGAATTCGACGACCTTCGTAGCCCCAGCGTTTTGCGCTGCTTGGAAAAGCCCACACAAAATGGTGGCATGAAACCGAAATTGTAAAATTTGATCTCACGGCTGTTTTTTTTGTCTGGCCAAGATGGGAAAAGTTGAAAAAACGCGTTTTGAACGCAATTGGACGACCTTCGTCAACACGGCTTTTTCCGCTGCTTGGAAAAGCCCACCCAAAATGGTGGCATGAAACTGAAATTGTAAAATTTGAACCCACGGCTGTTTTTTTTGTCTGGCCAAGATGGGAAAAGTTAAAAAAACGCGTTTTGAACGCAATTGGACGACCTTCGTCAACCCGGCTTTTTCCGCTGCTTGGAAAAGCCCACCCAAAATGGTGGCATGAAACCGAAATTGTAAAATTTGATCCCAAGGCTGTTTTTTTTTGTCTGGCCAAGATGTGAAAAGTTGAAAAAACGCGTTTTGAACGCAATTGGACGACCTTCGTCAACCCGGCTTTTTCCGCTGCTTGGAAAAGCCCACCCAAAATGGTGGTATGAAACAAGCCTCGTGGAATTCGATCCCAAGGGTGTTTTTTCGTTTCGCCCCGATGGGGAAAGACGAAAAAACGAGTTTTCAACGCAATTGGACGAACTTTGTCAACCCCGCTTTTTGCGCTGCTTGCAAAAGCCCACCAAAAATAGTGGTATGAAACCGACCTCGTGGAATTCGATCCCAAGGGTGTTTTTTCGTTTCGCAACGATGGGGAAAGTCGAAAAAATGAGTTTTCAACGCAATTGGACGACCTTCGTCAACCCGGCTTTTTGCAGTGCTTGCAAAAGCCCGGCAAAAATGGTGGTATGAAACCGAAATTGGTAAATTCGATTCCAAGGGTGATTCTTCGTTTCGCCGTAATTGGGAAAGTCGAAAAAACGAGTTTTGAACGGAATTGGACGACCTTCGTCAACCCGGCTTGTTACGCTGCTTGCAAAAGCCCACCAAAAATGGTGGTATGAAACCTACCTCGTGGAATTCGATCCCAAGGGTGTTTTTTCGTTTCGCCCCGATGGGGAAACTCGAAAAAACGCGTTTTGAACGCAATTGGACGACCTTCGTCAACCCGGCTTTTTGCACTGCTTGCAAAAGCCCACCCAAAATGGTGGTATGAAATCGAAATTGGTAAAATCGATTCCAAGGGTGTTTCTGCGTTTCGCTCCGATGGGGAAAGTCGAAAAAACGCGTTTTGAACGCATTTGGACGACCTTCGTCAACCCGGCTTTTTGCGCTGCTTGGAATAGCCCACCCAAAATGGTGGTATAAAACCAAAATTGGTAAATTCGATCCCAAGGCTGTTTTTTCGCTTCGTTCCGATGGGGAAAATTGAAAAAACGCGTTTTTAACGGAATTCGACGACCTTCGTTACCCCAGCGTTTTGCGCTGCTTTAAAAAGCCCACCCAAAATGGTGGCATGAAATCGAAATTTTAAAATTCGATCCCAAGGGTGTTTTTTCGATTCCCCCCGATGGGGAAATTTAACAAAACGCGTTTTGAACGCAATTGGACCACTTTCGTGAACCCGGCTTTTTCCGCTGCTTGGAAAAGCCCACCCAAAATGGTGGCATGAAACCGAAATTGTAAAATTCGATCCCAAGGCTGTTTTTTCGCTTCGCCCCGATGGGGAAAGTTGAAAAAACGCGTTTTGAACGGAATTCGACGACCTTCGTTCCCCCAGCGTTTTGCGCAGCTTGGAAAAGCATACCCAAAATGGTGGCATGAAACCGAAATTGTAAAATTCGATCCCAAGGCTGTTTTTTCTCTTCGCCCCGATGGGGAAAGTTGAAAAAACGCGTTTTGAACGGAATTCGACGACCTTCGTAACCCCAGCGTTTTGCGCTGCCTGCAAAAGCCCACACAAAATGGTAGCATGAAACCGAAATTGTAAAATTTGATCTCACGGCTGTTTTTTTTGTCTGGCCAAGATGGGAAAAGTTGAAAAAACGCGTTTTGAACGCAATTGGACGACCTTCGTCAACACGGCTTTTTCCGCTGCTTGGAAAAGCCCACCCAAAATGGTGGCATGAAACTGAAATTGTAAAATTTGAACCCACGGCTGTTTTTTTTGTCTGGCCAAGATGGGAAAAGTTAAAAAAACGCGTTTTGAACGCAATTGGACGACATTCGTCAACCCGGCTTTTTCCGCTGCTTGGAAAAGCCCACTCAAAATGGTGGCATGAATCCGAAATTGTAAAATTTAATCCCACGGCAGTTTTTTTTGTCTGGCCAAGATGGGAAAAGTTGAAACAACGCGTTTTGAACGCAATTGGACGACCTTCGTCAACCCGGCTTTTTCCGCTGCTTGGAAAAGCCCACCCAAAATGGTGGCATGAAACCGAAATTGTAAAATTCGATCCCAAGGCTGTTTTTTCGCTTCGCCCCGATGGGGAAAGTTGAAAAAACGCGTTTTGAACGGAATTCGACGACCTTCGTTCCCCCAGCGTTTTGCGCAGCTTGGAAAAGCATACCCAAAATGGTGGCATGAAACCGAAATTGTAAAATTCGATCCCAAGGCTGTTTTTTCTCTTCGCCCCGATGGGGAAAGTTGAAAAAACGCGTTTTGAACGGAATTCGACGACCTTCGTAACCCCAGCGTTTTGCGCTGCCTGCAAAAGCCCACACAAAATGGTAGCATGAAACCGAAATTGTAAAATTTGATCTCACGGCTGTTTTTTTTGTCTGGCCAAGATGGGAAAAGTTGAAAAAACGCGTTTTGAACGCAATTGGACGACCTTCGTCAACACGGCTTTTTCCGCTGCTTGGAAAAGCCCACCCAAAATGGTGGCATGAAACTGAAATTGTAAAATTTGAACCCACGGCTGTTTTTTTTGTCTGGCCAAGATGGGAAAAGTTAAAAAAACGCGTTTTGAACGCAATTGGACGACATTCGTCAACCCGGCTTTTTCCGCTGCTTGGAAAAGCCCACTCAAAATGGTGGCATGAATCCGAAATTGTAAAATTTAATCCCACGGCAGTTTTTTTTGTCTGGCCAAGATGGGAAAAGTTGAAAAAACGCGTTTTGAACGCAATTGGACGACCTTCGTCAACCCGGCTTTTTCCGCTGCTTGGAAAAGCCCACCCAAAATGGTGGCATGAAACCGAAATTGTAAAATTCGATCCCAAGGCTGTTTTTTCGCTTCGCCCCAATGGGGAAAGTTGAAAAAACGCGTTTTGAACGCAATTGGAGGACCTTCGTCAACCCGGCGTTTTCCGCTGCTTGGAAAAGCCCACCCAAAATGGTGGCATGAAACCGAAATTTTAAAATTCGATCCCAAGGCTTTTTTTTCGTTTCCCCCCGATGGGGAAATTTAACAAAACGCGTTTTGAACACAATTGGAGCACTTTCGTGAACCCGGCTTTTTCCGCTGCTTGGAAAAGCCCACCCAAAATGGTGGCATGAAACCGAAATTGTAAAATTCGATCCCAAGGCTGTTTTTTCGCTTCCCCTTGATGGGGAAAGTTGAAAAAACGCATTTTGAACGCAATTGGACGACCTTCGTCAACCCGCCTTTTTCCGCTGCTTGGAAAAGCCCACACAAAATGGTGGCATGAAACCGAAATTTTAACATTCGATCCCAACGCTGTTTTTTCATTTCCCCCCGATGGGGAAATTTAACAAAACGCGTTTTGAACGCAATTGGACCACTTTCGTGAACCCGGCTTTTTCCGCTGCTGGAAAAGCCCACCCAAAATGGTGGCATGAAACCGAAATTGTAAAATTCGATCCCAAGGCTGTTTTTTCGCTTCGCCCCGATCGGGAAAGTTGAAAAAACGCGTTTTGAACGCAATTGGACGACCTTCGTCTACCCGGCTTTTTCCGCTGCTTGGAAAAGCCCACCCAAAATGGTGGCATGAAACCGAAATTGTAAAATTCGATCCCAAGGCCAAGATGGGAAAAGTTGACAAAACGCGTTTTCAACGCAATTGGACGACCTTCGTCAACCCGGCTTTTTCCGCTGCTTGGAAAAGCCCACCCAAAATCGTGGCATGAAACCGAAATTGTAAAATTCGATCCCAAGGCCAAGATGGGAAAAGTTGAAAAAACGCGTTTTCAACGCAATTGGACGACCTTCGTCAACCCGGCTTTTTCCGCTGCTTGGAAAAGCCCACCCAAAATGGTGGCATGAAACCGAAATTGTAAAATTCGATCCCAAGGCTGTTTTTTCGCTTCGCCCCGATGGCGAAAGTTGAAAAAACGCGTTTTGAACGCAATTGGACGACCTTCGTCAACCCGGCTTTTTCCGCTGAGTGGAAAAGCCCACACAAAATGGTGGCATGAAACCGAAATTTTAAAATTTGATCTCAAGGCTGTTTTTTTTGACTGGCCAAGATGGGAAAAGTTGAAAAAACGCGTTTTGAACGCAATTGGACGACCTTCGTCAACCCGGCTTTTTCCGCTGCTTGGAAAAGCCCACCCAAAATGGTGGCATGAAACCAAAATTTTAAAAATCGATCCCAAGGGTGTTTTTTCGTTTCCCCCCGACGGGGAAATTTAACAAAACGCGTTTTGAACGCAATTGGACCACTTTCGTTAACCCGGCTTTTTCCGCTGCTTGGAAAAGCCCACCCAAAATGGTGGCATGAAACCGAAATTGTAAAATTCGATCCCAAGGCTGTTTTTTCGCTTCGCCCCGATGGGGAAAGTTGAAAAAACGCGTTTTGAACGCAATTGGAGGACCTTGGTCAACCCGGCTTTTTCCGCTGCTTGGAAAAGCCCACCCAAAATGGTGGCATGAAACCGAAATTTTAAAATTCGATCCCAAGGCTGTTTTTTCGTTTCCCCCCGATGGGGAAATTTAACAAAACGCGTTTTGAACACAATTGGAGCACTTTCGTGAACCCGGCTTTTTCCGCTGCTTGGAAAAGCCCACCCAAAATGGTGGCATGAAACCGAAATTGTAAAATTCGATCCCAAGGCTGTTTTTTCGCTTCGCCCCGATGGGGAAAGTTGAAAAAACGCATTTTGAACGCAATTGGACGACCTTCGTCAACCCGCCTTTTTCCGCTGCTTGGAAAAGCCCACACAAAATGGTGGCATGAAACCGAAATTTTAAAATTCGATCCCAAGGCTGTTTTTTCATTTCCCCCCGATGGGGAAATTTAACAAAACGCGTTTTGAACGCAATTGGACCACTTTCGTGAACCCGGCTTTTTCCGCTGCTGGAAAAGCCCACCCAAAATGGTGGCATGAAACCGAAATTGTAAAATTCGATCCCAAGGCTGTTTTTTCGCTTCGCCCCGATCGGGAAAGTTGAAAAAACGCGTTTTGAACGCAATTGGACGACCTTCGTCTACCCGGCTTTTTCCGCTGCTTGGAAAAGCCCACCCAAAATGGTGGCATGAAACCGAAATTGTAAAATTCGATCCCAAGGCCAAGATGGGAAAAGTTGAAAAAACGCGTTTTCAACGCAATTGGACGACCTTCGTCAACCCGGCTTTTTCCGCTGCTTGGAAAAGCCCACCCAAAATCGTGGCATGAAACCGAAATTGTAAAATTCGATCCCAAGGCTGTTTTTTCGCTTCGCCCAGATGGGGAAAGGTTAAAAAAACGCGTTTTGAACGCAATTGGACGACCTTCGTCAACCCGGCTTTTTCCGCTGAGTGGAAAAGCCCACACAAAATGGTGGCATGAAACCGAAATTTTAAAATTTGATCTCAAGGCTGTTTTTTTTGACTGGCCAAGATGGGAAAAGTTGAAAAAACGCGTTTTGAACGCAATTGGACGACCTTCGTCAACCCGGCTTTTTCCGCTGCTTGGAAAAGCCCACCCAAAATGGTGGCATGAAACCGAAATTTTAAAAATCGATCCCAAGGCTGTTTTTTCGCTTCGCCCCGATCGGGAAAGTTGAAAAAACGCGTTTTGAACGCAATTGGACGACCTTCGTCAACACGGCTTTTTCCGCTGCTTGGAAAAGCCCACCCAAAATGGTGGCATGAAACTGAAATTGTAAAATTTGAACCCACGGCTGTTTTTTTTGTCTGGCCAAGATGGGAAAAGTTAAAAAAACGCGTTTTGAACGCAATTGGACGACCTTCGTCAACCCGGCTTTTTCCGCTGCTTGGAAAAGCCCACTCAAAATGGTGGCATGAATCCGAAATTGTAAAATTTAATCCCACGGCTGTTTTTTTTTGTCTGGCCAAGATGGGAAAAGTTGAAAAAACGCGTTTTGAACGCAATTGGACGACCTTCGTCAACCCGGCTTTTTCCGCTGCTTGGAAAAGCCCACCCAAAATGGTGGCATGAAACCGAAATTGTAAAATTCGATCCCAAGGCTGTTTTTTCGCTTCGCCCCAATGGGGAAAGTTGAAAAAACGCGTTTTGAACGCAATTGGAGGACCTTCGTCAACCCGGCTTTTTCCGCTGCTTGGAAAAGCCCACCCAAAATGGTGGCATGAAACCGAAATTTTAAAATTCGATCCCAAGGCTGTTTTTTCGTTTCCCCCCGATGGGGAAATTTAACAAAACGCGTTTTGAACACAATTGGAGCACTTTCGTGAACCCGGCTTTTTCCGCTGCTTGGAAAAGCCCACCCAAAATGGTGGCATGAAACCGAAATTGTAAAATTCGATCCCATGGCTGTTTTTTCGCTTCGCCCCGATGGGGAAAGTTGAAAAAACGCATTTTGAACGCAATTGGACGACCTTCGTCAACCCGCCTTTTTCCGCTGCTTGGAAAAGCCCACACAAAATGGTGGCATGAAACCGAAATTTTAAAATTCGATCCCAAGGCTGTTTTTTCATTTCCCCCCGATGGGGAAATTTAACAAAACGCGTTTTGAACGCAATTGGACCACTTTCGTGAACCCGGCTTTTTCCGCTGCTGGAAAAGCCCACCCAAAATGGTGGCATGAAACCGAAATTGTAAAATTCGATCCCAAGGCTGTGTTTTCGCTTCGCCCCGATCGGGAAAGTTGAAAAAACGCGTTTTGAACGCAATTGGACGACCTTCGTTTACCCGGCTTTTTCCGCTGCTTGGAAAAGCCCACCCAAAATGGTGGCATGAAACCGAAATTGTAAAATTCGATCCCAAGGCTGTTTTTTCGCTTCGCCCCGATGGGGAAAGTTGAAAAAACGCATTTTGAACGCAATTGGACGACCTTCGTCAACCCGCCTTTTTCCGCTGCTTGGAAAAGCCCACCCAAAATGGTGGCATGAAACCGAAATTTTAAAATTCGATCCCAAGGCTGTTTTTTCATTTCCCCCCGATGGGGAAATTTAACAAAACGCGTTTTGAACGCAATTGGACCACTTTCGTGAACCCGGCTTTTTCCGCTGCTGGAAAAGCCCACCCAAAATGGTCGCATGAAACCGAAATTTTCAAATTCGATCCCAAGGCTGTTTTTTCGCTTCGCCCCGATGGGGAAAGTTGAAAAAACGCGTTTTGAACGCAATTGGACGACCTTCGTCAACCCGGCTTTTTCCGCTGAGTGGAAAAGCCCACACAAAATGGTGGCATGAAACCGAAATTTTAAAATTTGATCTCAAGGCTGTTTTTTTTGACTGGCCAAGATGGGAAAAGTTGAAAAAACACGTTTTGAACGCAATTGGACGACCTTCGTCAACCCGGCTTTTTCCGCTGCTTGGAAAAGCCCACCCAAAATGGTGGCATGAAACCGAAATTTTAAAAATCGATCCCAAGGGTGTTTTTTCGTTTCCCCCCGACGGGGAAATTTAACAAAACGCGTTTTGAACGCAATTGGACCACTTTCGTTAACCCGGCTTTTTCCGCTGCTTGGAAAAGCCCACCCAAAATGGTGGCATGAAACCGAAATTGTAAAATTCGATCCCAAGGCTGTTTTTTCGCTTCGCCCCAATGGGGAAAGTTGAAAAAACGCGTTTTGAACGCAATTGGAGGACCTTCGTCAACCCGGCTTTTTCCGCTGCTTGGAAAAGCCCACCCAAAATGGTGGCATGAAACCGAAATTTTAAAATTCGATCCCAAGGCTTTTTTTTCGTTTCCCCCCGATGGGGAAATTTAACAAAACGCGTTTTGAACACAATTGGAGCACTTTCGTGAACCGGCTTTTTCCGCTGCTTGGAAAAGCCCACCCAAAATGGTGGCATGAAACCGAAATTGTAAAATTCGATCCCAAGGCTGTTTTTTCGCTTCGCCCCGATGGGGAAAGTTGAAAAAACGCATTTTGAACGCAATTGGACGACCTTCGTCAACCCGCCTTTTTCCGCTGCTTGGAAAAGCCCACACAAAATGGTGGCATGAAACCGAAATTTTAAAATTCGATCCCAAGGCTGTTTTTTCGTTTCCCCCCGATGGGGAAATTTAACAAAACGCGTTTTGAACGCAATTGGACCACTTTCGTGAACCCGGCTTTTTCCGCTGCTTGGAAATGCCCAACCAAAATGGTGGCATGAAACCGAAATTGTAAAATTCGATCCCAAGGCTGTTTTTTCGCTTCGCCCCGATCGGGAAAGTTGAAAAAACGCGTTTTGAACGCAATTGGACGACCTTCGTCAACCCGGCTTTTTCCGCTGCTTGGAAAAGCCCACCCAAAATGGTGGCATGAAACTGAAATTGTAAAATTTGAACCCACGGCTGTTTTTTTTGTCTGGCCAAGATGGGAAAGTTGAAAAAACGCGTTTTGAACGCAATTGGACCACTTTCGTGAACTCGGCTTTTTCCGCTGCTTGGAAAAGCGCACTCAAAATGGTGGTACGAAACCGACCTCGTGGAATTCGATCCTAAGGGTGTTTTTTCGTTTCGCCCCGATGGGGAATGTCGAAAAAACGCGTTTTTAACGCAATTGGACGACGTTCGTCAACCCGGCTTTTTGCCCTGCTTGGAAGCGCCCACTCAAAATGGTGGTATGAAACCGACCTCGTGGAGTTCGATCGTAAGGGTGTTTTTTCGTTTCGCCCCGATGGGGAAAGTCGAAAAAACGCGTTTTGAACGCAATTGGACTACGTTCGTCAACCCGGCTTTTTGCCCTGCTTGGAAAAGCCTACTCAAAATGATGGTATGAAACCGACCTAGTGGAATTCGATCCCAAGGGTGTTTTTTCGTTTCGCCCCGATGGGGAAAGTCGAAAAAACGCGTTTTGAACGCAATTGGACGACGTTCGTCAACCCGGCTTTTTGCCCTGCTTGGAAAAGCCCACTCAAAATGGTGGTATGAAACCGACCTAGTGGAATTCGATCCCAAGGGTGTTGTTTCGTTTCGCCCCGATGGGGAAAGTCGAAAAAACGCGTTTTGAACGCAATTGGACGACGTTCGTCAACCCGGCTTTTTGCCCTGCTTGGAAAAGCCCACTCAAAATGGTGGTATGAAACCGACCTCGTGGAATTCGATCCCGAGGGTGTTTTTTCGTTTCGCTCCGATGGGAAAAGTCGAAAAAACGCGTTTTGAACGGAATTGGACGACGTTCGTCAACCCGGCTTTTTGCCCTGCTTGGAAAAGCCTACTCAAAATGATGGTATGAAACCGACCTAGTGGAATTCGATCCCAAGGGTGTTTTTTCGTTTCGCCCCGATGGGGAAAGTCGAAAAAACGCGTTTTGAACGCAATTGGACGACGTTCGTCAACCCGGCTTTTTGCCCTGCTTGGAAAAGCCCACTCAAAATGGTGGTATGAAACCGACCTAGTTGTAATGTTTAGCGTTACACAGTGGCGTGACACGCCTAGCCTCATGTAACAAAGCATGCTGGGATTAAAGTAGTTTTACATGTGCTTTCAATATGGCCGGTGTGTTGACTTTGTGTTGTCTTCTGTGATACACACCCTCGTTCAGAACATTACATTGGCGACGAGGATCGGCAAATCGCTTTAAAACACTCATAACTATCTGTGTGACCGAGTGTGTGCTCTTTGTGATGTCTACAGCGATTCCAACCTTCGAACCATTCGACATACATGCGGATGGCGCGATTGCACAACGATGGCGAAAGTGGATAAAACGCCTCGAAAACCTGTTCGTTGCCGCTGCTATTAGTGACAAGAAGAGACAGAGAGCTCTTTTACTGTACTACGCCGGAGAGGAAGTATCCGAAATCTTTGATACTCTACCGGACACGGGTGACGACTTTGAAACGGCCAAAACGAAGCTGAATGCATACTTTGACCCGAAGAAGAATGTGGAATTTGAGATATACACGTTTCGGCAGGCGAAGCAAAGCTCGGGTGAAACCATGAATTCCTATCACTCTCGGTTGCGACAGTTGGCAGCTACGTGTGAATTCAATGATGTCGATAAGGAAATTAAATCTCAAATAATTCAGTCGTGCACGTCGCAGCGACTTCGCCGAAAAGCACTGAGGGATTCGACTATGACACTCGAAACTCTGCTAGCCGAAGCGAGAGCGTTGGAAGTCTCGGAGCAACAAGCGACTGACATAGAATCGCCAGGAAGTGCCAATGCTGTGTTTCCTCAGAAGTCCAAAATGCCGGACAAGACAGCTCATTGTTTTAACTGTGGTGGAAGCTGGCCACACGATGCCAAAGCTGGGTGTCCTGCTCAGAATCGAAAGTGCAATTCCTGCAAAAAATACGGCCATTATGCGCAGTATTGTCGAGGCTCTCAAAAGGGTCAATCTCCTGGGAAAGGTGGAACACCTCGAAAAGGAAACAGGAAGCAAAGACGTGGAAACTTCAAGCCCCCGCGAACGGTTAACCATGTGAACGAAGAGTCGAAGCCACGCTCACCACCGTCGAGTTCAGATGACGAATACACATTCAAGTTGGATTCCCCCACTAAAGGAAGTGCTCCTTTTGTGTCATTAAAGGTCAATGGAATTACATGCAAGTTCTTAGTAGACTCTGGGGCAAGTGTAAACATTGTTAGCCATGATGTGTCACAGATGTTTGATAGTAGACTAGAACCTTGTGATACTAAAGTGTATGCCTTCAACTCATCTAAACCCCTTCCCGTGCTGGGTAAATTCAAGGCCTTAGTGGAATCCAAGTGTCGTTCAGCTGAGTCTGAGTTTCTTGTGGTAGATGGCAAGACATCTCTTCTTGGATACACAACTGCTACAGACCTTGGAATACTGCAAATCGCAAATGCTGTGTCTGTGGAAAGAAATGTGTTCCAAAGTTACCCTAGTCTTTTCAGTGGTCTTGGAAAGATGAAGAATGTTGAGGTCAAATTGCATATTGATGAGAATGTGAAACCTGTTCATCAGTCACACAGACGTATCCCATTTCATCAAAGAAAGAATCTTGAAGCTTGTGTTGAATCCCTGCTGCAACAGGATATTATTGAGCCTTCTGATGGTCCCACCCCCTGGGTGTCTCCTGTGGTCCTGGTGCCCAAGCCCAAACAACCTGGTGGAGTACGCTTGTGCGTGGACATGAGGGAAGCTAATAAAGCAATAACGAGAGAAAGACACCTCATGCCTACCCTTGATGAAGTGGTACACGACCTCAATGGTGCAAAGGTGTTTAGCAAGCTGGATCTCAATCAAGGATACCATCAGCTGGTCCTGCACCCAGACTCCAGGCATATCACTACCTTCTCCACTCATCTTGGTCTGTTCAGGTACAAACGCCTAAGTTTTGGTGTAAATGCTGCAGCTGAAAAATTTCAAGATGTGATTGCTACTGCTATTAGTGACATTCCCAATGTCAAGAACATTAGCGATGATGTCATCATCTATGGAGTTAACACGGAGGAACATGACAAGACCTTGCATGCTGTTCTAACCCGTTTCAAGGAGTTGAACTTGACGCTGAAGAAAGAAAAGTGTCAGTTTTACATGCCACGTATTGAGTTCTTTGGCATGGTCTTTAGTGCAGATGGTATGTCGCCCGACCCTGCAAAGGTGGAAGCGATTAAGCAAGCAGAAGCACCTACCTCGGTGAGCGATGTGCGCAGCCTGTTAGGCATGACCAACTATGTGTCTCGCTTCATACGTGATTACGCAGACATTGTGGCTCCTTTGCGTGACCTCACTCACAAGGGCGTTGAATTCAAATGGGAAGATGCTCACCAAGCAGCATTAGATCGACTCAAACACAGTCTCACCTCAGATGAAGTAATGGCGTATTTCGACCCTAGTAAGAAGTCCATCCTGCTTGTGGATGCCAGTCCTGTTGGATTAGGTGCTGTGTTAACTCAAGGTGGCAAAGTGATCTCCTATGCCAGCAAAGCCCTTTCAAGTGTGGAAAGGCGCTACTCTCAAATCGAGCGCGAGGCATTGGCAATCGCATGGGGCTGTCATCACTTCCGTATGTACCTCCTGGGAAGTCACTTCAAAGTCGTGACGGATCACAAGCCATTATTATCTATCTTCAACAGCTCCACTTCCCAAGCCTCAGCCAGGATTGAGAACTGGCGTCTCAAACTGCAGTCCTTCAACTTTGAAGTGTTGTATTCTAGAGGTGACCTGAATCCAGCAGACTACATCTCGCGGCATCTCCAGAGTGACACAAAGTGTGATCTCATCGCAGAGTCTGCTGAGCAGTATGTTCAGTTCGTTATGTCTCAAGCCACACCCAAGGCTCTGAGCAGAGAAGAGATCATTGAAGCAACCAGGAAGGATGTCACCCTTCAAGAAGTAATGCGCCTCATATCAACTGGCCAGTGGGATAACCTGAAGCCAGTTGAGGGAGTCGACTCAAGTACTCTCAAGATATTTGCCAATGTCCGAGCTGAGCTCACTTCAGTAGATGGCAACCTAGTCCTTCGTGGAAGTCGCATAGTGATACCTGATGCACTTCAGAAGCAAGTGGTCGAGTTGGCTCATGAAGGCCATCAAGGGTTAGTAAAGACTCGTACCCTGTTACGCTCAAAGGTCTGGTTCCCAAGAATGGACAGCCTAGTTGATTCTATTGTGAAACGGTGTGTTCCCTGTCAAGTTGCCACACCCAAGCCTTCCCGTGAGCCTTTGCAGATGACTCCTTTGCCCAGTGGTCCCTGGGAACAAGTATCGATTGACTTCTGTGAAGTTGCTGGACATTATGTCCTTGTTGTCATTGATGACTACTCAAGATTTCCTGAAATTGAGATCGTCCACTCTACTTCTGCCAAAGCGGTGATTCCTAAGCTTGACCGCATATTTGCTGCCTATGGTGTACCACAAGTGGTGAAGTCCGATAACGGTCCCCCCTTTAATGGTGGCGAGTTTGCACGATTTGCTAAGTACCTTGGCTTCAAGCACCGGAAAGTGTCTCCTCTGTGGCCCGAAGCCAACGGAGAAGTGGAACGCTTTATGAAGACCTTTGGAAAGGTGCTGCGCACCACGGCGCACTGGAAACAAGATATGTATCAGTTCCTTCGCAACTATCGTGCCACCCCCCATTGTACTACAGGTGTTGCCCCTGCTACCGCCCTGTTTGGTAGGCCTATTAGAACCAAGCTACCCAACCCTGTCGTCGTGACAAGCGGTGAAAGTCATGACCCTGTAATCATGCGTGAGAGAGATGCTCAGCAGAAAATCAGGATCAAGAACCGAGCTGAGTCAAGAAGAACCATCAATGATTGTGACATTCAGGTCGGAGACACGGTGCTAGTGAAACAACCAAAGCGACAGAAGCTGTCATCGCCATATCACCCGACCCCGTTGACTGTCACTAAGAAGCATCACAGTATGCTAACTGCAGAAAATGCTGACCGAAAGATTACACGTAACTCGTCTCACTTCAAGAAGCTTCTGGCTGAACACCCGACATTCAGAACCAATCTAGCATTTGAGAGAGAGACAGTTGACCTTGATGCTGAGAGCAGCCCTCCTTCCCCTCCCTCAACTATTCCAGTCTCGGCTCAGGAGGCCATAGATTCACCAGTGGACCCCGGTGGAAGAGCTGAGATCCTCATTGAACCTGTGCCTCGGAGGTCTACACGTGTATCCCTGCCCCCAAGGAGACTCATCCAAGAAATTTGATTAAGGATGATTGACTGATTTCCAAGTGACTTTGAACATTTGTTTTATTGATACTCTTTATGATTGTTTTCAAATGACTTACGAATTGATTTACAGACATTGTTTGAGATCTATGAACTTTCAATCATTTGGATCATTTAGTGATTGAATATTTAAGTTAAGAACTTTACAAAGGACAACGTAACCTCTTGTTCAAGTTTATTTGCATATTCTACACCAGTGTAGTTCTGTTGCATAGTATCTATTGTTGCTGTTGCTTATTCCATATCATTTGACTTTGATTGCATGATTCTCAACTGAAGGAAAGGAGAAATGTAATGTTTACCGTTACACAGTGGCGTGACACGCCTAGCCTCATGTAACAAAGCATGCTGGGATTAAAGTAGTTTTACATGTGCTTTCAATATGGCCGGTGTGTTGACTTTGTGTTGTCTTCTGTGATACACACCCTCGTTCAGAACATTACACTAGTGGAATTCGATCTCAAGGGTGTTTTTTCGTTTCGCCCCAAAGGGGAAAGTCGAAAAAACGCGTTTTGAACGCAATTGGACGACGTTCGTCAACCCGGCTTTTTGCCCTGCTTGGAAAAGCCCACTCAAAATGGTGGTATGAAACCGACCTCGTGGAATTCGATCGCAAGGGTGTTTTTTCGTTTCGCCCCGATGGGGAAAGTTGAAAAAACGCGTTTTGAACGCAATTGGACGACGTTCGTCAACCCGGCTTTTTGCCCTGCTTGGAAAAGCCCACTCAAAATGGTGGTATGAAACCGACCACGTGGAATTCGATCCCGAGGGTGTTTTTTCGTTTCGCTCCGATGGGAAAAGTCGAAAAAACGCGTTTTGAACGGAATTGGACGACGTTCGTCAACCCGGCTTTTTGCCCTGCTTGGAAAAGCCTACTCAAAATGATGGTATGAAACCGACCTAGTGGAATTCGATCCCAAGGGTGTTTTTTCGTTTCGCCCCGATGGGGAAAGTCGAAAAAACGCGTTTTGAACGCAATTGGACGACGTTCGTCAACCCGGCTTTTTGCCCTGCTTGGAAAAGCCCACTCAAAATGGTGGTATGAAACCGACCTAGTGGAATTCGATCCCAAGGGTGTTTTTTCGTTTCGCCCCTATGGGGAAAGTCGAAAAAACGCGTTTTGAACGCAATTGGACGACGTTCGTCAACCCGGCTTTTTGCCCTGCTTGGAAAAGCCCACTCAAAATGGTGGTATGAAACCGACCTAGTGGAATTCGATCCCAAGGGTGTTTTTTCGTTTCGCCCCGAAGGGGAAAGTCGAAAAAACGCGTTTTGAACGCAATTGGACGACGTTCGTCAACCCGGCTTTTTGCCCTGCTTGGAAAAGCCCACTCAAAATGGTGGTAGGAAACCGACCTCGTGGAATTCAATCCTAAGGGTTTTTTTTCGTTTCGCCCCGATGGGGGAAGTCGAAAAAACGCGTTTTGAACGCAATTGGACGACGTTCGTCAACCCGGCTTTTTGCCCTGCCTGGAAAAGCCCACTCAAAATGGTGGTATAAAACCGACCTCGTGGTATTCGATCCTAAGGGTGTTTTTTCGTTTCGTCCCGATGGGAAAAGTCGAAAAAACGCGTTTTGAACGAAATTGTACGACGTTCGTCAACCCGGCTTTTTGCCCTGCTTGGAAAAGCCCACTCAAAATGGTGGTATGAAACCGAACTCGTGCAATTCGATCCCAAGGGTGTTTTTTCGTTTCGCCCCGATGGGGAAAGTCGAAAAAACGCGTTTTGAACGCAATTGGACGACGTTCGTCAACCCGGCTTTTTCCCCTGCTTGGAAAAGCCCACTCAAAATGGTGGTATGAAACCGACCTAGTAAAATTCGATCCCAAGGGTGTTTTTTCGTTTCGCCCCGATGGGGAAAGTCGAAAAAACGCGTTTTGAACGCAATTGGACGACGTTCGTCAACCCAGCTTTTTGTCCTGCTTGGAGAAGCCCACTCAAGATGGTGGTATGAAACAGACCTCGTGGAATTCGATCCCAAGGGTGTTGCTTCGTTTCGCCCCGATGGGGAAAGTCGAAAAAACGCGTTTTGAACGCAATTGGACGACGTTCCTCAACCCGGCTTTTTGCCCTGCTTGGAAAAGCCCACTCAAAATGGTGGTATGAAACCGACCTCGTAGTATTCGATCCTAAGGGTGTTTTTTCGTTTCGCCCCGATGGGGAAAGTCGAAAAAACGCGTTTTGAACGCAATTGGACGACGTTCGTCAACCCGGCTTTTTGCCCTGCTTGGAAAAGCCCACTCAAAATGGTGGTATGAAACCGATCTTGTGGAATTCGATCCTAAGGGTGTTTTTTCCTTTCGCCCCGATGGGGAAAGTCGAAAAAACGCGTTTTGAACGCAATTGGACGACGTTCGTCAACCCGGCTTTTTGCCCTGCTTGGAAAAGCCCACTCAAAATGGTGGTATGAAACCGACCTCGTGGAATTCGATCCTAAGGGTTTTTTTTCGTTTCGCCCCGATGGGGAAAGTCGAAAAAACGCGTTTTGAACGCAATTGGACGACGTTCGTCAACCCGGCTTTTTGCCCTGCTTGGAAAAGCCCACTCAAAATGGTGGTATGAAACCGACCTCGTAGTATTCGATCCTAAGGGTGTTTTTTCGTTTCGCCCCGATGGGGAAAGTCGAAAAAACGCGTTTTGAACGCAATTGGACGACGTTCGTCAACCCGGCTTTTTGCCCTGCTTGGAAAAGCCCACTCAAAATGGTGGTATGAAACCGATCTTGTGGAATTCGATCCTAAGGGTGTTTTTTCGTTTCGCCCCGATGGGGCAAGTCGAAAAAACGCGTTTTGAACGCAATTGGACGACGTTCGTCAACCCGGCTTTTTGCCCTGCTTGGAAAAGCCCACTCAAAATGGTGGTATGAAACCGATCTCGTGGAATTCGATCCTAAGGGTGTTTTTTCGTTTCGCCCCGATGGGGAAAGTCGAAAAAACGCGTTTTGAACGCAATTGGACGACGTTCGTCAACCCGGCTTTTTGCCCTGCTTGGAAAAGCCCACTCAAAATGGTGGTATGAAACCGAATTCGTGGAATTCGATCCCAAGGGTGTTGTTTCGTTTCGCCCCGATGGGGAAAGTCGAAAAAACGCGTTTTGAACGCAATTGGACGACGTTCGTCAACCCGGCTTTTTGCCCTGCTTGGAAAAGCCCACTCAAAATGGTGGTATGAAACCGACCTCGTAGTATTCGATCCTAAGGGTGTTTTTTCGTTTCGCCCCGATGGGGAAAGTCGAAAAAACGCGTTTTGAACGCAATTGGACGACGTTCGTCAACCCGGCTTTTTGCCCTGCTTGGAAAAGCCCACTCAAAATGGTGGTATGAAACCGATCTTGTGGAATTCGATCCTAAGGGTGTTTTTTCGTTTCGCCCCGATGGGGCAAGTCGAAAAAACGCGTTTTGAACGCAATTGGACGACGTTCGTCAACCCGGCTTTTTGCCCTGCTTGGAAAAGCCCACTCAAAATGGTGGTATGAAACCGATCTCGTGGAATTCGATCCTAAGGGTGTTTTTTCGTTTCGCCCCGATGGGGAAAGTCGAAAAAACGCGTTTTGAACGCAATTGGACGACGTTCGTCAACCCGGCTTTTTGCCCTGCTTGGAAAAGCCCACTCAAAATGGTGGTATGAAACCGAATTCGTGGAATTCGATCCCAAGGGTGTTGTTTCGTTTCGCCCCGATGGGGAAAGTCGAAAAAACGCGTTTTGAACGCAATTGGACGACGTTCGTCAACCCGGCTTTTTGCCCTGCTTGGAAAAGCCCACTCAAAATGGTGGTATGAAACCGACCTCGTAGTATTCGATCCTAAGGGTGTTTTTTCGTTTCGCCCCGATGGGGAAAGTCGAAAAAACGCGTTTTGAACGCAATTGGACGACGTTCGTCAACCCGGCTTTTTGCCCTGCTTGGAAAAGCCCACTCAAAATGGTGGTATGAAACCGATCTTGTGGAATTCGATCCTAAGGGTGTTTTTTCGTTTCGCCCCGATGGGGCAAGTCGAAAAAACGCGTTTTGAACGCAATTGGACGACGTTCGTCAACCCGGCTTTTTGCCCTGCTTGGAAAAGCCCACTCAAAATGGTGGTATGAAACCGATCTCGTGGAATTCGATCCTAAGGGTGTTTTTTCGTTTCGCCCCGATGGGGAAAGTCGAAAAAACGCGTTTTGAACGCAATTGGACGACGTTCGTCAACCCGGCTTTTTGCCCTGCTTGGAAAAGCCCACTCAAAATGGTGGTATGAAACCGAATTCGTGGAATTCGATCCCAAGGGTGTTGTTTCGTTTCGCCCCGATGGGGAAAGTCGAAAAAACGCGTTTTGAACGCAATTGGACGACGTTCGTCAACCCGGCTTTTTGCCCTGCTTGGAAAAGCCCACTCAAAATGGTGGTATGAAACCGACCTCGTAGTATTCGATCCTAAGGGTGTTTTTTCGTTTCGCCCCGATGGGGAAAGTCGAAAAAACGCGTTTTGAACGCAATTGGACGACGTTCGTCAACCCGGCTTTTTGCCCTGCTTGGAAAAGCCCACTCAAAATGGTGGTATGAAACCGATCTTGTGGAATTCGATCCTAAGGGTGTTTTTTCGTTTCGCCCCGATGGGGCAAGTCGAAAAAACGCGTTTTGAACGCAATTGGACGACGTTCGTCAACCCGGCTTTTTGCCCTGCTTGGAAAAGCCCACTCAAAATGGTGGTATGAAACCGATCTCGTGGAATTCGATCCTAAGGGTGTTTTTTCGTTTCGCCCCGATGGGGAAAGTCGAAAAAACGCGTTTTGAACGCAATTGGACGACGTTCGTCAACCCGGCTTTTTGCCCTGCTTGGAAAAGCCCACTCAAAATGGTGGTATGAAACCGAATTCGTGGAATTCGATCCCAAGGGTGTTGTTTCGTTTCGCCCCGATGGGGAAAGTCGAAAAAACGCGTTTTGAACGCAATTGGACGACGTTCGTCAACCCGGCTTTTTGCCCTGCTTGGAAAAGCCCACTCAAAATGGTGGTATGAAACCGACCTCGTGGTATTCGATCCTAAGGGTGTTTTTTCGTTTCGCCCCGATGGGGAAAGTCGAAAAAACGCGATTTGAACGCAATTGGACGACGTTCGTCAACCCGGCTTTTTGCCCTGCTTGGAAAAGCCCACTCAAAATGGTGGTATGAAACCGATCTTGTGGAATTCGATCCTAAGGGTGTTTTTTCGTTTCGCCCCGATGGGGCAAGTCGAAAAAACGCGTTTTGAACGCAATTGGACGACGTTCGTCAACCCGGCTTTTTGCCCTGCTTGGAAAAGCCCACTCAAAATGGTGGTATGAAACCGATCTCGTGGAATTCGATCCTAAGGGTGTTTTTTCGTTTCGCCCCGATGGGGAAAGTCGAAAAAACGCGTTTTGAACGCAATTGGACGACGTTCGTCAACCCGGCTTTTTGCCCTGCTTGGAAAAGCCCACTCAAAATGGTGGTATGAAACCGAATTCGTGGAATTCGATCCCAAGGGTGTTGTTTCGTTTCGCCCCGATGGGGAAAGTCGAAAAAACGCGTTTTGAACGCAATTGGACGACGTTCGTGAACCCGGCTTTTTGCCCTGCTTGGAAAAGCCCACTCAAAATGGTGGTATGAAACCGAATTCGTAGTATTCGATCCTAAGGGTGTTTTTTCGTTTCGCCCCGATGGGGAAAGTCGAAAAAACGCGTTTTGAACGCAATTGGACGACGTTCGTCAACCCGGCTTTTTGCCCTGCTTGGAAAAGCCCACTCAAAATGGTGGTATGAAACCGATCTTGTGGAATTCGATCCTAAGGGTGTTTTTTCGTTTCGCCCCGATGGGGCAAGTCGAAAAAACGCGTTTTGAACGCAATTGGACGACGTTCGTCAACCCGGCTTTTTGCCCTGCTTTGAAAAGCCCACTCAAAATGGTGGTATGAAACCGATCTCGTGGAATTCGATCCTAAGGGTGTTTTTTCGTTTCGCCCCGATGGGGAAAGTCGAAAAAACGCGTTTTGAATGCAATTGGACGACGTTCGTCAACCCGGCTTTTTGCCCTGCTTGGAAAAGCCCACTCAAAATGGTGGTATGAAACCGAATTCGTGGAACTCGATCCCAAGGGTGTTGTTTCGTTTCGCCCCGATGGGGAAAGTCGAAAAAACGCGTTTTGAACGCAATTGGACGACGTTCGTCAACCCGGCTTTTTGCCCTGCTTGGAAAAGCCCAATTAAAAATGGTGGTATGAAACCGACCTCGTGGTATTCGATCCTAAGGGTGTTTTTTCGTTTCGCCCCGATGGGGAAAGTCGAAAAAACGCGTTTTGAACGCAATTGGACGACGTTCGTCAACCCGGCTTTTTGCCCTGCTTGGAAAAGCCCACTCAAAATGGTGGTATGAAACCGATCTTGTGGAATTCGATCCTAAGGGTGTTTTTTCGTTTCGCCCCGATGGGGCAAGTCGAAAAAACGCGTTTTGAACGCAATTGGACGACGTTCGTCAACCCGGCTTTTTGCCCTGCTTGGAAAAGCCCACTCAAAATGGTGGTATGAAACCGATCTCGTGGAATTCGATCCTAAGGGTGTTTTTTCGTTTCGCCCCGATGGGGAAAGTCGAAAAAACGCGTTTTGAACGCAATTGGACGACGTTCGTCAACCCGGCTTTTTGCCCTGCTTGGAAAAGCCCACTCAAAATGGTGGTATGAAACCGAATTCGTGGAATTCGATCCCAAGGGTGTTGTTTCGTTTCGCCCCGATGGGGAAAGTCGAAAAAACGCGTTTTGAACGCAATTGGACGACGTTCGTCAACCCGGCTTTTTGCCCTGCTTGGAAAAGCCCACTCAAAATGGTGGTATGAAACCGACCTCGTGGTATTCGATCCTAAGGGTGTTTTTTCGTTTCGCCCCGATGGGGAAAGTCGAAAAAACGCGTTTTGAACGCAATTGGACGACGTTCGTCAACCCGGCTTTTTGCCCTGCTTGGAAAAGCCCACTCAAAATGGTGGTATGAAACCGATCTTGTGGAATTCGATCCTAAGGGTGTTTTTTCGTTTCGCCCCGATGGGGCAAGTCGAAAAAACGCGTTTTGAACGCAATTGGACGACGTTCGTCAACCCGGCTTTTTGCCCTGCTTGGAAAAGCCCACTCAAAATGGTGGTATGAAACCGATCTCGTGGAATTCGATCCTAAGGGTGTTTTTTCGTTTCGCCCCGATGGGGAAAGTCGAAAAAACGCGTTTTGAACGCAATTGGACGACGTTCGTCAACCCGGCTTTTTGCCCTGCTTGGAAAAGCCCACTCAAAATGGTGGTATGAAACCGAATTCGTGGAATTCGATCCCAAGGGTGTTGTTTCGTTTCGCCCCGATGGGGAAAGTCGAAAAAACGCGTTTTGAACGCAATTGGACGACGTTCGTCAACCCGGCTTTTTGCCCTGCTTGGAAAAGCCCACTCAAAATGGTGGTATGAAACCGAATTCGTAGTATTCGATCCTAAGGGTGTTTTTTCGTTTCGCCCCGATGGGGAAAGTCGAAAAAACGCGTTTTGAACGCAATTGGACGACGTTCGTCAACCCGGCTTTTTGCCCTGCTTGGAAAAGCCCACTCAAAATGGTGGTATGAAACCGATCTTGTGGAATTCGATCCTAAGGGTGTTTTTTCGTTTCGCCCCGATGGGGCAAGTCGAAAAAACGCGTTTTGAACGCAATTGGACGACGTTCGTCAACCCGGCTTTTTGCCCTGCTTTGAAAAGCCCACTCAAAATGGTGGTATGAAACCGATCTCGTGGAATTCGATCCTAAGGGTGTTTTTTCGTTTCGCCCCGATGGGGAAAGTCGAAAAAACGCGTTTTGAACGCAATTGGACGACGTTCGTCAACCCGGCTTTTTGCCCTGCTTGGAAAAGCCCACTCAAAATGGTGGTATGAAACCGAATTCGTGGAACTCGATCCCAAGGGTGTTGTTTCGTTTCGCCCCGATGGGGAAAGTCGAAAAAACGCGTTTTGAACGCAATTGGACGACGTTCGTCAACCCGGCTTTTTGCCCTGCTTGGAAAAGCCCAATTAAAAATGGTGGTATGAAACCGACCTCGTGGTATTCGATCCTAAGGGTGTTTTTTCGTTTCGCCCCGATGGGGAAAGTCGAAAAAACGCGTTTTGAACGCAATTGGACGACGTTCGTCAACCCGGCTTTTTGCCCTGCTTGGAAAAGCCCACTCAAAATGGTGGTATGAAACCGATCTTGTGGAATTCGATCCTAAGGGTGTTTTTTCGTTTCGCCCCGATGGGGCAAGTCGAAAAAACGCGTTTTGAACGCAATTGGACGACGTTCGTCAACCCGGCTTTTTGCCCTGCTTGGAAAAGCCCACTCAAAATGGTGGTATGAAACCGATCTCGTGGAACTCGATCCTAAGGGTGTTTTTTCGTTTCGCCCCGATGGGGAAAGTCGAAAAAACGCGTTTTGAACGCAATTGGACGACGTTCGTCAACCCGGCTTTTTGCCCTGCTTGGAAAAGCCCACTCAAAATGGTGGTATGAAACCGATCTTGTGGAATTCGATCCTAAGGGTGTTTTTTCGTTTCGCCCCGATGGGGCAAGTCGAAAAAACGCGTTTTGAACGCAATTGGACGACGTTCGTCAACCCGGCTTTTTGCCCTGCTTGGAAAAGCCCACTCAAAATGGTGGTATGAAACCGATCTCGTGGAATTCGATCCTAAGGGTGTTTTTTCGTTTCGCCCCGATGGGGAAAGTCGAAAAAACGCGTTTTGAACGCAATTGGACGACGTTCGTCAACCCGGCTTTTTGCCCTGCTTGGAAAAGCCCACTCAAAATGGTGGTATGAAACCAACCTCGTGGAATTCGATCCCAAGGGTGTTGTTTCGTTTCGCCCCGATGGGGAAAGTCGAAAAAACGCGTTTTGAACGCAATTGGACGACGTTCGTCAACCCGGCTTTTTGCCCTGCTTGGAAAAGCCCACTCAAAATGGTGGTATGAAACCGACCTCGTGGTATTCGATCCTAAGGGTGTTTTTTCGTTTCGCCCCGATGGGGAAAGTCGAAAAAACGCGTTTTGAACGCAATTGGACGACGTTCGTCAACCCGGCTTTTTGCCCTGCTTGGAAAAGCCCACTCAAAATGGTGGTATGAAACCGACCTCGTGGAATTCGATCCCAAGGGTGTTGTTTCGTTTCGCCCCGATGGGGAAAGTCGAAAAAACGCGTTTTGAACGCAATTGGACGACGTTCGTCAACCCGGCTTTTTGCCCTGCTTGGAAAAGCCCACTCAAAATGGTGGTATGAAACCGACCTCGTGGAATTCGATCCCAAGGGTGTTGTTTCGTTTCGCCCCGATGGGGAAAGTCGAAAAAACGCGTTTTGAACGCAATTGGACGACGTTCGTCAACCCCGCTTTTTGCCCTGCTTGGGAAAAGCCCACTCAAATTGGTGGTATGAAACCGATCTCGTGGAATTCGATCCTAAGGGTGTTTTTTCGTTTCGCCCCGATGGGGAAAGTCGAAAAAACGCGTTTTGAACGCAATTGGACGACGTTCGTCAACCCGGCTTTTTGCCCTGCTTGGAAAAGCCCACTCAAAATGGTGGTATGAAACCGACCTTGTGGAATTCGATCCCAAGGGTGTTGTTTCGTTTCGCCCCTATGGGGAAAGTCGAAAAAACGCGTTTTGAACGCAATTGGACGACGTTCGTCAACCCGGCTTTTTGCCCTGCTTGGAAAAGCCCACTCAAAATGGTGGTATGAAACCGATCTCGTGGAATTCGATCCCAAGGGTGTTGTTTCGTTTCGCCCCTATGGGGAAAGTCGAAAAAACGCGTTTTGAACGCAATTGGACGACGTTCGTCAACCCGGCTTTTTGCCCTGCTTGGAAAAGCCAACTCAAAATGGTGGTATGAAACCGATCTCGTGGAATTCGATCCTAAGGGTGTTTTTTCGTTTCGCCCCGATGGGGAAAGTCGAATAAACGCGTTTTGAACGCAATTGGACGACGTTCGTCAACCCGGCTTTTTGCCCTGCTTGGAAAAGCCCACTGAAAATGGTGGTATGAAACCGACCTCGTGGAATTCGATCCCAAGGGTGTTGTTTTGTTTCGCCCCTATGGGGAAAGTCGAAAACACGCGTTTTGAACGCAATTGGACGACGTTCGTCAACCCGGCTTTTTGCCCTGCTTGGAAAAGCCCACTCAAAATGGTGGTATGAAACCGAATTCGTGGAATTCGATCCCAAGGGTGTTGTTTCGTTTCGCCCCTATGGGGAAAGTCGAAAAAACGCGTTTTGAACGCAATTGGACGACGTTCGTCAACCCGGCTTTTTGCCCTGCTTGGAAAAGCCCACTCAAAATGGTGGTATGAAACCGACCAGGTGGAATTCGATCCCAAGGGTGTTGTTTCGTTTCGCCCCGATGGGGAAAGTCGAAAAAGGCGTTTTGAACGCAATTGGACGACGTTAGTCAACCCGGCTTTTTGCCCTGCTTGGAAAAGCCCACTCAAAATGGTGGTATGAAACCGACCTCGTGGTATTCGATCCTAAGGGTGTTTTTTCGTTTCGCCCCGATGGGGAAAGTCAAAAAAAACGCGTTTTGAACGCAATTGGACGACGTTCGTCAACCCGGCTTTTTGCCCTGCTTGGAAAAGCCCACTCAAAATGGTGGTATGAAACCGATCTCGTGGAATTCGATCCTAAGGGTGTTTTTTCGTTTCGCCCCGATGGGGAAAGTCGAAAATACGCGTTTTGAACGCAATTGGACGACGTTCGTCAACCCGGCTTTTTGCCCTGCTTGGAAAAGCCCACTCAAAATGGTGGTATGAAACCGACCTCGTGGAATTCGATCCCAAGGGTGTTGTTTCGTTTCGCCCCGATGGGGAAAGTCGAAAAAACGCGTTTTGAACGCAATTGGACGACGTTCGTCAACCCGGCTTTTTGCCCTGCTTGGAAAAGCCCACTCAAAATGGTGGTGTGAAACCGACCTCGTGGAATTCGATCCCAAGGGCGTTGTTTCGTTTCGCCCCGATGGGGAAAGTCGAAAAAACGCGTTTTGAACGCAATTGGACGACGTTCGTCAACCCGGCTTTTTGCCCTGCTTGGAAAAGCCCACTCAAAATGGTGGTATGAAACCGACCTCGTGGAATTCGATCCCAAGGGTGTTGTTTCGTTTCGCCCCGATGGGGAAAGTCGAAAAAACGCGTTTTGAACGCAATTGGACGACGTTCGTCAACCCGGCTTTTTGCCCTGCTTGGAAAAGCCCACTCAAAATGGTGGTATGAAACCGACCTCGTGGAATTCGATCCCAAGGGTGTTGTTTCGTTTCGCCCCGATGGGGAAAGTCGAAAAAACGCGTTTTGAACGCAATTGGACGACGTTCGTCAACCCGGCTTTTTGCCCTACTTGGAAAAGCCCACTCAAAATGGTGGTATGAAACCGACCTCGTGGAATTCGATCCCAAGGGTGTTGTTTCGTTTCGCCCCGATGGGGAAAGTCGAAAAAACGCGTTTTGAACGCAATTGGACGACGTTCGTCAACCCGGCTTTTTGCCCTGCTTGGAAAAGCCCACTCAAAATGGTGGTATGAAACCGACCTCGTGGAATTCGATCCCAAGGGTGTTGTTTCGTTTCGCCCCGATGGGGAAAGTCGAAAAAACGCGTTTTGAACGCAATTGGACGACGTTCGTCAACCCGGCTTTTTGCCCTGCTTGGAAAAGCCCACTCAAAATGGTGGTATGAAACCGACCTCGTGGAATTCGATCCCAAGGGTGTTGTTTCGTTTCGCCCCGATGGGGAAAGTCGAAAAAACGCGTTTTGAACGCAATTGGACGACGTTCGTCAACCCGGCTTTTTGCCCTGCTTGGAAAAGCCCACTCAAAATGGTGGTATGAAACCGACCTCGTGGAATTCGATCCCAAGGGTGTTGTTTCGTTTCGCCCCGATGGGGAAAGTCGAAAAAACGCGTTTTGAACGCAATTGGACGACGTTCGTCAACCTGGCTTTTTGCCCTACTTGGAAAAGCCCACTCAAAATGGTGGAATGAAACCGAATTCGTGGAATTCGATCCCAAGGGTGTTGTTTTGTTTCGCCCCTATGGGGAAAGTCGAAAAAACGCGTTTTGAACGCAATTGGACGACGTTCGTCAACCCGGCTTTTTGCCCTGCTTGGAAAAGCCCACTCAAAATGGTGGTATGAAACCGACCACGTGGAATTCGATCCCAAGGGTGTTGTTTCGTTTCTCCCCGATGGGGAAAGTCGAAAAACGCGTTTTGAACGCAATTGGACGACGTTCGTCAACCCGGCTTTTTGCCCTGCTTGGAAAAGCCCACTCAAAATGGTGGTATGAAACCGACCTCGTGGTATTCGATCCTAAGGGTGTTTTTTCGTTTCGCCCCGATGGGGAAAGTCAAAAAAAACGCGTTTTGAACGCAATTGGACGACGTTCGTCAACCCGGCTTTTTGCCCTGCTTGGAAAAGCCCACTCAAAATGGTGGTATGAAACCGACCTCGTGGAATTCGATCCCAAGGGTGTTGTTTCGTTTCGCCCCGATGGGGAAAGTCGAAAAAACGCGTTTTGAACGCAATTGGACGACGTTCGTCAACCCGGCTTTTTGCCCTGCTTGGAAAAGCCCACTCAAAATGGTGGTATGAAACCGACCTCGTGGTATTCGATCCTAAGGGTGTTTTTTCGTTTCGCCCCGATGGGGAAAGTCAAAAAAAACGCGTTTTGAACGCAATTGGACGACGTTCGTCAACCCGGCTTTTTGCCCTGCTTGGAAAAGCCCACTCAAAATGGTGGTATGAAACCGACCTCGTGGAATTCGATCCCAAGGGTGTTGTTTCGTTTCGCCCCGATGGGGAAAGTCGAAAAAACGCGTTTTGAACGCAATTGGACGACGTTCGTCAACCCGGCTTTTTGCCCTGCTTGGAAAAGCCCACTCAAAATGGTGGTATGAAACCGACCTCGTGGAATTCGATCCCAAGGGTGTTGTTTCGTTTCGCCCCGATGGGGAAAGTCGAAAAAACGCGTTTTGAACGCAATTGGACGACGTTCGTCAACCTGGCTTTTTGCCCTGCTTGGAAAAGCCCACTCAAAATGGTGGTATGAAAGCGAATTCGTGGAATTCGATCCCAAGTGTGTTGTTTCGTTTCGCCCCTATGGGGAAAGTCGAAAAAACGCGTTTTGAACGCAATTGGACGACGTTCGTCAACCCGGCTTTTTGCCCTGCTTGGAAAAGCCCACTCAAAATGGTGGTATGAAACCGAATTCGTGGAATTCGATCCCAAGGGTGTTGTTTCGTTTCGCCCCTATGGGGAAAGTCGAAAAAACGCGTTTTGAACGCAAATGGACGACGTTCGTCAACCCGGCTTTTTGCCCTGCTTGGAAAAGCCCACTCAAAATGGTGGTATGAAACCGACCTCGTGGAATTCGATCCCAAGGGTGTTGTTTCGTTTCGCCCCGATGGGGAAAGTCGAAAAAACGCGTTTTGAACGCAATTGGACGACGTTCGTCAACCTGGCTTTTTGCCCTGCTTGGAAAAGCCCACTCAAAATGGTGGTATGAAACCGACCACGTGGAATTCGATCCCAAGGGTGTTGTTTCGTTTCTCCCCGATGGGGAAAGTCGAAAAACGCGTTTTGAACGCAATTGGACGACGTTCGTCAACCCGGCTTTTTGCCCTGCTTGGAAAAGCCCACTCAAAATGGTGGTATGAAACCGACCTCGTGGTATTCGATCCTAAGGGTGTTTTTTCGTTTCGCCCCGATGGGGAAAGTCAAAAAAAACGCGTTTTGAACGCAATTGGACGACGTTCGTCAACCCGGCTTTTTGCCCTGCTTGGAAAAGCCCACTCAAAATGGTGGTATGAAACCGACCTCGTGGAATTCGATCCCAAGGGTGTTGTTTCGTTTCGCCCCGATGGGGAAAGTCGAAAAAACGCGTTTTGAACGCAATTGGACGACGTTCGTCAACCCGGCTTTTTGCCCTGCTTGGAAAAGCCCACTCAAAATGGTGGTATGAAACCGACCTCGTGGAATTCGATCCCAAGGGTGTTGTTTCGTTTCGCCCCTATGGGGAAAGTCGAAAAAACGCGTTTTGAACGCAATTGGACGACGTTCGTCAACCCGGCTTTTTGCCCTGCTTGGAAAAGCCCACTCAAAATGGTGGTATGAAACCGACCTCGTGGTATTCGATCCTAAGGGTGTTTTTTCGTTTCGCCCCGATGGGGAAAGTCAAAAAAAACGCGTTTTGAACGCAATTGGACGACGTTCGTCAACCCGGCTTTTTGCCCTGCTTGGAAAAGCCCACTCAAAATGGTGGTATGAAACCGACCTCGTGGAATTCGATCCCAAGGGTGTTGTTTCGTTTCGCCCCGATGGGGAAAGTCGAAAAAACGCGTTTTGAACACAATTGGACGACGTTCGTCAACCCGGCTTTTTGCCCTGCTTGGAAAAGCCCACTCAAAATGGTGGTATGAAACCGAATTCGTGGAATTCGATCCCAAGGGTGTTGTTTCGTTTCGCCCCTATGGGGAAAGTCGAAAAAACGCGTTTTGAACGCAATTGGACGACGTTCGTCAACCCGGCTTTTTGCCCTGCTTGGAAAAGCCCACTCAAAATGGTGGTATGAAACCGACCTCGTGGTATTCGATCCTAAGGGTGTTTTTTCGTTTCGCCCCGATGGGGAAAGTCAAAAAAAACGCGTTTTGAACGCAATTGGACGACGTTCGTCAACCCGGCTTTTTGCCCTGCTTGGAAAAGCCCACTCAAAATGGTGGTATGAAACCGACCTCGTGGAATTCGATCCCAAGGGTGTTGTTTCGTTTCGCCCCGATGGGGAAAGTCGAAAAAACGCGTTTTGAACGCAATTGGACGACGTTCGTCAACCCGGCTTTTTGCCCTGCTTGGAAAAGCCCACTCAAAATGGTGGTATGAAACCGACCTCGTGGTATTCGATCCTAAGGGTGTTTTTTCGTTTCGCCCCGATGGGGAAAGTCAAAAAAAACGCGTTTTGAACGCAATTGGACGACGTTCGTCAACCCGGCTTTTTGCCCTGCTTGGAAAAGCCCACTCAAAATGGTGGTATGAAACCGACCTCGTGGAATTCGATCCCAAGGGTGTTGTTTCGTTTCGCCCCGATGGGGAAAGTCGAAAAAACGCGTTTTGAACGCAATTGGACGACGTTCGTCAACCCGGCTTTTTGCCCTGCTTGGAAAAGCCCACTCAAAATGGTGGTATGAAACCGACCTCGTGGAATTCGATCCCAAGGGTGTTGTTTCGTTTCGCCCCTATGGGGAAAGTCGAAAAAACGCGTTTTGAACGCAATTGGACGACGTTCGTCAACCCGGCTTTTTGCCCTGCTTGGAAAAGCCCACTCAAAATGGTGGTATGAAACCGACCTCGTGGAATTCGATCCCAAGGGTGTTGTTTCGTTTCGCCCCGATGGGGAAAGTCGAAAAAACGCGTTTTGAACGCAATTGGACGACGTTCGTCAACCTGGCTTTTTGCCCTGCTTGGAAAAGCCCACTCAAAATGGTGGTATGAAAGCGAATTCGTGGAATTCGATCCCAAGTGTGTTGTTTCGTTTCGCCCCTATGGGGAAAGTCGAAAAAACGCGTTTTGAACGCAATTGGACGACGTTCGTCAACCCGGCTTTTTGCCCTGCTTGGAAAAGCCCACTCAAAATGGTGGTATGAAACCGAATTCGTGGAATTCGATCCCAAGGGTGTTGTTTCGTTTCGCCCCTATGGGGAAAGTCGAAAAAACGCGTTTTGAACGCAAATGGACGACGTTCGTCAACCCGGCTTTTTGCCCTGCTTGGAAAAGCCCACTCAAAATGGTGGTATGAAACCGACCTCGTGGAATTCGATCCCAAGGGTGTTGTTTCGTTTCGCCCCGATGGGAAAAGTCGAAAAAACGCGTTTTGAACGCAATTGGACGACGTTCGTCAACCCGGCTTTTTGCCCTGCTTGGAAAAGCCCACTCAAAATGGTGGTATGAAACCGAATTCGTGGAATTCGATCCCAAGGGTGTTGTTTCGTTTCGCCCCTATGGGGAAAGTCGAAAAAACGCGTTTTGAACGCAATTGGACGACGTTCGTCAACCCGGCTTTTTGCCCTGCTTGGAAAAGCCCACTCAAAATGGTGGTATGAAACCGACCTCGTGGAATTCGATCCCAAGGGTGTTGTTTCGTTTCGCCCCGATGGGGAAAGTCGAAAAAACGCGTTTTGAACGCAATTGGACGACGTTCGTCAACCCGGCTTTTTGCCCTGCTTGGAAAAGCCCACTCAAAATGGTGGTATGAAACCGAATTCGTGGAATTCGATCCCAAGGGTGTTGTTTCGTTTCGCCCCTATGGGGAAAGTCGAAAAAACGCGTTTTGAACGCAATTGGACGACGTTCGTCAACCCGGCTTTTTGCCCTGCTTGGAAAAGCCCACTCAAAATGGTGGTATGAAACCGACCTCGTGGAATTCGATCCCAAGGGTGTTGTTTCGTTTCGCCCCGATGGGGAAAGTCGAAAAAACGCGTTTTGAACGCAATTGGACGACGTTCGTCAACCTGGCTTTTTGCCCTGCTTGGAAAAGCCCACTCAAAATGGTGGTATGAAACCGAATTCGTGGAATTCGATCCCAAGGGTGTTGTTTCGTTTCGCCCCTATGGGGAAAGTCGAAAAAACGCGTTTTGAACGCAAATGGACGACGTTCGTCAACCCGGCTTTTTGCCCTGCTTGGAAAAGCCCACTCAAAATGGTGGTATGAAACCGACCTCGTGGAATTCGATCCCAAGGGTGTTGTTTCGTTTCGCCCCGATGGGGAAAGTCGAAAAAACGCGTTTTGAACGCAATTGGACGACGTTCGTCAACCTGGCTTTTTGCCCTGCTTGGAAAAGCCCACTCAAAATGGTGGTATGAAACCGACCACGTGGAATTCGATCCCAAGGGTGTTGTTTCGTTTCTCCCCGATGGGGAAAGTCGAAAAACGCGTTTTGAACGCAATTGGACGACGTTCGTCAACCCGGCTTTTTGCCCTGCTTGGAAAAGCCCACTCAAAATGGTGGTATGAAACCGAATTCGTGGAATTCGATCCCAAGGGTGTTGTTTCGTTTCGCCCCTATGGGGAAAGTCGAAAAAACGCGTTTTGAACGCAATTGGACGACGTTCGTCAACCCGGCTTTTTGCCCTGCTTGGAAAAGCCCACTCAAAATGGTGGTATGAAACCGACCTCGTGGAATTCGATCCCAAGGGTGTTGTTTCGTTTCGCCCCGATGGGGAAAGTCGAAAAAACGCGTTTTGAACGCAATTGGACGACGTTCGTCAACCCGGCTTTTTGCCCTGCTTGGAAAAGCCCACTCAAAATGGTGGTATGAAACCGAATTCGTGGAATTCGATCCCAAGGGTGTTGTTTCGTTTCGCCCCTATGGGGAAAGTCGAAAAAACGCGTTTTGAACGCAATTGGACGACGTTCGTCAACCCGGCTTTTTGCCCTGCTTGGAAAAGCCCACTCAAAATGGTGGTATGAAACCGACCTCGTGGAATTCGATCCCAAGGGTGTTGTTTCGTTTCGCCCCGATGGGGAAAGTCGAAAAAACGCGTTTTGAACGCAATTGGACGACGTTCGTCAACCTGGCTTTTTGCCCTGCTTGGAAAAGCCCACTCAAAATGGTGGTATGAAACCGAATTCGTGGAATTCGATCCCAAGGGTGTTGTTTCGTTTCGCCCCTATGGGGAAAGTCGAAAAAACGCGTTTTGAACGCAAATGGACGACGTTCGTCAACCCGGCTTTTTGCCCTGCTTGGAAAAGCCCACTCAAAATGGTGGTATGAAACCGACCTCGTGGAATTCGATCCCAAGGGTGTTGTTTCGTTTCGCCCCGATGGGGAAAGTCGAAAAAACGCGTTTTGAACGCAATTGGACGACGTTCGTCAACCTGGCTTTTTGCCCTGCTTGGAAAAGCCCACTCAAAATGGTGGTATGAAACCGACCACGTGGAATTCGATCCCAAGGGTGTTGTTTCGTTTCTCCCCGATGGGGAAAGTCGAAAAACGCGTTTTGAACGCAATTGGACGACGTTCGTCAACCCGGCTTTTTGCCCTGCTTGGAAAAGCCCACTCAAAATGGTGGTATGAAACCGACCTCGTGGTATTCGATCCTAAGGGTGTTTTTTCGTTTCGCCCCGATGGGGAAAGTAAAAAAAAACGCGTTTTGAACGCAATTGGACGACGTTCGTCAACCCGGCTTTTTGCCCTGCTTGGAAAAGCCCACTCAAAATGGTGGTATGAAACCGACCTCGTGGAATTCGATCCCAAGGGTGTTGTTTCGTTTCGCCCCGATGGGGAAAGTCGAAAAAACGCGTTTTGAACGCAATTGGACGACGTTCGTCAACCCGGCTTTTTGCCCTGCTTGGAAAAGCCCACTCAAAATGGTGGTATGAAACCGACCTCGTGGAATTCGATCCCAAGGGTGTTGTTTCGTTTCGCCCCTATGGGGAAAGTCGAAAAAACGCGTTTTGAACGCAATTGGACGACGTTCGTCAACCCGGCTTTTTGCCCTGCTTGGAAAAGCCCACTCAAAATGGTGGTATGAAACCGACCTCGTGGTATTCGATCCTAAGGGTGTTTTTTCGTTTCGCCCCGATGGGGAAAGTCAAAAAAAACGCGTTTTGAACGCAATTGGACGACGTTCGTCAACCCGGCTTTTTGCCCTGCTTGGAAAAGCCCACTCAAAATGGTGGTATGAAACCGACCTCGTGGAATTCGATCCCAAGGGTGTTGTTTCGTTTCGCCCCGATGGGGAAAGTCGAAAAAACGCGTTTTGAACACAATTGGACGACGTTCGTCAACCCGGCTTTTTGCCCTGCTTGGAAAAGCCCACTCAAAATGGTGGTATGAAACCGACCTCGTGGAATTCGATCCCAAGGGTGTTGTTTCGTTTCGCCCCTATGGGGAAAGTCGAAAAAACGCGTTTTGAACGCAATTGGACGACGTTCGTCAACCCGGCTTTTTGCCCTGCTTGGAAAAGCCCACTCAAAATGGTGGTATGAAACCGACCTCGTGGAATTCGATCCCAAGGGTGTTGTTTCGTTTCGCCCCGATGGGAAAAGTCGAAAAAACGCGTTTTGAACGCAATTGGACGACGTTCGTCAACCCGGCTTTTTGCCCTGCTTGGAAAAGCCCACTCAAAATGGTGGTATGAAACCGAATTCGTGGAATTCGATCCCAAGGGTGTTGTTTCGTTTCGCCCCTATGGGGAAAGTCGAAAAAACGCGTTTTGAACGCAAATGGACGACGTTCGTCAACCCGGCTTTTTGCCCTGCTTGGAAAAGCCCACTCAAAATGGTGGTATGAAACCGACCTCGTGGAATTCGATCCCAAGGGTGTTGTTTCGTTTCGCCCCGATGGGGAAAGTCGAAAAAACGCGTTTTGAACGCAATTGGACGACGTTCGTCAACCTGGCTTTTTGCCCTGCTTGGAAAAGCCCACTCAAAATGGTGGTATGAAACCGACCACGTGGAATTCGATCCCAAGGGTGTTGTTTCGTTTCTCCCCGATGGGGAAAGTCGAAAAACGCGTTTTGAACGCAATTGGACGACGTTCGTCAACCCGGCTTTTTGCCCTGCTTGGAAAAGCCCACTCAAAATGGTGGTATGAAACCGACCTCGTGGTATTCGATCCTAAGGGTGTTTTTTCGTTTCGCCCCGATGGGGAAAGTAAAAAAAAACGCGTTTTGAACGCAATTGGACGACGTTCGTCAACCCGGCTTTTTGCCCTGCTTGGAAAAGCCCACTCAAAATGGTGGTATGAAACCGACCTCGTGGAATTCGATCCCAAGGGTGTTGTTTCGTTTCGCCCCGATGGGGAAAGTCGAAAAAACGCGTTTTGAACGCAATTGGACGACGTTCGTCAACCCGGCTTTTTGCCCTGCTTGGAAAAGCCCACTCAAAATGGTGGTATGAAACCGACCTCGTGGAATTCGATCCCAAGGGTGTTGTTTCGTTTCGCCCCTATGGGGAAAGTCGAAAAAACGCGTTTTGAACGCAATTGGACGACGTTCGTCAACCCGGCTTTTTGCCCTGCTTGGAAAAGCCCACTCAAAATGGTGGTATGAAACCGACCTCGTGGTATTCGATCCTAAGGGTGTTTTTTCGTTTCGCCCCGATGGGGAAAGTCAAAAAAAACGCGTTTTGAACGCAATTGGACGACGTTCGTCAACCCGGCTTTTTGCCCTGCTTGGAAAAGCCCACTCAAAATGGTGGTATGAAACCGACCTCGTGGAATTCGATCCCAAGGGTGTTGTTTCGTTTCGCCCCGATGGGGAAAGTCGAAAAAACGCGTTTTGAACACAATTGGACGACGTTCGTCAACCCGGCTTTTTGCCCTGCTTGGAAAAGCCCACTCAAAATGGTGGTATGAAACCGACCTCGTGGAATTCGATCCCAAGGGTGTTGTTTCGTTTCGCCCCTATGGGGAAAGTCGAAAAAACGCGTTTTGAACGCAATTGGACGACGTTCGTCAACCCGGCTTTTTGCCCTGCTTGGAAAAGCCCACTCAAAATGGTGGTATGAAACCGACCTCGTGGAATTCGATCCCAAGGGTGTTGTTTCGTTTCGCCCCGATGGGAAAAGTCGAAAAAACGCGTTTTGAACGCAATTGGACGACGTTCGTCAACCCGGCTTTTTGCCCTGCTTGGAAAAGCCCACTCAAAATGGTGGTATGAAACCGAATTCGTGGAATTCGATCCCAAGGGTGTTGTTTCGTTTCGCCCCTATGGGGAAAGTCGAAAAAACGCGTTTTGAACGCAATTGGACGACGTTCGTCAACCCGGCTTTTTGCCCTGCTTGGAAAAGCCCACTCAAAATGGTGGTATGAAACCGACCTCGTGGAATTCGATCCCAAGGGTGTTGTTTCGTTTCGCCCCGATGGGGAAAGTCGAAAAAACGCGTTTTGAACGCAATTGGACGACGTTCGTCAACCCGGCTTTTTGCCCTGCTTGGAAAAGCCCACTCAAAATGGTGGTATGAAACCGAATTCGTGGAATTCGATCCCAAGGGTGTTGTTTCGTTTCGCCCCTATGGGGAAAGTCGAAAAAACGCGTTTTGAACGCAATTGGACGACGTTCGTCAACCCGGCTTTTTGCCCTGCTTGGAAAAGCCCACTCAAAATGGTGGTATGAAACCGACCTCGTGGAATTCGATCCCAAGGGTGTTGTTTCGTTTCGCCCCGATGGGGAAAGTCGAAAAAACGCGTTTTGAACGCAATTGGACGACGTTCGTCAACCTGGCTTTTTGCCCTGCTTGGAAAAGCCCACTCAAAATGGTGGTATGAAACCGAATTCGTGGAATTCGATCCCAAGGGTGTTGTTTCGTTTCGCCCCTATGGGGAAAGTCGAAAAAACGCGTTTTGAACGCAATTGGACGACGTTCGTCAACCCGGCTTTTTGCCCTGCTTGGAAAAGCCCACTCAAAATGGTGGTATGAAACCGACCACGTGGAATTCGATCCCAAGGGTGTTGTTTCGTTTCTCCCCGATGGGGAAAGTCGAAAAACGCGTTTTGAACGCAATTGGACGACGTTCGTCAACCCGGCTTTTTGCCCTGCTTGGAAAAGCCCACTCAAAATGGTGGTATGAAACCGACCTCGTGGTATTCGATCCTAAGGGTGTTTTTTCGTTTCGCCCCGATGGGGAAAGTCAAAAAAAACGCGTTTTGAACGCAATTGGACGACGTTCGTCAACCCGGCTTTTTGCCCTGCTTGGAAAAGCCCACTCAAAATGGTGGTATGAAACCGACCTCGTGGAATTCGATCCCAAGGGTGTTGTTTCGTTTCGCCCCGATGGGGAAAGTCGAAAAAACGCGTTTTGAACGCAATTGGACGACGTTCGTCAACCCGGCTTTTTGCCCTGCTTGGAAAAGCCCACTCAAAATGGTGGTATGAAACCGAATTCGTGGAATTCGATCCCAAGGGTGTTGTTTCGTTTCGCCCCGATGGGGAAAGTCGAAAAAACGCGTTTTGAACGCAATTGGACGACGTTCGTCAACCCGGCTTTTTGCCCTGCTTGGAAAAGCCCACTCAAAATGGTGGTATGAAACCGACCTCGTGGAATTCGATCCCAAGGGTGTTGTTTCGTTTCGCCCCGATGGGGAAAGTCGAAAAAACGCGTTTTGAACGCAATTGGACGACGTTCGTCAACCCGGCTTTTTGCCCTGCTTGGAAAAGCCCACTCAAAATGGTGGTATGAAACCGAATTCGTGGAATTCGATCCCAAGGGTGTTGTTTCGTTTCGCCCCTATGGGGAAAGTCGAAAAAACGCGTTTTGAACGCAATTGGACGACGTTCGTCAACCCGGCTTTTTGCCCTGCTTGGAAAAGCCCACTCAAAATGGTGGTATGAAACCGACCACGTGGAATTCGATCCCAAGGGTGTTGTTTCGTTTCTCCCCGATGGGGAAAGTCGAAAAACGCGTTTTGAACGCAATTGGACGACGTTCGTCAACCCGGCTTTTTGCCCTGCTTGGAAAAGCCCACTCAAAATGGTGGTATGAAACCGACCTCGTGGTATTCGATCCTAAGGGTGTTTTTTCGTTTCGCCCCGATGGGGAAAGTAAAAAAAAAACGCGTTTTGAACGCAATTGGACGACGTTCGTCAACCCGGCTTTTTGCCCTGCTTGGAAAAGCCCACTCAAAATGGTGGTATGAAACCGACCACGTGGAATTCGATCCCAAGGGTGTTGTTTCGTTTCTCCCCGATGGGGAAAGTCGAAAAACGCGTTTTGAACGCAATTGGACGACGTTCGTCAACCCGGCTTTTTGCCCTGCTTGGAAAAGCCCACTCAAAATGGTGGTATGAAACCGACCTCGTGGTATTCGATCCTAAGGGTGTTTTTTCGTTTCGCCCCGATGGGGAAAGTCAAAAAAAACGCGTTTTGAACGCAATTGGACGACGTTCGTCAACCCGGCTTTTTGCCCTGCTTGGAAAAGCCCACTCAAAATGGTGGTATGAAACCGACCTCGTGGAATTCGATCCCAAGGGTGTTGTTTCGTTTCGCCCCGATGGGGAAAGTCGAAAAAACGCGTTTTGAACGCAATTGGACGACGTTCGTCAACCCGGCTTTTTGCCCTGCTTGGAAAAGCCCACTCAAAATGGTGGTATGAAACCGAATTCGTGGAATTCGATCCCAAGGGTGTTGTTTCGTTTCGCCCCGATGGGGAAAGTCGAAAAAACGCGTTTTGAACGCAATTGGACGACGTTCGTCAACCCGGCTTTTTGCCCTGCTTGGAAAAGCCCACTCAAACTGGTGGTGTGAAACCGACCTCGTGGAATTCGATCCCAAGGGTGTTGTTTCGTTTCGCCCCGATGGGGAAAGTCGAAAAAACGCGTTTTGAACGCAATTGGACGACGTTCGTCAACCCGGCTTTTTGCCCTGCTTGGAAAAGCCCACTCAAAATGGTGGTATGAAACCGACCTCGTGGAATTCGATCCCAAGGGTGTTGTTTCGTTTCGCCCAGATGGGGAAAGTCGAAAAACGCGTTTTGAACGCAATTGGACGACGTTCGTCAACCCGGCTTTTTGCCCTGCTTGGAAAAGCCCACTCAAAATGGTGGTATGAAACCGATCTCGTGGAATTCGATCCTAAGGGTGTTTTTTCGTTTCGCCCCGATGGGGAAAGTCGAAAAAACGCGTTTTGAACGCAATTGGACGACGTTGGTCAACCCGGCTTTTTGCCCTGCTTGGAAAAGCCCACTCAAAATGGTGGTATGAAACCGACCTCGTGGAATTCGATCCCAAGGGTGTTGTTTCGTTTCGCCCCGATGGGGAAAGTCGAAAAAACGCGTTTTGAACGCAATTGGACGACGTTCGTCAACCCGGCTTTTTGCCCTGCTTGGAAAAGCCCACTGAAAATGGTGGTATGAAACCGACCACGTGGTATTCGATCCTAAGGGTGTTGTTTCGTTTCGCCCCGATGGGGAAAGTAAAAAAAAACGCGTTTTGAATGCAATTGGACGACGTTCGTCAACCCGGCTTTTTGCCCTGCTTGGAAAAGCCCACTCAAAATGGTGGTATGAAACCGATCTCGTGGAATTCGATCCTAAGGGTGTTTTTTCGTTTCGCCGCGATGGGGAAAGTCGAAAAAACGCGTTTTGAACGCAATTGGACGACGTTCGTCAACCCGGCTTTTTGCCCTGCTTGGAAAAGCCCACTGAAAATGGTGGTATGAAACCGACCTCGTGGAATTCGATCCCAAGGGTGTTGTTTCGTTTCGCCCCGATGGGGAAAGTCGAAAAAACGCGTTTTGAACGCAATTGGACGACGTTCGTCAACCCGGCTTTTTGCCCTGCTTGGAAAAGCCCACTCAAAATGGTGGTATGAAACCGACCACGTGGAATTCGATCCCAAGGGTGTTGTTTCGTTTCTCCCCGATGGGGAAAGTCGAAAAACGCGTTTTGAACGCAATTGGACGACGTTCGTCAACCCGGCTTTTTGCCCTGCTTGGAAAAGCCCACTCAAAATGGTGGTATGAAACCGACCTCGTGGTATTCGATCCTAAGGGTGTTTTTTCGTTTCGCCCCGATGGGGAAAGTAAAAAAAAAACGCGTTTTGAACGCAATTGGACGACGTTCGTCAACCCGGCTTTTTGCCCTGCTTGGAAAAGCCCACTCAAAATGGTGGTATGAAACCGACCACGTGGAATTCGATCCCAAGGGTGTTGTTTCGTTTCTCCCCGATGGGGAAAGTCGAAAAACGCGTTTTGAACGCAATTGGACGACGTTCGTCAACCCGGCTTTTTGCCCTGCTTGGAAAAGCCCACTCAAAATGGTGGTATGAAACCGACCTCGTGGTATTCGATCCTAAGGGTGTTTTTTCGTTTCGCCCCGATGGGGAAAGTCAAAAAAAACGCGTTTTGAACGCAATTGGACGACGTTCGTCAACCCGGCTTTTTGCCCTGCTTGGAAAAGCCCACTCAAAATGGTGGTATGAAACCGACCTCGTGGAATTCGATCCCAAGGGTGTTGTTTCGTTTCGCCCCGATGGGGAAAGTCGAAAAAACGCGTTTTGAACGCAATTGGACGACGTTCGTCAACCCGGCTTTTTGCCCTGCTTGGAAAAGCCCACTCAAAATGGTGGTATGAAACCGAATTCGTGGAATTCGATCCCAAGGGTGTTGTTTCGTTTCGCCCCGATGGGGAAAGTCGAAAAAACGCGTTTTGAACGCAATTGGACGACGTTCGTCAACCCGGCTTTTTGCCCTGCTTGGAAAAGCCCACTCAAACTGGTGGTGTGAAACCGACCTCGTGGAATTCGATCCCAAGGGTGTTGTTTCGTTTCGCCCCGATGGGGAAAGTCGAAAAAACGCGTTTTGAACGCAATTGGACGACGTTCGTCAACCCGGCTTTTTGCCCTGCTTGGAAAAGCCCACTCAAAATGGTGGTATGAAACCGACCTCGTGGAATTCGATCCCAAGGGTGTTGTTTCGTTTCGCCCAGATGGGGAAAGTCGAAAAACGCGTTTTGAACGCAATTGGACGACGTTCGTCAACCCGGCTTTTTGCCCTGCTTGGAAAAGCCCACTCAAAATGGTGGTATGAAACCGATCTCGTGGAATTCGATCCTAAGGGTGTTTTTTCGTTTCGCCCCGATGGGGAAAGTCGAAAAAACGCGTTTTGAACGCAATTGGACGACGTTGGTCAACCCGGCTTTTTGCCCTGCTTGGAAAAGCCCACTCAAAATGGTGGTATGAAACCGACCTCGTGGAATTCGATCCCAAGGGTGTTGTTTCGTTTCGCCCCGATGGGGAAAGTCGAAAAAACGCGTTTTGAACGCAATTGGACGACGTTCGTCAACCCGGCTTTTTGCCCTGCTTGGAAAAGCCCACTGAAAATGGTGGTATGAAACCGACCACGTGGTATTCGATCCTAAGGGTGTTGTTTCGTTTCGCCCCGATGGGGAAAGTAAAAAAAAACGCGTTTTGAATGCAATTGGACGACGTTCGTCAACCCGGCTTTTTGCCCTGCTTGGAAAAGCCCACTCAAAATGGTGGTATGAAACCGATCTCGTGGAATTCGATCCTAAGGGTGTTTTTTCGTTTCGCCGCGATGGGGAAAGTCGAAAAAACGCGTTTTGAACGCAATTGGACGACGTTCGTCAACCCGGCTTTTTGCCCTGCTTGGAAAAGCCCACTGAAAATGGTGGTATGAAACCGACCTCGTGGAATTCGATCCCAAGGGTGTTGTTTCGTTTCGCCCCGATGGGGAAAGTCGAAAAAACGCGTTTTGAACGCAATTGGACGACGTTCGTCAACCCGGCTTTTTGCCCTGCTTGGAAAAGCCCACTCAAAATGGTGGTATGAAACCGACCACGTGGAATTCGATCCCAAGGGTGTTGTTTCGTTTCTCCCCGATGGGGAAAGTCGAAAAACGCGTTTTGAACGCAATTGGACGACGTTCGTCAACCCGGCTTTTTGCCCTGCTTGGAAAAGCCCACTCAAAATGGTGGTATGAAACCGACCTCGTGGTATTCGATCCTAAGGGTGTTTTTTCGTTTCGCCCCGATGGGGAAAGTAAAAAAAAAACGCGTTTTGAACGCAATTGGACGACGTTCGTCAACCCGGCTTTTTGCCCTGCTTGGAAAAGCCCACTCAAAATGGTGGTATGAAACCGACCACGTGGAATTCGATCCCAAGGGTGTTGTTTCGTTTCTCCCCGATGGGGAAAGTCGAAAAACGCGTTTTGAACGCAATTGGACGACGTTCGTCAACCCGGCTTTTTGCCCTGCTTGGAAAAGCCCACTCAAAATGGTGGTATGAAACCGACCTCGTGGTATTCGATCCTAAGGGTGTTTTTTCGTTTCGCCCCGATGGGGAAAGTCAAAAAAAACGCGTTTTGAACGCAATTGGACGACGTTCGTCAACCCGGCTTTTTGCCCTGCTTGGAAAAGCCCACTCAAAATGGTGGTATGAAACCGACCTCGTGGAATTCGATCCCAAGGGTGTTGTTTCGTTTCGCCCCGATGGGGAAAGTCGAAAAAACGCGTTTTGAACGCAATTGGACGACGTTCGTCAACCCGGCTTTTTGCCCTGCTTGGAAAAGCCCACTCAAAATGGTGGTATGAAACCGAATTCGTGGAATTCGATCCCAAGGGTGTTGTTTCGTTTCGCCCCGATGGGGAAAGTCGAAAAAACGCGTTTTGAACGCAATTGGACGACGTTCGTCAACCCGGCTTTTTGCCCTGCTTGGAAAAGCCCACTCAAACTGGTGGTGTGAAACCGACCTCGTGGAATTCGATCCCAAGGGTGTTGTTTCGTTTCGCCCCGATGGGGAAAGTCGAAAAAACGCGTTTTGAACGCAATTGGACGACGTTCGTCAACCCGGCTTTTTGCCCTGCTTGGAAAAGCCCACTCAAAATGGTGGTATGAAACCGACCTCGTGGAATTCGATCCCAAGGGTGTTGTTTCGTTTCGCCCAGATGGGGAAAGTCGAAAAACGCGTTTTGAACGCAATTGGACGACGTTCGTCAACCCGGCTTTTTGCCCTGCTTGGAAAAGCCCACTCAAAATGGTGGTATGAAACCGATCTCGTGGAATTCGATCCTAAGGGTGTTTTTTCGTTTCGCCCCGATGGGGAAAGTCGAAAAAACGCGTTTTGAACGCAATTGGACGACGTTGGTCAACCCGGCTTTTTGCCCTGCTTGGAAAAGCCCACTCAAAATGGTGGTATGAAACCGACCTCGTGGAATTCGATCCCAAGGGTGTTGTTTCGTTTCGCCCCGATGGGGAAAGTCGAAAAAACGCGTTTTGAACGCAATTGGACGACGTTCGTCAACCCGGCTTTTTGCCCTGCTTGGAAAAGCCCACTGAAAATGGTGGTATGAAACCGACCACGTGGTATTCGATCCTAAGGGTGTTGTTTCGTTTCGCCCCGATGGGGAAAGTAAAAAAAAACGCGTTTTGAATGCAATTGGACGACGTTCGTCAACCCGGCTTTTTGCCCTGCTTGGAAAAGCCCACTCAAAATGGTGGTATGAAACCGATCTCGTGGAATTCGATCCTAAGGGTGTTTTTTCGTTTCGCCGCGATGGGGAAAGTCGAAAAAACGCGTTTTGAACGCAATTGGACGACGTTCGTCAACCCGGCTTTTTGCCCTGCTTGGAAAAGCCCACTGAAAATGGTGGTATGAAACCGACCTCGTGGAATTCGATCCCAAGGGTGTTGTTTCGTTTCGCCCCGATGGGGAAAGTCGAAAAAACGCGTTTTGAACGCAATTGGACGACGTTCGTCAACCCGGCTTTTTGCCCTGCTTGGAAAAGCCCACTCGAAATGGTGGTATGAAACCGACCTCGTGGAATTCGATCCCAAGGGTGTTGTTTCGTTTCGCCCCGATGGGGAAAGTCGAAAAAACGCGTTTTGAACGCAATTGGACGACGTTCGTCAACCGGGCTTTTTGCCCTGCTTGGAAAAGCCCACTCAAAATGGTGGTATGAAACCGACCTCGTGGAATTCGATCCCAAGGGTGTTGTTTCGTTTCGCCCCGATGGAGAAAGTCGAAAAAACGCGTTTTGAACGCAATTGGACGACGTTGGTCAACCCGGCTTTTTGCCCTGCTTGGAAAAGCCCACTCAAAATGGTGGTATGAAACCGACCTCGTAGAATTCGATCCCTATGGTGTTGTTTCGTTTCGCCCCGATGGGGAAAGTCGAAAAAACGCGTTTTGAACGCAATTGGACGACGTTCGTCAACCCGGCTTTTTGCCCTGCTTGGAAAAGCCCACTCAAAATGGTAGTATGAAACCGAATTCGTGGAATTCGATCCCAAGGGTGTTGTTTCGTTTCGCCCCGATGGGGAAAGTCGAAAAAACGCGTTTTGAACGCAATTGGACGACGTTCGTCAACCCGACTTTTTGCCCTGCTTGGAAAAGCCCACTCAAAATGGTGGTATGAAACCGACCACGTGGAATTCGATCCCAAGGGTGTTGTTTCGTTTCGCCCCGATGGAGAAAGTCGAAAAACGCGTTTTGAACGCAATTGGACGACGTTCGTCAACCCGGCTTTTTGCCCTGCTTGGAAAAGCCCACTCAAAATGGTGGTATGAAACCGATCTCGTGGAATTCGATCCTAAGGGTGTTTTTTCGTTTCGCCCCGATGGGGAAAGTCGAAAAAACGCGTTTTGAACGCAATTGGACGACGTTCGTCAACCCGGCTTTTTGCCCTGCTTGGAAAAGCCCACTGAAAATGGTGGTATGAAACCGACCTCGTGGAATTCGATCCCAAGGGTGTTGTTTCGTTTCGCCCCGATGGGAAAAGTCGAAAAAACGCGTTTTGAACGCAATTGGACGACGTTCGTCAACCCGGCTTTTTGCCCTGCTTGGAAAAGCCCACTCAAAATGGTGGTATGAAACCGACCTCGTAGAATTCGATCCCAAGGGTGTTGTTTCGTTTCGCCCCGATGGGGAAAGTTGAAAAAACACCTTTTGAACGCAATTGGACGACGTTCGTCAACCCGGCTTTTTGCCCTGCTTGGAAAAGCCCACTCAAAATGGTGGTATGAAACCGACCTCGTGGAATTCGATCCCAATGGTGTTGTTTCGTTTCGCCCCGATGGGGAAAGTCGAAAAAACGCGTTTTGAACGCAATTGGACGACGTTCGTCAACCCGGCTTTTTGCACTGCTTGGAAAAGCCCACTCAAAATGGTGGTATGAAACCGATCTCGTGGAATTCGATCCTAAGGGTGTTTTTTCGTTTCGCCCCGATGGGGAAAGTCGAAAAAACGCGTTTTGAACGCAATTGGACGACGTTCGTCAACCCGGCTTTTTGCCCTGCTTGGAAAAACCCACTGAAAATGGTGGTATGAAACCGACCTCGTGGAATTCGATCCCAAGGGTGTTGTTTCGTTTCGCCCCGATGGGAAAAGTCGAAAAAACGCGTTTTGAACGCAATTGGACGACGTTCGTCAACCCGGCTTATTGCCCTGCTTGGAAAAGCCCACTCAAAATGGTGGTATGAAACCGACCTCGTGGAATTCGATCCCAAGGGTGTTGTTTCGTTTCGCCCCGATGGGGAAAGTCGAAAAAACGCGTTTTCAACGCAATTGGACGACGTTCGTCAACCCGGCTTTTTGTCCTACTTTGAAAAGCCCACTCAAAATGGTGGTATGAAACCGACCTCGTGGAATTCGATCCCAAGGGTGTTGTTTCGTTTCGCCCCGATGGGAAAAGTCGAAAAAACGCGTTTTGAACGCAATTGGACGACGTTCGTCAACCCGGCTTTTTGCCCTGCTTGGAAAAGCCCACTCAAAATGGTGGTATGAAACCGACCTCGTGGAATTCGATCCCAAGGGTGTTGTTTCGTTTCGCCCCGATGGGGAAAGTCGAAAAAACGCGTTTTGAACGCAATTGGACGACGTTCGTCAACCCGGCTTTTTGCCCTGCTTGGAAAAGCCCACTCAAAATGGTGGTATGAAACCGACCTCGTGGAATTCGATCCCAATGGTGTTGTTTCGTTTCGCCCCGATGGGGAAAGTCGAAAAAACGCGTTTTGAACGCAATTGGACGACGTTTGTCAACCCGGCTTTTTGCCCTGCTTGGAAAAGCCCACTCAAAATGGTGGTATGAAACCGATCTCGTGGAATTCGATCCTAAGGGTGTTTTTTCGTTTCGCCCCGATGGGGAAAGTCGAAAAAACGCGTTTTGAACACAATTGGACGACGTTCGTCAACCCGGCTTTTTGCCCTGCTTGGAAAAGCCCACTGAAAATGGTGGTATGAAACCGATCTCGTGGAATTCGATCCTAAGGGTGTTTTTTCGTTTCGCCCCGATGGGGAAAGTCGAAAAAACGCGTTTTGAACGCAATTGGACGACGTTCGTCAACCCGGCTTTTTGCCCTGCTTGGAAAATCAACTGAAAATGGTGGTATGAAACCGACCACGTGGAATTCGATCCCAATGGTGTTGTTTCGTTTCGCCCCGATGGGGAAAGTCGAAAAAACGCGTTTTGAACGCAATTGGACGACGTTCGTCAACCCGGCTTTTTGCCCTGCTTGGAAAAGCCCACTGAAAATGGTGGTATGAAACCGATCTCGTGGAATTCGATCCTAAGGGTGTTTTTTCGTTTCGCCCCGATGGGGAAAGTCGAAAAAACGCGTTTTGAACGCAATTGGACGACGTTCGTCAACCCGGCTTTTTGCCCTGCTTGGAAAATCAACTGAAAATGGTGGTATGAAACCGACCACGTGGAATTCGATCCCAATGGTGTTGTTTCGTTTCGCCCCGATGGGGAAAGTCGAAAAAACGCGTTTTGAACGCAATTGGACGACGTTCGTCAACCCGGCTTTTTGCCCTGCTTGGAAAAGCCCACTGAAAATGGTGGTATGAAACCGATCTCGTGGAATTCGATCCTAAGGGTGTTTTTTCGTTTCGCCCCGATGGGGAAAGTCGAAAAAACGCGTTTTGAACGCAATTGGACGACGTTCGTCAACCCGGCTTTTTGCCCTGCTTGGAAAAGCCCACTGAAAATGGTGGTATGAAACCGACCACGTGGAATTCGATCCCAAGGGTGTTGTTTCGTTTCGCCCCGATGGGGAAAGTCGAAAAACGCGTTTTGAACGCAATTGGACGAAGTTCGTCAACCCGGCTTTTTGCCCTGCTTGGAAAAGCCCACTCAAAATGGTGGTATGAAACCGACCTCGTGGTATTCGATCCTAAGGGTGTTTTTTCGTTTCGCCCCGATGGGGAAAGTCGAAAAAACGCGTTTTGAACGCAATTGGACGACGTTCGTCAACCCGGCTTTTTGCCCTGCTTGGAAAACCCCACTGAAAATGGTGGTATGAAACCGACCACGTGGAATTCGATCCCAAGGGTGTTGTTTCGTTTCGCCCCGATGGGGAAAGTCGAAAAACGCGTTTTGAACGCAATTGGACGACGTTCGTCAACCCGGCTTTTTGCCCTGCTTGGAAAAGCCCACTCAAAATGGTGGTATGAAACCGATCTCGTGGAATTCGATCCGAAGGGTGTTGTTTCGTTTCGCCCCGATGGGGAAAGTCGAAAAAACGCGTTTTGAACGCAATTGGACGACGTTCGTCAACCCGGCTTTTTGCCCTGCTTAGAAAAGCCCACTGAAAATGGTGGTATGAAACCGATCTCGTGGAATTCGATCCTAACGTTTTTTTTTCGTTTCGCCCCGATGGGGAAAGTCGAAAAAACGCGTTTTGAACGCAATTGGACGACGTTCGTCAACCCGGCTTTTTGCCCTGCTTGGAAAAGCCCACTCAAAATGGTGGTATGAAACCGACCACGTGGAATTCGATCCCAAGGGTGTTGTTTCGTTTCGCCCCGATGGGGAAAGTCGAAAAAACGCGTTTTGAACGCAATTGGACGACGTTCGTCAACCCGGCTTTTTGCCCTGCTTGGAAAAGCCCACTCAAAATGGTGGTATGAAACCGACCACGTGGTATTCGATCCCAAGGGTGTTGTTTCGTTTCGCCCCGATGGGGAAAGTCGAAAAAACGCGTTTTGAACGCAATTGGACGACGTTCGTCAACCCGGCTTTTTGCCCTGCTTGGAAAAGCCCACTGAAAATGGTGGTATGAAACCGACCACGTGGAATTCGATCCCAAGGGTGTTGTTTCGTTTCGCCCCGATGGGGAAAGTCGAAAAACGCGTTTTGAACGCAATTGGACGAAGTTCGTCAACCCGGCTTTTTGCCCTGCTTGGAAAAGCCCACTCAAAATGGTGGTATGAAACCGACCTCGTGGTATTCGATCCTAAGGGTGTTTTTTCGTTTCGCCCCGATGGGGAAAGTCGAAAAAACGCGTTTTGAACGCAATTGGACGACGTTCGTCAACCCGGCTTTTTGCCCTGCTTGGAAAACCCCACTGAAAATGGTGGTATGAAACCGACCACGTGGAATTCGATCCCAAGGGTGTTGTTTCGTTTCGCCCCGATGGGGAAAGTCGAAAAACGCGTTTTGAACGCAATTGGACGACGTTCGTCAACCCGGCTTTTTGCCCTGCTTGGAAAAGCCCACTCAAAATGGTGGTATGAAACCGATCTCGTGGAATTCGATCCGAAGGGTGTTGTTTCGTTTCGCCCCGATGGGGAAAGTCGAAAAAACGCGTTTTGAACGCAATTGGACGACGTTCGTCAACCCGGCTTTTTGCCCTGCTTAGAAAAGCCCACTGAAAATGGTGGTATGAAACCGATCTCGTGGAATTCGATCCTAACGTTTTTTTTTCGTTTCGCCCCGATGGGGAAAGTCGAAAAAACGCGTTTTGAACGCAATTGGACGACGTTCGTCAACCCGGCTTTTTGCCCTGCTTGGAAAAGCCCACTCAAAATGGTGGTATGAAACCGACCACGTGGAATTCGATCCCAAGGGTGTTGTTTCGTTTCGCCCCGATGGGGAAAGTCGAAAAAACGCGTTTTGAACGCAATTGGACGACGTTCGTCAACCCGGCTTTTTGCCCTGCTTGGAAAAGCCCACTCAAAATGGTGGTATGAAACCGACCACGTGGTATTCGATCCCAAGGGTGTTGTTTCGTTTCGCCCCGATGGGGAAAGTCGAAAAACGCGTTTTGAACGCAATTTGACGACGTTCGTCAACCCGGCTTTTTGCCCTGCTTGGAAAAGCCCACTCAAAATGGTGGTATGAAACCGACCTCGTGGTATTCGATCCTAAGGGTGTTTTTTCGTTTCGCCCCGATGGGGAAAGTCGAAAAACGTGTTTTGAACGCAATTGGACGACGTTCGTCAACCCGGCTTTTTGCCCTGCTTGGAAAAGCCCACTGAAAATGGTGGTATGAAACCGACCTCGTGGTATTCGATCCTAAGGGTGTTTTTTCGTTTCGCCCCGATGGGGAAAGTCGAAAAAACGCGTTTTGAACGCAATTGGACGACGTTCGTCAACCCGGCTTTTTGCCCTGCTTGGAAAAGCCCACTCAAAATGGTGGTATGAAACCGATCTCGTGGTATTCGATCCTAAGGGTGTTTTTTCGTTTCGCCCCGATGGGGAAAGTCGAAAAAACGCGTTTTGAACGCAATTGGACGACGTTCGTCAACCCGGCTTTTTGCCCTGCTTGGAAAAGCCCACTCAAAATGGTGGTATGAAACCGACCACGTGGAATTCGATCCCAAGGGTGTTGTTTCGTTTCGCCCCGATGGGGAAAGTCGAAAAAACGCGTTTTGAACGCAATTGGACGACGTTCGTCAACCCGGCTTTTTGCCCTGCTTGGAAAAGCCCACTCAAAATGGTGGTATGAAACCGACCTCGTGGTATTCGATCCTAAGGGTGTTTTTTCGTTTCGCCCCGATGGGGAAAGTCGAAAAAACGCGTTTTGAACGCAATTGGACGACGTTCGTCAACCCGGCTGTTTGCCCTGCTTGGAAAGGCCCACTCAAAATGGTGGTATGAAACCGACCTCGTGGTATTCGATCCTAAGGGTGTTTTTTCGTTTCGCCCCGATGGGGAAAGTCGAAAAACGCGTTTTGAACGCAATTGGACGACGTTCGTAAACCCGGCTTTTTGCCCTGCTTGGAAAAGCCCACTCAAAATGGTGGTATGAAACCGACCACGTGGAATTCGATCCCAAGGGTGTTGTTTCGTTTCGCTTCGATGGGGAAAGTCGAAAAACGAGTTTTGAACGCAATTGGACGACGTTCGTCAACCCGGCTTTTTGCCCTGCTTGGAAAAGCCCACTGAAAATGGTGGTATGAAACCGACCTCGTGGTATTCGATCCTAAGGGTGTTTTTTCGTTTCGCCCCGATGGGGAAAGTCGAAAAAACGCGTTTTGAACGCAATTGGACGACGTTCGTCAACCCGGCTTTTTGCCCTGCTTGGAAAAGCCCACTCAAAATGGTGGTATGAAACCGATCTCGTGGAATTCGATCCTAAGGGTGTTTTTTCGTTTCGCCCCGATGGGGAAAGTCGAAAAAACGCGTTTTGAACGCAATTGGACGACGTTCGTCAACCCGGCTTTTTGCCCTGCTTGGAAAAGCCCACTCAAAATGGTGGTATGAAACCGACCTCGTGGTATTCGATCCTAAGGGTGTTTTTTCGTTTCGCCCCGATGGGGAAAGTCGAAAAAACGCGTTTTGAACGCAATTGGACGACGTTCGTCAACCCGGCTTTTTGCCCTGCTTGGAAAGGCCCACTCAAAATGGTGGTATGAAACCGACCTCGTGGTATTCGATCCTAAGGGTGTTTTTTCGTTTCGCCCCGATGGGGAAAGTCGAAAAACGCGTTTTGAACGCAATTGGACGACGTTCGTAAACCCGGCTTTTTGCCCTGCTTGGAAAAGCCCACTCAAAATGGTGGTATGAAACCGACCACGTGGAATTCGATCCCAAGGGTGTTGTTTCGTTTCGCTTCGATGGGGAAAGTCGAAAAACGAGTTTTGAACGCAATTGGACGACGTTCGTCAACCCGGCTTTTTGCCCTGCTTGGAAAAGCCCACTCAAAATGGTGGTATGAAACCGACCTCGTGGTATTCGATCCTAAGGGTGTTGTTTCGTTTCGCCCCGATGGGGAAAGTCGAAAAACGCGTTTTGAACGCAATTGGACGACGTTCGTCAACCCGGCTTTTTGCCCTGCTTGGAAAAGCCCACTCAAAATGGTGGTATGAAACCGACCTCGTGGTATTCGATCCTAAGGGTGTTTTTTCGTTTCGCCCCGATGGGGAAAGTCGAAAAAACGCGTTTTGAACGCAATTGGACGACGTTCGTCAACCCGGCTTTTTGCCCTGCTTGGAAAAGCCCACTCAAAATGGTGGTATGAAACCGATCTCGTGGAATTCGATCCTAAGGGTGTTTTTTCGTTTCGCCCCGATGGGGAAAGTCGAAAAAACGCGTTTTGAACGCAATTGGACGACGTTCGTCAACCCGGCTTTTTGCCCTGCTTGGAAAAGCCCACTCAAAATGGTGGTATGAAACCGACCACGTGGAATTCGATCCCAAGGGTGTTGTTTCGTTTCGCCCCGATGGGGAAAGTCGAAAAACGCGTTTTGAACGCAATTGGACGACGTTCGTCAACCCGGCTTTTTGCCCTGCTTGGAAAAGCCCACTCAAAATGGTGGTATGAAACCGACCTCGTGGTATTCGATCCTAAGGGTGTTTTTTCGTTTCTCCCCGATGGGGAAAGTCGAAAAAACGCGTTTTGAACGCAATTGGACGACGTTCGTCAACCCGGCTTTTTGCCCTGCTTGGAAAGGCCCACTCAAAATGGTGGTATGAAACCGACCTCGTGGTATTCGATCCTAAGGGTGTTTTTTCGTTTCGCCCCGATGGGGAAAGTCGAAAAAGGCGTTTTGAACGCAATTGGACGACGTTCGTAAACCCGGCTTTTTGCCCTGCTTGGAAAAGCCCACTCAAAATGGTGGTATGAAACCGACCACGTGGAATTCGATCCCAAGGGTGTTGTTTCGTTTCGCTTCGATGGGGAAAGTCGAAAAACGAGTTTTGAACGCAATTGGACGACGTTCGTCAACCCGGCTTTTTGCCCTGCTTGGAAAAGCCCACTCAAAATGGTGGTATGAAACCGACCTCGTGGTATTCGATCCTAAGGGTGTTGTTTCGTTTCGCCCCGATGGGGAAAGTCGAAAAACGCGTTTTGAACGCAATTGGATGACGTTCGTCAACCCGGGTTTTTGCCCTGCTTGGAAAAGCCCACTCAAAATGGTGGTATGAAACCGACCTCGTGGTATTCGATCCTAAGGGTGTTTTTTCGTTTCGCCCCGATGGGGAAAGTCGAAAAAACGCGTTTTGAACGCAATTGGACGACGTTCGTCAACCCGGCTTTTTGCCCTGCTTGGAAAAGCCCACTCAAAATGGTGGTATGAAACCGATCTCGTGGAATTCGATCCTAAGGGTGTTTTTTCGTTTCGCCCCGATGGGGAAAGTCGAAAAAACGCGTTTTGAACGCAATTGGACGACGTTCGTCAACCCGGCTTTTTGCCCTGCTTGGAAAAGCCCACTCAAAATGGTGGTATGAAACCGACCACGTGGAATTCGATCCCAAGGGTGTTGTTTCGTTTCGCCCCGATGGGGAAAGTCGAAAAACGCGTTTTGAACGCAATTGGACGACGTTCGTCAACCCGGCTTTTTGCCCTGCTTGGAAAAGCCCACTCAAAATGGTGGTATGAAACCGACCTCGTGGTATTCGATCCTAAGGGTGTTTTTTCGTTTCTCCCCGATGGGGAAAGTCGAAAAAACGCGTTTTGAACGCAATTGGACGACGTTCGTCAACCCGGCTTTTTGCCCTGCTTGGAAAGGCCCACTCAAAATGGTGGTATGAAACCGACCTCGTGGTATTCGATCCTAAGGGTGTTTTTTCGTTTCGCCCCGATGGGGAAAGTCGAAAAAGGCGTTTTGAACGCAATTGGACGACGTTCGTAAACCCGGCTTTTTGCCCTGCTTGGAAAAGCCCACTCAAAATGGTGGTATGAAACCGACCACGTGGAATTCGATCCCAAGGGTGTTGTTTCGTTTCGCTTCGATGGGGAAAGTCGAAAAACGAGTTTTGAACGCAATTGGACGACGTTCGTCAACCCGGCTTTTTGCCCTGCTTGGAAAAGCCCACTCAAAATGGTGGTATGAAACCGACCTCGTGGTATTCGATCCTAAGGGTGTTGTTTCGTTTCGCCCCGATGGGGAAAGTCGAAAAACGCGTTTTGAACGCAATTGGATGACGTTCGTCAACCCGGGTTTTTGCCCTGCTTGGAAAAGCCCACTCAAAATGGTGGTATGAAACCGACCTCGTGGTATTCGATCCTAAGGGTGTTTTTTCGTTTCGCCCCGATGGGGAAAGTCGAAAAAACGCGTTTTGAACGCAATTGGACGACGTTCGTCAACCCGGCTTTTTGCCCTGCTTGGAAAAGCCCACTCAAAATGGTGGTATGAAACCGATCTCGTGGAATTCGATCCTAAGGGTGTTTTTTCGTTTCGCCCCGATGGGGAAAGTCGAAAAAACGCGTTTTGAACGCAATTGGACGACGTTCGTCAACCCGGCTTTTTGCCCTGCTTGGAAAAGCCCACTCAAAATGGTGGTATGAAACCGACCACGTGGAATTCGATCCCAAGGGTGTTGTTTCGTTTCGCCCCGATGGGGAAAGTCGAAAAACGCGTTTTGAACGCAATTGGACGACGTTCGTCAACCCGGCTTTTTGCCCTGCTTGGAAAAGCCCACTCAAAATGGTGGTATGAAACCGATTTCGTGGAATTCGATCCTAAGGGTATTTTTTCGTTTCGCATCGATGGGGAAAATCGAAAAAACGCGTTTTGAACGCAATTGGACGACCTTCGTCAACCCGGCTTTTTGCCCTGCTTGGAAAAGCCCACTCAAAATGGTGGTATGAAACCGACCTCGTGGTATTCGATCCTAAGGGTGTTTTTTCGTTTCGCTCCGATGGGGAAAGTCGAAAAAACGCGTTTTGAACGCAATTGGACGACGTTCGTCAACCCGGCTTTTTGCCCTGCTTGGAAAGGCCCACTCAAAATGGTGGTATGAAACCGACCTCGTGGTATTCGATCCTAAGGGTGTTTTTTCGTTTCGCCCCGATGGGGAAAGTCGAAAAAACGCGTTTTGAACGCAATTGGACGACGTTCGTCAACCCGGCTGTTTGCCCTGCTTGGAAAAGCCCACTCAAAATGGTGGTATGAAACCGACCACGTGGAATTCGATCCCAAGGGTGTTGTTTCGTTTCGCCCCGATGGGGAAAGTCGAAAAACGCGTTTTGAACGCAATTGGACGACGTTCGTCAACCCGGCTTTTTGCCCTGCTTGGAAAAGCCCACTCAAAATGGTGGTATGAAACCGACCACGTGGAATTCGATCCCAAGGGTGTTGTTTCGTTTCGCCCCGATGGGGAAAGTCGAAAAACGCGTTTTGAACGCAATTGGACGACGTTCGTCAACCCGGCTTTTTGCCCTGCTTGGAAAAGCCCACTCAAAATGGTGGTATGAAACCGACCTCGTGGTATTCGATCCTAAGGGTGTTTTTTCGTTTCGCCCCGATGGGGAAAGTCGAAAAAACGCGTTTTGAACGCAATTGGACGACGTTCGTCAACCCGGCTTTTTGCCCTGCTTGGAAAAGCCCACTCAAAATGGTGGTATGAAACCGACCTCGTGGTATTCGATCCTAAGGGTGTTTTTTCGTTTCGCCCCGATGGGGAAAGTCGAAAAAACGCGTTTTGAACGCAATTGGACGACGTTCGTCAACCCGGCTGTTTGCCCTGCTTGGAAAAGCCCACTCAAAATGGTGGTATGAAACCGACCACGTGGAATTCGATCCCAAGGGTGTTGTTTCGTTTCGCCCCGATGGGGAAAGTCGAAAAACGCGTTTTGAACGCAATTGGACGACGTTCGTCAACCCGGCTTTTTGCCCTGCTTGGAAAAGCCCACTCAAAATGGTGGTATGAAACCGACCACGTGGAATTCGATCCCAAGGGTGTTGTTTCGTTTCGCCCCGATGGGGAAAGTCGAAAAACGCGTTTTGAACGCAATTGGACGACGTTCGTCAACCCGGCTTTTTGCCCTGCTTGGAAAAGCCCACTCAAAATGGTGGTATGAAACCGACCTCGTGGTATTCGATCCTAAGGGTGTTTTTTCGTTTCGCCCCGATGGGGAAAGTCGAAAAAACGCGTTTTGAACGCAATTGGACGACGTTCGTCAACCCGGCTTTTTGCCCTGCTTGGAAAAGCCCACTCAAAATGGTGGTATGAAACCGACCTCGTGGTATTCGATCCTAAGGGTGTTTTTTCGTTTCGCCCCGATGGGGAAAGTCGAAAAAACGCGTTTTGAACGCAATTGGACGACGTTCGTCAACCCGGCTTTTTGCCCTGCTTGGAAAAGCCCACTCAAAATGGTGGTATGAAACCGATCTCGTGGAATTCGATCCTAAGGGTGTTTTTTCGTTTCGCCCCGATGGGGAAAGTCGAAAAACGCGTTTTGAACGCAATTGGACGACGTTCGTAAACCCGGCTTTTTGCCCTGCTTGGAAAAGCCCACTCAAAATGGTGGTATGAAACCGACCTCGTGGTATTCGATCCTAAGGGTGTTTTTTGGTTTCGCCCCGATGGGGAAAGTCGAAAAAACGCGTTTTGAACGCAATTGGACGACGTTCGTCAACCCGGCTTTTTGCCCTGCTTGGAAAAGCCAACTCAAAATGGTGGTATGAAACCGATCTCGTGGAATTCGATCCTAAGGGTGTTTTTTCGTTTCGCCCCGATGGGGAAAGTCGAAAAAACGCGTTTTGAACGCAATTGGACGACGTTCGTCAACCCGGCTTTTTGCCCTGCTTGGAAAAGCCCACTGAAAATGGTGGTATGAAACCGACCACGTGGAATTCGATCCCAAGGGTGTTGATTCGTTTCGCCCCGATGGGGAAAGTCGAAAAACGCGTTTTGAACGCAATTGGACGACGTTCGTCAACCCGGCTTTTTGCCCTGCTTGGAAAAGCCCACTCAAAATGGTGGTATGAAACCGATCTCGTGGAATTCGATCCTAAGGGTGTTTTTTCGTTTCGCCCCGATGGGGAAAATCGAAAAAACGCGTTTTGAACGCAATTGGACGACCTTCGTCAACCCGGCTTTTTGCCCTGCTTGGAAAAGCCCACTCAAAATGGTGGTATGAAACCGACCTCGTGGTATTCGATCCTAAGGGTGTTTTTTCGTTTCGCTCCGATGGGGAAAGTCGAAAAAACGCGTTTTGAACGCAATTGGACGACGTTCGTCAACCCGGCTTTTTGCCCTGCTTGGAAAGGCCCACTCAAAATGGTGGTATGAAACCGACCTCGTGGTATTCGATCCTAAGGGTGTTTTTTCGTTTCGCCCCGATGGGGAAAGTCGAAAAAACGCGTTTTGAACGCAATTGGACGACGTTCGTCAACCCGGCTTTTTGCCCTGCTTGGAAAAGCCCACTCAAAATGGTGGTATGAAACCGACCACGTGGAATTCGATCCCAAGGGTGTTGTTTCGTTTCGCCCCGATGGGGAAAGTCGAAAAACGCGTTTTGAACGCAATTGGACGACGTTCGTCAACCCGGCTTTTTGCCCTGCTTGGAAAAGCCCACTCAAAATGGTGGTATGAAACCGACCACGTGGAATTCGATCCCAAGGGTGTTGTTTCGTTTCGCCCCGATGGGGAAAGTCGAAAAACGCGTTTTGAACGCAATTGGACGACGTTCGTCAACCCGGCTTTTTGCCCTGCTTGGAAAAGCCCACTCAAAATGGTGGTATGAAACCGACCTCGTGGTATTCGATCCTAAGGTGTTTTTTCGTTTCGCCCCGATGGGGAAAGTCGAAAAAACGCGTTTTGAACGCAATTGGACGACGTTCGTCAACCCGGCTTTTTGCCCTGCTTGGAAAAGCCCACTCAAAATGGTGGTATGAAACCGACCTCGTGGTATTCGATCCTAAGGGTGTTTTTTCGTTTCGCCCCGATGGGGAAAGTCGAAAAAACGCGTTTTGAACGCAATTGGACGACGTTCGTCAACCCGGCTTTTTGCCCTGCTTGGAAAAGCCCACTCAAAATGGTGGTATGAAACCGATCTCGTGGAATTCGATCCTAAGGGTGTTTTTTCGTTTCGCCCCGATGGGGAAAGTCGAAAAAACGCGTTTTGAACGCAATTGGACGACGTTCGTCAACCCGGCTTTTTGCCCTGCTTGGAAAAGCCCACTCAAAATGGTGGTATGAAACCGACCTCGTGGTATTCGATCCTAAGGGTGTTTTTTGGTTTCGCCCCGATGGGGAAAGTCGAAAAAACGCGTTTTGAACGCAATTGGACGACGTTCGTCAACCCGGCTTTTTGCCCTGCTTGGAAAAGCCAACTCAAAATGGTGGTATGAAACCGATCTCGTGGAATTCGATCCTAAGGGTGTTTTTTCGTTTCGCCCCGATGGGGAAAGTCGAAAAAACGCGTTTTGAACGCAATTGGACGACGTTCGTCAACCCGGCTTTTTGCCCTGCTTGGAAAAGCCCACTGAAAATGGTGGTATGAAACCGACCACGTGGAATTCGATCCCAAGGGTGTTGATTCGTTTCGCCCCGATGGGGAAAGTCGAAAAACGCGTTTTGAACGCAATTGGACGACGTTCGTCAACCCGGCTTTTTGCCCTGCTTGGAAAAGCCCACTCAAAATGGTGGTATGAAACCGATCTCGTGGAATTCGATCCTAAGGGTGTTTTTTCGTTTCGCCCCGATGGGGAAAATCGAAAAAACGCGTTTTGAACGCAATTGGACGACCTTCGTCAACCCGGCTTTTTGCCCTGCTTGGAAAAGCCCACTCAAAATGGTGGTATGAAACCGACCTCGTGGTATTCGATCCTAAGGGTGTTTTTTCGTTTCGCTCCGATGGGGAAAGTCGAAAAAACGCGTTTTGAACGCAATTGGACGACGTTCGTCAACCCGGCTTTTTGCCCTGCTTGGAAAGGCCCACTCAAAATGGTGGTATGAAACCGACCTCGTGGTATTCGATCCTAAGGGTGTTTTTTCGTTTCGCCCCGATGGGGAAAGTCGAAAAAACGCGTTTTGAACGCAATTGGACGACGTTCGTCAACCCGGCTTTTTGCCCTGCTTGGAAAAGCCCACTCAAAATGGTGGTATGAAACCGACCACGTGGAATTCGATCCCAAGGGTGTTGTTTCGTTTCGCCCCGATGGGGAAAGTCGAAAAACGCGTTTTGAACGCAATTGGACGACGTTCGTCAACCCGGCTTTTTGCCCTGCTTGGAAAAGCCCACTCAAAATGGTGGTATGAAACCGACCACGTGGAATTCGATCCCAAGGGTGTTGTTTCGTTTCGCCCCGATGGGGAAAGTCGAAAAACGCGTTTTGAACGCAATTGGACGACGTTCGTCAACCCGGCTTTTTGCCCTGCTTGGAAAAGCCCACTCAAAATGGTGGTATGAAACCGACCTCGTGGTATTCGATCCTAAGGTGTTTTTTCGTTTCGCCCCGATGGGGAAAGTCGAAAAAACGCGTTTTGAACGCAATTGGACGACGTTCGTCAACCCGGCTTTTTGCCCTGCTTGGAAAAGCCCACTCAAAATGGTGGTATGAAACCGACCTCGTGGTATTCGATCCTAAGGGTGTTTTTTCGTTTCGCCCCGATGGGGAAAGTCGAAAAAACGCGTTTTGAACGCAATTGGACGACGTTCGTCAACCCGGCTTTTTGCCCTGCTTGGAAAAGCCCACTCAAAATGGTGGTATGAAACCGATCTCGTGGAATTCGATCCTAAGGGTGTTTTTTCGTTTCGCCCCGATGGGGAAAGTCGAAAAAACGCGTTTTGAACGCAATTGGACGACGTTCGTCAACCCGGCTTTTTGCCCTGCTTGGAAAAGCCCACTCAAAATGGTGCTATGAAACCGACCACGTGGAATTCGATCCCATGGGTGTTGTTTCGTTTCGCCCCGATGGGGAAAGTCGAAAAACGCGTTTTGAACGCAATTGGACGACGTTCGTCAACCCGGCTTTTTGCCCTGCTTGGAAAAGCCCACTCAAAATGGTGGTATGAAACCGACCTCGTGGTATTCGATCCTAAGGGTGTTTTTTCGTTTCGCCCCGATGGGGAAAGTCGAAAAAACGCGTTTTGAACGCAATTGGACGACGTTCGTCAACCCGGCTTTTTGCCCTGCTTGGAAAGGCCCACTCAAAATGGTGGTATGAAACCGACCTCGTGGTATTCGATCCTAAGGGTGTTTTTTCGTTTCGCCCCGATGGGGAAAGTCGAAAAAACGCGTTTTGAACGCAATTGGACGACGTTCGTCAACCCGGCTTTTTGCCCTGCTTGGAAAAGCCCACTCAAAATGGTGGTATGAAACCGACCTCGTGGTATTCGATCCTAAGGGTGTTTTTTCGTTTCGCCCCGATGGGGAAAGTCGAAAAAACGCATTTTGAACGCAATTGGATGAGGTTCGTCAACCCGGCTTTTTGCCCTGCTTGGAAAAGCCCACTCAAAATGGTGGTATGAAACCGACCACGTGGAATTCGATCCCAAGGGTGTTGTTTCGTTTCGCCCCGATGGGGAAAGTCGAAAAACGCGTTTTGAACGCAATTGGACGACTTTCGTCAACCCGGCTTTTTGCCCTGCTTGGAAAAGCCCACTCAAAATGGTGGTATGAAACCGACCTCGTGGTATTCGATCCTAAGGGTGTTTTTTCGTTTCGCCCCGATGGGGAAAGTCGAAAAAACGCGTTTTGAACGCAATTGGACGACGTTCGTCAACCCGGCTTTTTGCCCTGCTTGGAAAAGCCCACTCAAAATGGTGGTATGAAACCGACCACGTGGAATTCGATCCCAAGGGTGTTGTTTCGTTTCGCCCCGATGGGGAAAGTCGAAAAACGCGTTTTGAACGAAAATGGACGACGTTCGTCAACCCGGCTTTTTGCCCTGCTTGGAAAAGCCCACTCAAAATGGTGGTATGAAACCGACCTCGTGGTATTCGATCCTAAGGGTGTTTTTTCGTTTCGCCCCGATGGGGAAAGTCGAAAAAACGCGTTTTGAACGCAATTGGACGACGTTCGTCAACCCGGCTTTTTGCCCTGCTTGGAAAAGCCCACTCAAAATGGTGGTATGAAACCGACCACGTGGAATTCGATCCCAAGGGTGTTGTTTCGTTTCGCCCCGATGGGGAAAGTCGAAAAACGCGTTTTGAACGCAATTGGACGACGTTCGTCAACCCGGCTTTTTGCCCTGCTTGGAAAAGCCCACTCAAAATGGTGGTATGAAACCGACCTCGTGGTATTCGATCCTAAGGGTGTTTTTTCGTTTCGCCCCGATGGGGAAAGTCGAAAAAACGCGTTTTGAACGCAATTGGACGACGTTCGTCAACCCGGCTTTTTGCCCTGCTTGGAAAAGCCCACTCAAAATGGTGGTATGAAACCGACCACGTGGAATTCGATCCCAAGGGTGTTGTTTCGTTTCGCCCCGATGGGGAAAGTCGAAAAACGCGTTTTGAACGCAATTGGACGACGTTCGTCAACCCGGCTTTTTGCCCTGCTTGGAAAAGCCCACTTAAAATGGTGGTATGAAACCGACCACGTGGAATTCGATCCCAAGGGTGTTGTTTCGTTTCGCCCCGATGGGGAAAGTCGAAAAACGCGTTTTGAACGCAATTGGACGACGTTCGACAACCCGGCTTTTTGCCCTGCTTGGAAAAGCCCACTCAAAATGGTGGTATGAAACCGACCTCGTGGTATTCGATCCTAAGGGTGTTTTTTCGTTTCTCCCCATGGGGAAAGTCGAAAAAACGCGTTTTGAACGCAATTGGACGACGTTCGTCAACCCGGCTTTTTGCCCTGCTTGGAAAAGCCCACTCAAAATGGTGGTATGAAACCGACCTCGTGGTATTCGATCCTAAGGGTGTCTTTTCGTTTCGCCCCGATGGGGAAAGTCGAAAAAACGCGTTTTGAACGCAATTGGACGACGTTCGTCAACCCGGCTTTTTGCCCTGCTTGGAAAAGCCCACTCAAAATGGTGGTATGAAACCGACCACGTGGAATTCGATCCCAAGGGTGTTGTTTCGTTTCGCCCCGATGGGGAAAGTCGAAAAACGCGTTTTGAACGCAATTGGACGACGTTCGTCAACCCGGCTTTTTGCCCTGCTTGGAAAAGCCCACTCAAAATGGTGGTATGAAACCGACCACGTGGAATTCGATCCCAAGGGTGTTGTTTCGTTTCGCCCCGATGGGGAAAGTCGAAAAACGCGTTTTGAACGCAATTGGACGACGTTTGTCAACCCGGCTTTTAGCCCTGCTTGGAAAAGCCCACTCAAAATGGTGGTATGAAACCGACCTCGTGGTATTCGATCCTAAGGGTGTTTTTTCGTTTCTCCCGATGGGGAAAGTCGAAAAAACGCGTTTTGAACGCAATTGGACGACGTTCGTCAACCCGGCTTTTTGCCCTGCTTGGAAAAGCCCACTCAAAATGGTGGTATGAAACCGACCTCGTGGTATTCGATCCTAAGGGTGTTTTTTCGTTTCGCCCCGATGGGGAAAGTCGAAAAAACGCGTTTTGAACGCAATTGGACGACGTTCGTCAACCCGGCTTTTTGCCCTGCTTGGAAAAGCCCACTCAAAATGGTGGTATGAAACCGACCACGTGGAATTCGATCCCAAGGGTGTTGTTTCGTTTCGCCCCGATGGGGAAAGTCGAAAAACGCGTTTTGAACGCAATTGGACGACGTTCGTCAACCCGGCTTTTTGCCCTGCTTGGAAAAGCCCACTCAAAATGGTGGTATGAAACCGACCACGTGGAATTCGATCCCAAGGGTGTTGTTTCGTTTCGCCCCGATGGGGAAAGTCGAAAAACGCGTTTTGAACGCAATTGGACGACGTTCGTCAACCCGGCTTTTTGCCCTGCTTGGAAAAGCCCACTCAAAATGGTGGTATGAAACCGACCTCGTGGTATTCGATCCTAAGGGTATTTTTTCGTTTCGCCCCGATGGGGAAAGTCGAAAAAACGCGTTTTGAACGCAATTGGACGACGTTCGTCAACCCGGCTTTTTGCCCTGCTTGGAAAAGCCCACTCAAAATGGTGGTATGAAACCGACCTCGTGGTATTCGATCCTAAGGGTGTTTTTTCGTTTCGCCCCGATGGGGAAAGTCGAAAAAACGCGTTTTGAACGCAATTGGACGACGTTCGTCAACCCGGCTTTTTGCCCTGCTTGGAAAAGCCCACTCAAAATGGTGGTATGAAACCGACCACGTGGAATTCGATCCCAAGGGTGTTGTTTCGTTTCGCCCCGATGGGGAAAGTCGAAAAAACGCGTTTTGAACGCAATTGGACGACGTTCGTCAACCCGGCTTTTTGCCCTGCTTGGAAAAGCCCACTCAAAATGGTGGTATGAAACCGACCTCGTGGTATTCGATCCTAAGGGTGTTTTTTCGTTTCGCCCCGATGGGGAAAGTCGAAAAAACGCGTTTTGAACGCAATTGGACGACGTTCGTCAACCCGGCTTTTTGCCCTGCTTGGAAAAGCCCACTCAAAATGGTGGTATGAAACCGACCACGTGGAATTCGATCCCAAGGGTGTTGTTTCGTTTCGCCCCGATGGGGAAAGTCGAAAAACGCGTTTTGAACGCAATTGGACGACGTTCGTCAACCCGGCTTTTTGCCCTGCTTGGAAAAGCCCACTCAAAATGGTGGTATGAAACCGACCTCGTGGTATTCGATCCTAAGGGTGTTTTTTCGTTTCGCCCCGATGGGGAAAGTCGAAAAAACGCGTTTTGAACGCAATTGGACGACGTTCGTCAACCCGGCTTTTTGCCCTGCTTGGAAAAGCCCACTAAAAATGGTGGTATGAAACCGACCACGTGGAATTCGATCCCAAGGGTGTTGTTTCGTTTCGCCCCGATGGGGAAAGTCAAAACACGCCTTTTGAACGCAATTGGACGACGTTCGTCAACCCGGCTTTTTGCCCTGCTTGGAAAAGCCCACTCAAAATGGTGGTATGAAACCGACCACGTGGAATTCGATCCCAAGGGTGTTGTTTCGTTTCGCCCCGATGGGGAAAGTCGAAACACGCGTTTTGAACGCAATTGGACTACGTTCGTCAACCCGGCTTTTTGCCCTGCTTGGAAAAGCCCACTCAAAATGGTGGTATGAAACCGACCTCGTGGTATTCGATCCTAAGGGTGTTTTTTCGTTTCTCCCGATGGGGAAAGTCGAAAAAACGCGTTTTGAACGCAATTGGACGACGTTCGTCAACCCGTCTTTTTGCCCTGCTTGAAAAAGCCCACTCAAAATGGTGGTATGAAACCGACCTCGTGGTATTCGATCCTAAGGGTGTTTTTTCGTTTCGCCCCGATGGGGAAAGTCGAAAAAACGCGTTTTGAACGCAATTGGACGACGTTCGTCAACCCGGCTTTTTGCCCTGCTTGGAAAAGCCCACTCAAAATGGTGGTATGAAACCGACCACGTGGAATTCGATCCCAAGGGTGTTGTTTCGTTTCGCCCCGATGGGCAAAGTCGAAAAACGCGTTTTGAACGCAATTGGACGACGTTCGTCAACCCGGCTTTTTGCCCTGCTTGGAAAAGCCCACTCAAAATGGTGGTATGAAACCGACCACGTGGAATTCGATCCCAAGGGTGTTGTTTCGTTTCGCCCCGATGGGGAAAGTCGAAAAACGCGTTTTGAACGCAACTGGACGACGTTCGTCAACCCGGCTTTTTGCCCTGCTTGGAAAAGCCCACTCAAAATGGTGGTATGAAACCGACCTCGTGGTATTCGATCCTAAGGGTGTTTTTTCGTTTCCCCCGATGGGGAAAGGCGAAAAACGCGTTTTGAACGCAATTGGACGACGTTCGTCAACCCGGCTTTTTGCCCTGCTTGGAAAAGCCCACTCAAAATGGTGGTATGAAACCGACCACGTGGAATTCGATCCCAAGGGTGTTGTTTCGTTTCGCCCCGATGGGGAAACTCGAAAAACGCGTTTTGAACGCAATTGGACGACGTTCGTCAACCCGGCTTTTTGCCCTGCTTCGAAAAGCCCACTCAAAATGGTGGTATGAAACCGACCTCGTGGTATTCGATCCTAAGGGTGTTTTTTCGTTTCGCCCCGATGGGGAAAGTCGAAAAAACGCGTTTTGAACGCAATTGGACGACGTTCGTCAACCCGGCTTTTTGCCCTGCTTGGAAAAGCCCACTCAAAATGGTGGTATGAAACCGACCACGTGGAATTCGATCCCAAGGGTGTTGTTTCGTTTCGCCCCGATGGGGAAAGTCGAAAAACACGTTTTGAACGCAATTGGACGACGTTCGTCAACTCGGCTTTTTGCCCTGCTTGGAAAAGCCCACTCAAAATGGTGGTATGAAACCGACCTCGTGGTATTCGATCCTAAGGGTGTTTTTTCGTTTCGCCCCGATGGGGAAAGTCGAAAAAACGCGTTTTGAACGCAATTGGACGACGTTCGTCAACCCGGCTTTTTGCCCTGCTTGGAAAAGCCCACTCAAAATGGTGGTATGAAACCGACCACGTGGAATTCGATCCCAAGGGTGTTGTTTCGTTTCGCCCCGATGGGGAAAGTCGAAAAACGCGTTTTGAACGCAATTGGACGACGTTCGTCAACCCGGCTTTTTGCCCTGCTTGGAAAAGCCCACTCAAAATGGTGGTATGAAACCGACCTCGTGGTATTCGATCCTAAGGGTGTTTTTTCGTTTCGCCCCGATGGGGAAAGTCGAAAAAACGCGTTTTGAACGCAATTGGACGACGTTCGTCAACCCGGCTTTTTGCCCTGCTTGGAAAAGCCCACTCAAAATGGTGGTATGAAACCGACCACGTGGAATTCGATCCCAAGGGTGTTGTTTCGTTTCGCCCCGATGGGGAAAGTCGAAACACGCCTTTTGAACGCAATTGGACGACGTTCGTCAACCCGGCTTTTTGCCCTGCTTGGAAAAGCCCACTCAAAATGGTGGTATGAAACCGACCACGTGGAATTCGATCCCAAGGGTGTTGTTTCGTTTCGCCCCGATGGGGAAAGTCGAAACACGCGTTTTGAACGCAATTGGACGACGTTCGTCAACCCGGCTTTTTGCCCTGCTTGGAAAAGCCCACTCAAAATGGTGGTATGAAACCGACCTCGTGGTATTCGATCCTAAGGGTGTTTTTTCGTTTCTCCCGATGGGGAAAGTCGAAAAAACGCGTTTTGAACGCAATTGGACGACGTTCGTCAACCCGTCTTTTTGCCCTGCTTGAAAAAGCCCACTCAAAATGGTGGTATGAAACCGACCTCGTGGTATTCGATCCTAAGGGTGTTTTTTCGTTTCGCCCCGATGGGGAAAGTCGAAAAAACGCGTTTTGAACGCAATTGGACGACGTTCGTCAACCCGGCTTTTTGCCCTGCTTGGAAAAGCCCACTCAAAATGGTGGTATGAAACCGACCACGTGGAATTCGATCCCAAGGGTGTTGTTTCGTTTCGCCCCGATGGGCAAAGTCGAAAAACGCGTTTTGAACGCAATTGGACGACGTTCGTCAACCCGGCTTTTTGCCCTGCTTGGAAAAGCCCACTCAAAATGGTGGTATGAAACCGACCACGTGGAATTCGATCCCAAGGGTGTTGTTTCGTTTCGCCCCGATGGGGAAAGTCGAAAAACACGTTTTGAACGCAATTGGACGACGTTCGTCAACTCGGCTTTTTGCCCTGCTTGGAAAAGCCCACTCAAAATGGTGGTATGAAACCGACCTCGTGGTATTCGATCCTAAGGGTGTTTTTTCGTTTCCCCCGATGGGGAAAGGCGAAAAACGCGTTTTGAACGCAATTGGACGACGTTCGTCAACCCGGCTTTTTGCCCTGCTTGGAAAAGCCCACTCAAAATGGTGGTATGAAACCGACCACGTGGAATTCGATCCCAAGGGTGTTGTTTCGTTTCGCCCCGATGGGGAAAGTCGAAAAACGCGTTTTGAACGCAATTGGACGACGTTCGTCAACCCGGCTTTTTGCCCTGCTTCGAAAAGCCCACTCAAAATGGTGGTATGAAACCGACCTCGTGGTATTCGATCCTAAGGGTGTTTTTTCGTTTCGCCCCGATGGGGAAAGTCGAAAAAACGCGTTTTGAACGCAATTGGACGACGTTCGTCAACCCGGCTTTTTGCCCTGCTTGGAAAAGCCCACTCAAAATGGTGGTATGAAACCGACCACGTGGAATTCGATCCCAAGGGTGTTGTTTCGTTTCGCCCCGATGGGGAAAGTCGAAACACGCCTTTTGAACGCAATTGGACGACGTTCGTCAACCCGGCTTTTTGCCCTGCTTGGAAAAGCCCACTCAAAATGGTGGTATGAAACCGACCACGTGGAATTCGATCCCAAGGGTGTTGTTTCGTTTCGCCCCGATGGGGAAAGTCGAAACACGCGTTTTGAACGCAATTGGACGACGTTCGTCAACCCGGCTTTTTGCCCTGCTTGGAAAAGCCCACTCAAAATGGTGGTATGAAACCGACCTCGTGGTATTCGATCCTAAGGGTGTTTTTTCGTTTCTCCCGATGGGGAAAGTCGAAAAAACGCGTTTTGAACGCAATTGGACGACGTTCGTCAACCCGTCTTTTTGCCCTGCTTGAAAAAGCCCACTCAAAATGGTGGTATGAAACCGACCTCGTGGTATTCGATCCTAAGGGTGTTTTTTCGTTTCGCCCCGATGGGGAAAGTCGAAAAAACGCGTTTTGAACGCAATTGGACGACGTTCGTCAACCCGGCTTTTTGCCCTGCTTGGAAAAGCCCACTCAAAATGGTGGTATGAAACCGACCACGTGGAATTCGATCCCAAGGGTGTTGTTTCGTTTCGCCCCGATGGGGAAAGTCGAAAAACGCGTTTTGAACGCAATTGGACGACGTTCGTCAACCCGGCCTTTTGCCCTGCTTGGAAAAGCCCACTCAAAATGGTGGTATGAAACCGACCACGTGGAATTCGATCCCAAGGGTGTTGTTTCGTTTCGCCCCGATGGGGAAAGTCGAAAAACGCGTTTTGAACGCAACTGGACGACGTTCGTCAACCCGGCTTTTTGCCCTGCTTGGAAAAGCCCACTCAAAATGGTGGTATGAAACCGACCTCGTGGTATTCGATCCTAAGGGTGTTTTTTCGTTTCCCCCGATGGGGAAAGGCGAAAAACGCGTTTTGAACGCAATTGGACGACGTTCGTCAACCCGGCTTTTTGCCCTGCTTGGAAAAGCCCACTCAAAATGGTGGTATGAAACCGACCACGTGGAATTCGATCCCAAGGGTGTTGTTTCGTTTCGCCCCGATGGGGAAAGTCGAAAAACGCGTTTTGAACGCAATTGGACGACGTTCGTCAACCCGGCTTTTTGCCCTGCTTCGAAAAGCCCACTCAAAATGGTGGTATGAAACCGACCTCGTGGTATTCGATCCTAAGGGTGTTTTTTCGTTTCGCCCCGATGGGGAAAGTCGAAAAAACGCGTTTTGAACGCAATTGGACGACGTTCGTCAACCCGGCTTTTTGCCCTGCTTGGAAAAGCCCACTCAAAATGGTGGTATGAAACCGACCACGTGGAATTCGATCCCAAGGGTGTTGTTTCGTTTCGCCCCGATGGGGAAAGTCGAAAAACACGTTTTGAACGCAATTGGACGACGTTCGTCAACTCGGCTTTTTGCCCTGCTTGGAAAAGCCCACTCAAAATGGTGGTATGAAACCGACCTCGTGGTATTCGATCCTAAGGGTGTTTTTTCGTTTCGCCCCGATGGGGAAAGTCGAAAAAACGCGTTTTGAACGCAATTGGACGACGTTCGTCAACCCGGCTTTTTGCCCTGCTTGGAAAAGCCCACTCAAAATGGTGGTATGAAACCGACCACGTGGAATTCGATCCCAAGGGTGTTGTTTCGTTTCGCCCCGATGGGGAAAGTCGAAAAACGCGTTTTGAACGCAATTGGACGACGTTCGTCAACCCGGCTTTTTGCCCTGCTTGGAAAAGCCCACTCAAAATGGTGGTATGAAACCGACCACGTGGAATTCGATCCCAAGGGTGTTGTTTCGTTTCGCCCCGATGGGGAAAGTCGAAAAACGCGTTTTGAACGCAATTGGACGACGTTCGTCAACCCGGCTTTTTGCCCTGCTTGGAAAAGCCCACTCAAAATGGTGGTATGAAACCGACCTCGTGGTATTCGATCCTAAGGGTGTTTTTTCGTTTCTCCCGATGGGGAAAGTCGAAAAAACGCGTTTTGAACGCAATTGGACGACGTTCGTCAACCCGGCTTTTTGCCCTGCTTTGAAAAGCCCACTCAAAATGGTGGTATGAAACCGACCTCGTGGTATTCGATCCTAAGGGTGTTTTTTCGTTTCGCCCCGATGGGGAAAGTCGAAAAAACGCGTTTTGAACGCAATTGGACGACGTTCGTCAACCCGGCTTTTTGCCCTGCTTGGAAAAGCCCACTCAAAATGGTGGTATGAAACCGACCACGTGGAATTCGATCCCAAGGGTGTTGTTTCGTTTCGCCCCGATGGGGAAAGTCGAAAAACGCGTTTTGAACGCAATTGGACGACGTAAGTCAACCGGGCTTTTTGCCCTGCTTGAAAAAGCCCACTCAAAATGGTGGTATGAAACCGACCACGTGGAATTCGATCCCAAGGGTGTTGTTTCGTTTCGCCCCGATGGGGAAAGTCGAAAAACGCGTTTTGAACGCAATTGGACGACGTTCGTCAACCCGGCTTTTTGCCCTGCTTGAAAAGCCCACTCAAAATGGTGGTATGAAACCGACCTCGTGGTATTCGATCCTAAGGGTGTTTTTTCGTTTCCCCCGATGGGGAAAGTCGAAAAACGCGTTTTGAACGCAATTGGACGACGTTCGTCAACCCGGCTTTTTGCCCTGCTTGGAAAAGCCCACTCAAAATGGTGGTATGAAACCGACCACGTGGAATTCGATCCCAAGGGTGTTGTTTCGTTTCGCCCCGATGGGGAAAGTCGAAAAACGCGTTTTGAACGCAATTGGACGACGTTCGTCAACCCGGCTTTTTGCCCTGCTTGGAAAAGCCCACTCAAAATGGTGGTATGAAACCGACCTCGTGGTATTCGATCCTAAGGGTGTTTTTTCGTTTCGCCCCGATGGGGAAAGTCGAAAAAACGCGTTTTGAACGCAATTGGACGACGTTCGTCAACCCGGCTTTTTGCCCTGCTTGGAAAAGCCCACTCAAAATGGTGGTATGAAACCGACCACGTGGAATTCGATCCCAAGGGTGTTGTTTCGTTTCGCCCCGATGGGGAAAGTCGAAAAACGCGTTTTGAACGCAATTGGACGACGTTCGTCAACCCGGCTTTTTGCCCTGCTTGGAAAAGCCCACTCAAAATGGTGGTATGAAACCGACCTCGTGGTATTCGATCCTAAGGGTGTTTTTTCGTTTCGCCCCGATGGGGAAAGTCGAAAAAACGCGTTTTGAACGCAATTGGACGACGTTCGTCAACCCGGCTTTTTGCCCTGCTTGGAAAAGCCCACTCAAAATGGTGGTATGAAACCGACCTCGTGGTATTCGATCCTAAGGGTGTTGTTTCGTTTCGCTCCGATGGGGAAAGTCGAAAAACGCGTTTTGAACGCAATTGGACGACGTTCGTCAACCCGGCTTTTTGCCCTGCTTGGAAAAGCCCACTCAAAATGGTGGTATGAAACCGACCACGTGGAATTCGATCCCAAGGGTGTTGTTTCGTTTCGCCCCGATGGGGAAAGTCGAAAAACGCGTTTTGAACGCAATTGGACGACGTTCGTCAACCCGGCTTTTTGCCCTGCTTGAAAAGCCCACTCAAAATGGTGGTATGAAACCGACCTCGTGGTATTCGATCCTAAGGGTGTTTTTTCGTTTCCCCCGATGGGGAAAGTCGAAAAACGCGTTTTGAACGCAATTGGACGACGTTCGTCAACCCGGCTTTTTGCCCTGCTTGGAAAAGCCCACTCAAAATGGTGGTATGAAACCGACCACGTGGAATTCGATCCCAAGGGTGTTGTTTCGTTTCGCCCCGATGGGGAAAGTCGAAAAACGCGTTTTGAACGCAATTGGACGACGTTCGTCAACCCGGCTTTTTGCCCTGCTTGGAAAAGCCCACTCAAAATGGTGGTATGAAACCGACCTCGTGGTATTCGATCCTAAGGGTGTTTTTTCGTTTCGCCCCGATGGGGAAAGTCGAAAAAACGCGTTTTGAACGCAATTGGACGACGTTCGTCAACCCGGCTTTTTGCCCTGCTTGGAAAAGCCCACTCAAAATGGTGGTATGAAACCGACCACGTGGAATTCGATCCCAAGGGTGTTGTTTCGTTTCGCCCCGATGGGGAAAGTCGAAAAACGCGTTTTGAACGCAATTGGACGACGTTCGTCAACCCGGCTTTTTGCCCTGCTTGGAAAAGCCCACTCAAAATGGTGGTATGAAACCGACCTCGTGGTATTCGATCCTAAGGGTGTTTTTTCGTTTCGCCCCGATGGGGAAAGTCGAAAAAACGCGTTTTGAACGCAATTGGACGACGTTCGTCAACCCGGCTTTTTGCCCTGCTTGGAAAAGCCCACTCAAAATGGTGGTATGAAACCGACCTCGTGGTATTCGATCCTAAGGGTGTTGTTTCGTTTCGCTCCGATGGGGAAAGTCGAAAAACGCGTTTTGAACGCAATTGGACGACGTTCGTCAACCCGGCTTTTTGCCCTGCTTGGAAAAGCCCACTCAAAATGGTGGTATGAAACCGACCACGTGGTATTCGATCCTAAGGGTGTTTTTTCGTTTCGCCCCGATGGGGAAAGTCGAAAAAACGCGTTTTGAACGCAATTGGACGACGTTCGTCAACCCGGCTTTTTGCCCTGCTTGGAAAAGCCCACTCAAAATGGTGGTATGAAACCGACCTCGTGGTATTCGATCCTAAGGGTGTTTTTTCGTTTCGCCCCGATGGGGAAAGTCGAAAAAACGCGTTTTGAACGCAATTGGACGACGTTCGTCAACCCGGCTTTTTGCCCTGCTTGGAAAAGCCCACTCAAAATGGTGGTATGAAACCGACCTCGTGGTATTCGATCCTAAGGGTGTTGTTTCGTTTCGCTCCGATGGGGAAAGTCGAAAAACGCGTTTTGAACGCAATTGGACGACGTTCGTCAACCCGGCTTTTTGCCCTGCTTGGAAAAGCCCACTCAAAATGGTGGTATGAAACCGACCACGTGGTATTCGATCCTAAGGGTGTTTTTTCGTTTCGCCCCGATGGCGAAAGTCGAAAAAACTTGTTTTGAACGCAATTGGACGACGTTCGTCAACCCGGCTTTTTTCCCTGCTTGGAAAAGCCCACTCAAAATGGTGGTATGAAACCGACCTCGTGGTATTCGATCCTAAGGGTGTTTTTTCGTTTCGCCCCGATGGGGAAAGTCGAAAAAACGCGTTTTGAACGCAATTGGACGACGTTCGTCAACCCGGCTTTTTGCCCTGCTTGGAAAAGCCCACTCAAAATGGTGGTATGAAACCGAGCACGTGGAATTCGATCCCAAGGGTGTTTTTTCGTTTCCCCCGATGGGGAAAGTCGAAAAACGCGTTTTGAACGCAATTGGACGACGTTCGTCAACCCGGCTTTTTGCCCTGCTTGGAAAAGCCCACTCAAAATGGTGGTATGAAACCGACCACGTGGAATTCGATCCCAAGGGTGTTGTTTCGTTTCGCCCCGATGGGGAAAGTCGAAAAACGCGTTTTGAACGCAATTGGACGACGTTCGTCAACCCGGCTTTTTGCCCTGCTTGGAAAAGCCCACTCAAAATGGTGGTATGAAACCGACCTCGTGGTATTCGATCCTAAGGGTGTTTTTTCGTTTCGCCCCGATGGGGAAAGTCGAAAAAACGCGTTTTGAACGCAATTGGACGACGTTCGTCAACCCGGCCTTTTGCCCTGCTTGGAAAAGCCCACTCAAAATGGTGGTATGAAACCGACCACGTGGAATTCGATCCCAAGGGTGTTGTTTCGTTTCGCCCCGATGGGGAAAGTCGAAAAACGCGTTTTGAACGCAATTGGACGACGTTCGTCAACCCGGCTTTTTGCCCTGCTTGGAAAAGCCCACTCAAAATGGTGGTATGAAACCGACCACGTGGAATTCGATCCCAAGGGTGTTTTTTCGTTTCGCCCCGATGGGGAAAGTCGAAAAAACGCGTTTTGAACGCAATTGGACGACGTTCGTCAACCCGGCTTTTTGCCCTGCTTGGAAAAGCCCACTCAAAATGGTGGTATGAAACCGACCTCGTGGTATTCGATCCCAAGGGTGTTGTTTCGTTTCGCCCCGATGGGGAAAGTCGAAAAAACGCGTTTTGAACGCAATTGGACGACGTTCGTCAACCCGGCTTTTTGCCCTGCTTGGAAAAGCCCACTCAAAATGGTGGTATGAAACCGACCTCGTGGTATTCGATCCTAAGGGTGTTTTTTCGTTTCGCCCCAATGGGGAAAGTCGAAAAAACGCGTTTCGAACGCAATTGGACGACGTTCGTCAACCAGGCTTTTTGCCCTGCTTGGAAAAGCCCACTCAAAATGGTGGTATGAAACCGACCACGTGGAATTCGATCCCAAGGGTGTTGTTTCGTTTCGCCCCGATGGGGAAAGTCGAAAAACGCGTTTTGAACGCAATTGGACGACGTTCGTCAACCTGGCTTTTTGCCCTGCTTGGAAAAGCCCACTCAAAATGGTGGTATGAAACCGACCACGTGGAATTCGATCCCAAGGGTGTTGTTTAGTTTCGCCAAGATGGGGAAAGTCGAAAAACGCGTTTTGAACGCAATTGGACGATGTTCGTCAACCCGGCTTTTTGCCCTGATTGGAAAAGCCCACTCAAAATGGTGGTATGAAACCGACCTCGTGGTATTCGATCCAAAGGGTGTTTTTTCGTTTCTCCCGATGGGGAAAGTCGAAAAAACGCGTTTTGAACGCAATTGGACGACGTTCGTCAACCCGGCTTTTTGCCCTGCTTGGAAAAGCCCACTCAAAATGGTGGTATGAAACCGACCACGTGGAATTCGATCCCAAGGGTGTTGTTTCGTTTCGCCCCGATGGGGAAAGTCGAAAAACGCGTTTTGAACGCAATTGGACGACGTTCGTCAACCCGGCTTTTTGCCCTGCTTGGAAAAGCCCACTCAAAATGGTGGTATGAAACCGACCTCGTGGTATTCGATCCTAAGGGTGTTTTTTCGTTTCGCCCCGATGGGGAAAGTCGAAAAAACGCGTTTTGAACGCAATTGGACGACGTTCGTCAACCCGGCTTTTTGCCCTGCTTGGAAAAGCCCACTCAAAATGGTGGTATGAAACCGACCTCGTGGTATTCGATCCTAAGGGTGTTTTTTCGTTTCGCCCCGATGGGGAAAGTCGAAAAACGCGTTTTGAACGCAATTGGACGACGTTCGTCAACCCGGCTTTTTGCCCTGCTCGGAAAAGCCCACTGAAAATGGTGGTATGAAACCGACCTCGTGGTATTTGATCCTAAGGGTGTTTTTTCGTTTCGCCCCGATGGGGAAAGTCGAAAAAACGCGTTTTGAACGCAATTGGACGACGTTCGTCAACCCGGCTTTTTGCCCTGCTTGGAAAAGCCCACTCAAAATGGTGGTATGAAACCGACCACGTGGAATTCGATCCCAAGGGTGTTGTTTCGTTTCGCCCCGATGGGGAAAGTCGAAAAACGCGTTTTGAACGCAATTGGACGACGTTCGTCAACCCGGCTTTTTGCCCTGCTTGGAAAAGCCCACTCAAAATGGTGGTATGAAACCGACCTCGTGGTATTCGATCCTAAGGGTGTTTTTTCGTTTCGCCCCGATGGGGAAAGTCGAAAAAACGCGTTTTGAACGCAATTGGACGACGTTCGTCAACCCGGCTTTTTGCCCTGCTTGGAAAAGCCCACTCAAAATGGTGGTATGAAACCGACCTCGTGGTATTCGATCCTAAGGGTGTTTTTTCGTTTCGCCCCGATGGGGAAAGTCGAAAAACGCGTTTTGAACGCAATTGGACGACGTTCGTCAACCCGGCTTTTTGCCCTGCTCGGAAAAGCCCACTGAAAATGGTGGTATGAAACCGACCTCGTGGTATTTGATCCTAAGGGTGTTTTTTCGTTTCGCCCCGATGGGGAAAGTCGAAAAAACGCGTTTTGAACGCAATTGGACGACGTTCGTCAACCCGGCTTTTTGCCCTGCTTGGAAAAGCCCACTCAAAATGGTGGTATGAAACCGACCACGTGGAATTCGATCCCAAGGGTGTTGTTTCGTTTCGCCCCGATGGGGAAAGTCGAAAAACGCGTTTTGAACGCAATTGGACGACGTTCGTCAACCCGGCTTTTTGCCCTGCTTGGAAAAGCCCACTCAAAATGGTGGTATGAAACCGACCTCGTGGTATTCGATCCTAAGGGTGTTTTTTCGTTTCGCCCCGATGGGGAAAGTCGAAAAAACGCGTTTTGAACGCAATTGGACGACGTTCGTCAACCCGGCTTTTTGCCCTGCTTGGAAAAGCCCACTCAAAATGGTGGTATGAAACCGACCACGTGGAATTCGATCCCAAGGGTGTTGTTTCGTTTCGCCCCGATGGAGAAAGTCGAAAAACGCGTTTTGAACGCAATTGGACGACGTTCGTCAACCCGGCTTTTTGCCCTGCTTGGAAAAGCCCACTCAAAATGGTGGTATGAAACCGACCACGTGGAATTCGATCCCAAGGGTGTTGTTTCGTTTCGCTCCGATGGGGAAAGTCGAAAAACGCGTTTTGAACGCAATTGGACGACGTTCGTCAACCCGGCTTTTTGCCCTGCTTGGAAAAGCCCACTCAAAATGGTGGTATGAAACCGACCTCGTGGTATTCGATCCTAAGGGTGTTTTTTCGTTTCGCCCCGATGGGGAAAGTCGAAAAACGCGTTTTGAACGCAATTGGACGACGTTCGTCAACCCGGCTTTTTGCCCTGCTTGGAAAAGCCCACTCAAAATGGTGGTATGAAACCGACCTCGTGGTATTCGATCCTAAGGGTGTTTTTTCGTTTCGCCCCGATGGGGAAAGTCGAAAAAACGCGTTTTGAACGCAATTGGACGACGTTCGTCAACCCGGCTTTTTGCCCTGCTTGGAAAAGCCCACTCAAAATGGTGGTATGAAACCGACCTCGTGGTATTCGATCCTAAGGGTGTTTTTTCGTTTCGCCCCAATGGGGAAAGTCGAAAAAACGCGTTTCGAACGCAATTGGACGACGTTCGTCAACCAGGCTTTTTGCCCTGCTTGGAAAAGCCCACTCAAAATGGTGGTATGAAACCGACCACGTGGAATTCGATCCCAAGGGTGTTGTTTCGTTTCGCCCCGATGGGGAAAGTCGAAAAACGCGTTTTGAACGCAATTGGACGACGTTCGTCAACCCGGCTTTTTGCCCTGCTTGGAAAAGCCCACTCAAAATGGTGGTATGAAACCGACCACGTGGAATTCGATCCCAAGGGTGTTGTTTAGTTTCGCCAAGATGGGGAAAGTCGAAAAACGCGTTTTGAACGCAATTGGACGATGTTCGTCAACCCGGCTTTTTGCCCTGCTCGGTAAAGCCCACTGAAAATGGTGGTATGAAACCGACCTCGTGGTATTTGATCCTAAGGGTGTTTTTTCGTTTCGCCCCGATGGGGAAAGTCGAAAAAACGCGTTTTGAACGCAATTGGACGACGTTCGTCAACCCGGCTTTTTGCCCTGCTTGGAAAAGCCCACTCAAAATGGTGGTATGAAACCGACCACGTGGAATTCGATCCCAAGGGTGTTGTTTCGTTTCGCCCCGATGGGGAAAGTCGAAAAACGCGTTTTGAACGCAATTGGACGACGTTCGTCAACCCAGCTTTTTGCCCTGCTTGGAAAAGCCCACTCAAAATGGTGGTATGAAACCGACCTCGTGGTATTCGATCCTAAGGGTGTTTTTTCGTTTCGCCCCGATGGGGAAAGTCGAAAAAACGCGTTTTGAACGCAATTGGACGACGTTCGTCAACCCGGCTTTTTGCCCTGCTTGGAAAAGCCCACTCAAAATGGTGGTATGAAACCGACCACGTGGAATTCGATCCCAAGGGTGTTGTTTCGTTTCGCCCCGATGGGGAAAGTCGAAAAACGCGTTTTGAACGCAATTGGACGACGTTCGTCAACCCGGCTTTTTGCCCTGCTTGGAAAAGCCCACTCAAAATGGTGGTATGAAACCGACCTCGTGGTATTCGATCCTAAGGGTGTTTTTTCGTTTCGCCCCGATGGGGAAAGTCGAAAAAACGCGTTTTGAACGCAATTGGACGACGTTCGTCAACCCGGCTTTTTGCCCTGCTTGGAAAAGCCCACTCAAAATGGTGGTATGAAACCGACCTCGTGGTATTCGATCCTAAGGGTGTTTTTTCGTTTCGCCCCGATGGGGAAAGTCGAAAAACGCGTTTTGAACGCAATTGGACGACGTTCGTCAACCCGGCTTTTTGCCCTGCTCGGTAAAGCCCACTGAAAATGGTGGTATGAAACCGACCTCGTGGTATTTGATCCTAAGGGTGTTTTTTCGTTTCGCCCCGATGGGGAAAGTCGAAAAAACGCGTTTTGAACGCAATTGGACGACGTTCGTCAACCCGGCTTTTTGCCCTGCTTGGAAAAGCCCACTCAAAATGGTGGTATGAAACCGACCACGTGGAATTCGATCTTAAGGGTGTTGTTTCGTTTCGCCCCGATGGGGAAAGCCGAAAAACGCGTTTTGAACGCAATTGGACGACGTTCGTCAACCCAGCTTTTTGCCCTGCTTGGAAAAGCCCACTCAAAATGGTGGTATGAAACCGACCTCGTGGTATTCGATCCTAACGGTGTTTTTTCGTTTCGCCCCGATGGGGAAAGTCGAAAAAACGCGTTTTGAACGCAATTGGACGACGTTCGTCAACCCGGCTTTTTGCCCTGCTTGGAAAAGCCCACTCAAAATGGTGGTATGAAACCGACCACGTGGAATTCGATCCCAAGGGTGTTGTTTCGTTTCGCCCCGATGGGGAAAGTCGAAAAACGCGTTTTGAACGCAATTGGACGACGTTCGTCAACCCGGCTTTTTGCCCTGCTTGGAAAAGCCCACTCAAAATGGTGGTATGAAACCGACCTCGTGGTATTCGATCCTAAGGGTGTTTTTTCGTTTCGCCCCGATGGGGAAAGTCGAAAAAACGCGTTTTGAACGCAATTGGACGACGTTCGTCAACCCGGCTTTTTGCCCTGCTTGGAAAAGCCCACTCAAAATGGTGGTATGAAACCGACCTCGTGGTATTCGATCCTAAGGGTGTTTTTTCGTTTCGCCCCGATGGGGAAAGTCGAAAAACGCGTTTTGAACGCAATTGGACGACGTTCGTCAACCCGGCTTTTTGCCCTGCTCGGAAAAGCCCACTGAAATTGGTGGTATGAAACCGACCTCGTGGTATTTGATCCTAAGGGTGTTTTTTCGTTTCGCCCCGATGGGGAAAGTCGAAAAAACGCGTTTTGAACGCAATTGGACGACGTTCGTCAACCCGGCTTTTTGCCCTGCTTGGAAAAGCCCACTCAAAATGGTGGTATGAAACCGACCACGTGGAATTCGATCCCAAGGGTGTTGTTTCGTTTCGCGCCGATGGGGAAAGTCGAAAAACGCGTTTTGAACGCAATTGGACGACGTTCGTCAACCCGGCTTTTTGCCCTGCTTGGAAAAGCCCACTCAAAATGGTGGTATGAAACCGACCTCGTGGTATTCGATCCTAAGGGTGTTTTTTCGTTTCGCCCCGATGGGGAAAGTCGAAAAAACGCGTTTTGAACGCAATTGGACGACGTTCGTCAACCCGGCTTTTTGCCCTGCTTGGAAAAGCCCACTCAAAATGGTGGTATGAAACCGACCACGTGGAATTCGATCCCAAGGGTGTTGTTTCGTTTCGCCCCGATGGGGAAAGTCGAAAAACGCGTTTTGAACGCAATTGGACGACGTTCGTCAACCCGGCTTTTTGCCCTGCTTGGAAAAGCCCACTCAAAATGGTGGTATGAAACCGACCACGTGGAATTCGATCCCAAGGGTGTTGTTTCGTTTCGCTCCGATGGGGAAAGTCGAAAAACGCGTTTTGAACGCAATTGGACGACGTTCGTCAACCCGGCTTTTTGCCCTGCTTGGAAAAGCCCACTCAAAATGGTGGTATGAAACCGACCTCGTGGTATTCGATCCTAAGGGTGTTTTTTCGTTTCGCCCCGATGGGGAAAGTCGAAAAAACGCGTTTTGAACGCAATTGGACGACGTTCGTCAACCCGGCTTTTTGCCCTGCTTGGAAAAGCCCACTCAAAATGGTGGTATGAAACCGACCTCGTGGTATTCGATCCTAAGGGTGTTTTTTCGTTTCGCCCCAATGGGGAAAGTCGAAAAAACGCGTTTCGAACGCAATTGGACGACGTTCGTCAACCAGGCTTTTTGCCCTGCTTGGAAAAGCCCACTCAAAATGGTGGTATGAAACCGACCACGTGGAATTCGATCCCAAGGGTGTTGTTTCGTTTCGCCCCGATGGGGAAAGTCGAAAAACGCGTTTTGAACGCAATTGGACGACGTTCGTCAACCCGGCTTTTTGCCCTGCTTGGAAAAGCCCACTCAAAATGGTGGTATGAAACCGACCACGTGGAATTCGATCCCAAGGGTGTTGTTTACTTTCGCCAAGATGGGGAAAGTCGAAAAACGCGTTTTGAACGCAATTGGACGATGTTCGTCAACCCGGCTTTTTGCCCTGCTTGGAAAAGCCCACTCAAAATGGTGGTATGAAACCGACCTCGTGGTATTCGATCCAAAGGGTGTTTTTTCGTTTCTCCCGATGGGGAAAGTCGAAAAAACGCGTTTTGAACGCAATTGGACGACGTTCGTCAACCCGGCTTTTTGCCCTGCTTGGAAAAGCCCACTCAAAATGGTGGTATGAAACCGACCTCGTGGTATTCGATCCTAAGGGTGTTTTTTCGTTTCGCCCCGATGGGGAAAGTCGAAAAAACGCGTTTTGAACGCAATTGGACGACGTTCGTCAACCCGGCTTTTTGCCCTGCTTGGAAAAGCCCACTCAAAATGGTGGTATGAAACCGACCACGTGGAATTCGATCCCAAGGGTGTTGTTTCGTTTCGCCCCGATGGGGAAAGTCGAAAAACGCGTTTTGAACGCAATTGGACGACGTTCGTCAACCCGGCTTTTTGCCCTGCTTGGAAAAGCCCACTGAAAATGGTGGTATGAAACCGACCTCGTGGTATTCGATCCTAAGGGTGTTTTTTCGTTTCGCCCCGATGGGGAAAGTCGAAAAAACGCGTTTTGAACGCAATTGGACGACGTTCGTCAACCCGGCTTTTTGCCCTGCTTGGAAAAGCCCACTCAAAATGGTGGTATCAAACCGACCACGTGGAATTCGATCCCAAGGGTGTTGTTTCGTTTCGCCCCGATGGGGAAAGTCGAAAAACGCGTTTTGAACGCAATTGGACGACGTTCGTCAACCCGGCTTTTTGCCCTGCTTGGAAAAGCCCACTCAAAATGGTGGTATGAAACCGACCTCGTGCTATTCGATCCTAAGGGTGTTTTTTCGTTTCGCCCCGATGGGGAAAGTCGAAAAAACGCGTTTTGAACGCAATTGGACGACGTTCGTCAACCCGGCTTTTTGCCATGCTTGGAAAAGCCCACTCAAAATGGTGGTATGAAACCGATCTCGTGGAATTTGATCCTAAGGGTGTTTTTTCGTTTCCCCCCGATGGGGAAAGTCGAAAAAACGCGTTTTGAACGCAATTGGACGACGTTCGTCAACCCGGCTTTTTGCCCTGCTTGCAAAAGCCCACTCAAAATGGTGGTATGAAACCGACCTCGTGGTATTCGATCCTAAGGGTGTTTTTTCGTTTCGCCCCGATGGGGAAAGTCGAAAAAACGCGTTTTGAACGCAATTGGACGACGTTCGTCAACCCGGCTTTTTGCCCTGCTTGGAAAAGCCCACTCAAAATGGTGGTATGAAACCGACCACGTGGAATTCGATCCCAAGGGTGTTGTTTCGTTTCGCCCCGATGGGGAAAGTCGAAAAACGCGTCTTGAACGCAATTGGACGACGTTCGTCAACCCGGCTTTTTGCCCTGCTTGGAAAAGCCCACTCAAAATGGTGGTATGAAATCGACCTCGTGGTATTCGATCCTAAGGGTGTTTTTTCGTTTCGCCCCGATGGGGAAAGTCGAAAAAACGCGTTTTGAACGCAATTGGACGACGTTCGTCAACCCGGCTTTTTGCCCTGCTTGGAAAAGCCCACTCAAAATGGTGGTATGAAACCGACCACGTGGAATTCGATCCCAAGGGTGTTGTTTCGTTTCGCCCCGATGGGGAAAGTCGAAAAACGCGTTTTGAACGCAATTGGACGACGTTCGTCAACCCGGCTTTTTGCCCTGCTTGGAAAAGCCCACTCAAAATGGTGGTATGAAACCGACCTCGTGGTATTCGATCCTAAGGGTGTTTTTTCGTTTCGCCCCGATGGGGAAAGTCGAAAAAACGCGTTTTGAACGCAATTGGACGACGTTCGTCAACCCGGCTTTTTGCCCTGCTTGGAAAAGCCCACTCAAACTGGTGGTATGAAACCGACCTCGTGGAATTCGATCCTAAGGGTGTTTTTTCGTTTCGCCCCGATGGGGAAAGTCGAAAAAACGCGTTTTGAACGCAATTGGACGACGTTCGTCAACCCGGCTTTTTGCCCTGCTTGGAAAAGCCCACTGAAAATGGTGGTATGAAACCGACCACGTGGAATTTGATCCCAAGGGTGTTGTTTCGTTTCGCCCCGATGGGGAAAGTCGAAAAACGCATTTTGAACGCAATTGGACGACGTTCGTCAACCCGGCTTTTTGCCCTGCTTGGAAAAGCCCACTCAAAATGGTGGTATGAAACCGACCTCGTGGTATTCGATCCTAAGGGTGTTTTTTCGTTTCGCCCCGATGGGGAAAGTCGAAAAAACGCGTTTTGAACGCAATTGGACGACGTTCGTCAACCCGGCTTTTTGCGCTGCTTGGAAAAGCCCACTCAAAATGGTGGTATGAAATCGACCTCGTGGTATTCGATCCTAAGGGTGTTTTTTCGTTTCGCCCCGATGGGGAAAGTCGAAAAAACGCGTTTTGAACGCAATTGGACGACGTTCGTCAACCCGGCTTTTTGCCCTGCTTGGAAAAGCCCACTGAAAATGGTGGTATGAAACCGACCACGTGGAATTCGATCCCAAGGGTGTTGTTTCGTTTCGCCCCGATGGGGAAAGTCGAAAAACGCGTTTTGAACGCAATTGGACGACGTTCGTCAACCCGGCTTTTTGCCCTGCTTGGAAAAGCCCACTCAAAATGGTGGTATGAAACCGACCTCGTGGTATTCGATCCTAAGGGTGTTTTTTCGTTTCGCCCCGATGGGGAAAGTCGAAAAAACGCGTTTTGAACGCAATTGGACGACGTTCGTCAACCCGGCTTTTTGCCCTGCTTGGAAAAGCCCACTCAAACTGGTGGTATGAAACCGATCTCGTGGAATTCGATCCTAAGGGTGTTTTTTCGTTTCGCATCGATGGGGAAAGTCGAAAAAACGCGTTTTGAACGCAATTGGACGACGTTCGTCATCCCGGCTTTTTGCCCTGCTTGGAAAAGCCCACTGAAAATGGTGGTATGAAACCGACCACGTGGAATTTGATCCCAAGGGTGTTGTTTCGTTTCGCCCCGATGGGGAAAGTCGAAAAACGCATTTTGAACGCAATTGGACGACGTTCGTCAACCCGGCTTTTTGCCCTGCTTGGAAAAGCCCACTCAAAATGGTGGTATGAAACCGACCTCGTGGTATTCGATCCTAAGGGTGTTTTTTCGTTTCGCCCCGATGGGGAAAGTCGAAAAAACACGTTTTGAACGCAATTGGACGACGTTCGTCAACCCGGCTTTTTGCCCTGCTTGGAAAAGCCCACTCAAAATGGTGGTATGAAACCGACCTCGTGGTATTCGATCCTAAGGGTGTTTTTTCGTTTCGCCCCGATGGGGAAAGTCGAAAAAACGCGTTTTGAACGCAATTGGACGACGTTCGTCAACCCGGCTTTTTGCCCTGCTTGGAAAAGCCCTCCCAAAATGGTGGTATGAAACGGAAATCGTGGAATTCGATCGCAAGGGTGTCTTTTTGTTTCGCCCCGATGGGGAAAGTCGAAGAAACGCGATTTGAAGCAATTGGACGACCTTCGTCAACCCGGCTTTTTGCGCTGCTTGGAAAAGCCCACCAAAAATGGTGGTATGAAACCGAAATCGTGGAATTCGGTCGCAAGGGTGTTTTCTTGTTTCGCCCCGATGGGGAAAGTCGAAAAAACGCGTTTTGAACGCAATTATACGACCTTCCTCAACCCGGCTTTTTGCGCTGCTTGGAAAAGCCCACCCAAAATGGTGGTATGAAACGGAAATCGTGGAATTCGATCGCAAGGGAGTTTTTTCGGTTCGCCCCGATGGGGAAAGTCGAAAAAACGCGTTTTGAACCCAATTATACGACCTTCGTCAACCCGGCTTTTTGCCCTGCTTGGAAAAGCCCACTCAAAATGGTGGTATGAAACCGACCTCGTGGTATTTGATCCTAAGGGTGTTTTTTGGTTTCGCCCCGATGGGGAAAGTCGAAAAAACGCGTTTTGAACGCAATTGGACGACCTTCTTAAACCCGGCTTTTTGCGCTACTTGGAAAAGCCCACCCAAAATGGTGGTAAGAAACCGAAATCGTGGAATTCGGTCGCAAGGGTGTTTTTTCGTCTCGCCCCGATGGGGAAAGTCGATAAAACGCGTTTTGAACGCAATTGGACGACCTTCTTCAACCCGGCTTTTTGCGCTGCTTGGAAAAGCCCACCCAAAATGGTGGTATGAGACCGAAATCGTGGAATTCGATCGCAAGGGTGTTTTTCGTTTCGCCCCGATGGGGGAAGTCGAAAAAACGCGTTTTGAACGCAATTATACGACCTTCGTCAACCCGGCTTTTTGCGCTGCTTGGAAAAGCCCACCCAAAATGGTGGTATGAAACGGAAATCGTGGAATTCGATCGCAAGGGTGTCTTTTCGTTTCGCCCCGATGGGGAAAGTCGAAAAAACGCGTTTTGAACGCAATTGGACGACCTTCGTCAACCCGGCTTTTTGCTCTGCTTGGAAAAGCCCACCCAAAATGGTGGTATGAAACGGAAATCGTGGAATTCGATCGCAAGGGTGTCTTTTCGTTTCGCCCGGATGGGGAAAGTCGAAAAAACGCGTTTTGAACGCAATTGGACGACCTTCGTCAACCCGGCTTTTTGCGCTGCTTGGAAAAGCCCACCCAAAATGGTGGTAAGAAACCGAAATCGTGGAATTCGGTCGCAAGGGGTTTTTTTCGTCTCGCCCCGATGGGGAAAGTCGAAAAAACGCGTTTTGAACGCAATTGGACGACCTTCTTCAACCCGACTTTTTGCGCTGCTTGGAAAAGCCAACCCAAAATGGTGGTATGAGACCGAAATGTGGAATTCGATCGCAAGGGTGTTTTTCGTTTCGCCCCGATGGGGGAAGTCGAAAAAACGCGTTTTGAACGCAATTATACGACCTTCGTCAACCCGGATTTTTGCGCTGCTTGGAAAAGCCCACCCAAAATGGTGGTATGAAACGGAAATCGTGGAATTCGATCGCAAGGGTGTCTTTTCGTTTCGCCCCGATGGCGAAAGTCGAAAAAACGCGTTTTGAACGCAATTGGACGACCTTCGTCAACCCGGCTTTTTGCGCTGCTTGGAAAAGCCCACCCAAAATGGTGGTATGAAACCGAAATCGTGGAATTCGGTCGCAAGGGTGTTTTCTCGTTTCGCCCCGATGGGGAAAGTCGAAAAAACGCGTTTTGAACGCAATTATACGACCTTCGTCAACCCGGCTTTTTGCGCTGCTTGGAAAAGCGCACCCCAAATGGTGGTATGAAACGGAAATCGTGGAATTCGATCGCAAGGGTGTTTTTTCGGTTCGCCCCGATGGGGAAAGTCGAAAAAACGCGTTTTGAACGCAATTATACGACCTTCGTCAACCCGGCTTTTTGCGCTGCTTGGAAAAGCCCACCCAAAATGGTGGTATGAAACCGAAATCGTGGAATTCGGTCGCAAGGGTGTTTTTTCGGTTCGCCCCGATGGGGAAAGTCGAAAAAACGCGTTTTGAACGCATTTATACGACCTTCGTCAACCCGGCTTTTTGCGCTGCTTGGAAAAGCCCACCCAAAATGGTGGTATGAAACCGAAATCGTGGAATTCGATCGCAAGGGTGTTTTTTCGTTTCGCCCCGATGGGGGAAGTCGAAAAAACGCGTTTTGAACGCAATTATACGACCTTCGTCAACCCGGCTTTTTGCGCTGCTTGGAAAAGCCCACCCAAAATGGTGGTATGAAACCGAAATCGTGGAATTCGATCGCAAGGGTGTCTTTTCGTTTCGCCCCGATGGGGAAAGTCGAAAAAACGCGTTTTGAACGCAATTGGACGACCTTCGTCAACCCGGCTTTTTGCTCTGCTTGGAAAAGCCCACCCAAAATGGTGGTATGAAACGGAAATCGTGGAATTCGATCGCAAGGGTGTCTTTTCGTTTCGCCCGGATGGGGAAAGTCGAAAAAACGCGTTTTGAACGCAATTGGACGACCTTCGTCAACCCGGCTTTTTGCGCTGCTTGGAAAAGCCCACCCAAAATGGTGGTAAGAAACCGAAATCGTGGAATTCGGTCGCAAGGGGTTTTTTTCGTCTCGCCCCGATGGGGAAAGTCGAAAAAACGCGTTTTGAACGCAATTGGACGACCTTCTTCAACCCGACTTTTTGCGCTGCTTGGAAAAGCCAACCCAAAATGGTGGTATGAGACCGAAATGTGGAATTCGATCGCAAGGGTGTTTTTCGTTTCGCCCCGATGGGGGAAGTCGAAAAAACGCGTTTTGAACGCAATTATACGACCTTCGTCAACCCGGATTTTTGCGCTGCTTGGAAAAGCCCACCCAAAATGGTGGTATGAAACGGAAATCGTGGAATTCGATCGCAAGGGTGTCTTTTCGTTTCGCCCCGATGGCGAAAGTCGAAAAAACGCGTTTTGAACGCAATTGGACGACCTTCGTCAACCCGGCTTTTTGCGCTGCTTGGAAAAGCCCACCCAAAATGGTGGTATGAAACCGAAATCGTGGAATTCGGTCGCAAGGGTGTTTTTTCGGTTCGCCCCGATGGGGAAAGTCGAAAAAACGCGTTTTGAACGCATTTATACGACCTTCGTCAACCCGGCTTTTTGCGCTGCTTGGAAAAGCCCACCCAAAATGGTGGTATGAAACCGAAATCGTGGAATTCGGTCGCAAGGGTGTTTTTTCGGTTCGCCCCGATGGGGAAAGTCGAAAAAACGCGTTTTGAACGCATTTATACGACCTTCGTCAACCCGGCTTTTTGCGCTGCTTGGAAAAGCCCACCCAAAATGGTGGTATGAAACCGAAATCGTGGAATTCGATCGCAAGGGTGTTTTTTCGTTTCGCCCCGATGGGGGAAGTCGAAAAAACGCGTTTTGAACGCAATTATACGACCTTCGTCAACCCGGCTTTTTGCGCTGCTTGGAAAAGCCCACCCAAAATGGTGGTATGAAACCGAAATCGTGGAATTCGGTCGCAAGGGTGTTTTTTCGTTTCGCCCCGATGGGGAAAGTCGAAAAAACGCGTTTTGAACGCAATTATACGACCTTCGTCAACCTGGCTTTTTGCGCTGCTTGGAAAAGCCCACCCAAAATGGTGGTATGAAACCGAAATCGTGGAATTCGATCCCAAGGGTGTTTATTCGTTTCGCCCCGATGGGGAAAGTCGATAAAACGTGTTTTGAACGCAATTGGACGACCTTCGTCAACCCGGCTTTTTGCGCTGCTTGGAAAAGCCCAGCCAAAATGGTGGTATGAAACCAAAATCGTGGAATTCGATCGCAAGGGTGTTTTTTCGTTTCGCCTCGATGGGGAAAGTCGAAAAAACGCGTTTTGAACGCAATTGGACGACCTTCGTAAACCAGGCTTTTATCGCTGCTTGGAATAGCCCACCCAAAATGGTGGTATGAAACTGACCTCGTGGAATTCGATCCCAAGGGTGTTTTATCGTTTCGCCCCAATGGGGAAAGTCCAAAAAACACGTTTTGAACGCAATTGGACGACCTTCGTCAACCCGGCTTTTATCGCTGCTTGGAATAGCCCACCCAAAATGGTGGTATGAAACCGACCTCGTCGAATTCGATCGCAAGGGTGTTTTTTCGTTTCGCCCTGATCGGGAAAGGCAAATAAACGCGTTCTGAACGCAATTGGACGACCTTGGTCAACCCGGCTTTTTGCGCTGCTTGGAAAAGCCCACCCAAAATGGTGGTATAAAACCGAAATCGTGGAATTCGATCCCAAGGGTGTTTTTTCGTTTCGCCCCGATGGGGAAAGTCGATAAAACGTGTTTTGAACGCAATTGGACGACCTTCGTCAACCCGGCTTTTTGCGCTGCTTGGAAAAGCCCAGCCAAAATGGTGGTATGAAACCAAAATCGTGGAATTCGATCGCAAGGGTGTTTTTTCGTTTCGCCTCGATGGGGAAAGTCGAGAAAACGCGTTTTAAACGCAATTGGACGACCTTCGTCAACCCTCCTTTTTGGGCTGCTTGGAAAAGCCCACCCAAAATGGTGGTATGAAACTGACCTCGTGGAATTCGATCCCAAGGGTGTTTTATCGTTTCGCCCCAATGGGGAAAGTCCAAAAAACACGTTTTGAACGCAATTGGACGACCTTCGTCAACCCGGCTTTTATCGCTGCTTGGAATAGCCCACCCAAAATGGTGGTATGAAACCGACCTCGTAAAATTCGATCGCAAGGGTGTTTTTTCGTTTCGCCCTGATGGGGAAAGTCGAAAAAACGCGTTTTGAACGCAATTGGATGACCTTGGTCAACCAGTCTTTTATCGCTGCTTGGAAAAGCCCAAACAAAATAATGATATGAAACCGACCTCGCGGAATTCGATCCCAATGGTGTTTTTTCGTTTCGTCCCGATGGGGAAAGTCGAAAAAACGCGTTTTGAACGCAATTGGACGACTTTCGTCAACCCGGCTTTTTGCGCTGCTTGGAAAAGCCCACCCAAAATGGTGGTATGAAACCAAAATCGTGGAATTCGATCGCAAGGGTGTTTTTTCGTTTCGCCTCGATGGGGAAAGTCGAAAAACGCGTTTTGAACGCAATTGGACGACCTTCGTCAACCAGGCTTTTATCGCTGCTTGGAATAGCCCACCCAAAATGGTGGTATGAAACCGACCTCGTGGAATTCGATGCCTAGGGTATTTTTTCGTTTCGCCCCGATGGGGAAAGTCGAAAAAACGCGTTTTGAACGTAGTTGGACGACCTTAGTCAACCCGGGTTTTTGCGCTGCTTGGAATAGCCCACCCAAAATGGTGGTATGAAACCGAAATCATGGAATTCGATCGCAAGGGTGTTTTTTCGTTTCGCCCGATGGGGAAAGTCGAAAAAACGCGTTTTGAACGCAATTGGACGACCTTCGTCAACCAGGCTTTTATCGCTGCTTGGAATAACCCACCCAAAATGGTGCTATGAAACCGAAATCGTGGAATTCGATCGCAAGCGTGTTTTTTCGTTTCGCCTCGATGGGGAAAGTCGAAAAAACGCGTTTTGAACGCAATTGGACGACCTTCGTCAACCAGTCTTTTATCGCTGCTTGGAAAAGCCCAAACAAAATAATGATATGAAACCGACCTCGCGGAATTCGCTCCCAAGGGTGTTTTTTCGTTTCGCCCGATGGGGAAAGTCGAAAAAACGCGTTTTGAACGCAATTGGACGACCTTCGTCAACCAGGCTTTTATCGCTGCTTGGAATAGCCCACCCAAAATGGTGGTATGAAACCGACCTCGTGGTATTCGATCGCAAGGGTGTTTTTTCGTTTCGTCCCGATGGGGAAAGTCGAAAAAACGCGTTTTGAACGCAATTGGTCGACTTTTGTCAACCCGGCTTTTTGCGCTGCTTGGAAAAGCCCACCCAAAATGGTGGTATGAAACCAAAATCGTGGAATTCGATCGCAAGGGTGTTTTTTCGTTTCGCCTCGATGGGGAAAGTCGAAAAAACGCGTTTTAAACGCAATTGGACGACCTTCGTCAACCCTCCTTTTTGGGCTGCTTGGAAAAGCCCACCCAAAATGGTGGTATGAAACCGAAATTGTGGAATTCGATCGCAAGGGTGTTTTTTCGTTTCGCCTCGATGGGGAAAGTCGAAAAACGCGTTTTGAACGCAATTGGACGACCTTCGTCAACCAGGCTTTTATCGCTGCTTGGAATAGCCCACCCAAAATGGTGGTATGAAACCGACCTCGTGGAATTCGATCCCTAGGGTATTTTTTCGTTTCGCCCCGATGGGGAAAGTCGAAAAAACGCGTTTTGAACGTAGTTGGACGACCTTAGTCAACCCGGGTTTTTGCGCTTCTTGGAATAGCCCACCCAAAATGGTGGTATGAAACCGAAATCATGGAATTCGATCGCAAGGGTGTTTTTTCGTTTCGCCCGATGGGGAAAGTCGAAAAAACGCGTTTTGAACGCAATTGGACGACCTTCGTCAACCCGGCTTTTATCGCTGCTTGGAATAGCCCACCCAAAATGGTGGTATGAAACCGACCTCGTGGAATTCGATCCCAAGGGTGTTTTTTCGTTTCGCCCCAATGGGGAAAGTCGAAAAAACGCGTTTTGAACTCAATTGGACGACCTTCGTCAACCCGGCTTTTTGCGCTGCTTGGAAAAGCCCACCCAAAACTGTGGTATGAAACCGACCTCGTGGAATTCGATCCCAAGGGTGTTTTTTCGTTTCGCCCCGATGGGGAAAGTCGATAAAACGTGTTTTGAACTCAATTGGACGACCTTCGTCAACCCGGCTTTTTGCGCTGCTTGGAAAATCCCACCCAAAATGGTGGTATGAAACTGACCTCGTGGAATTCGATCCCAAGGGTGTTTTTTCGTTTCGCCCCGATGGGGAAGGTCGAAAAAACTGCTAAAGCAAGAGCCATAAAACTTGAAAACTATAGAAGACGTGAGAACATACGACTTCTTAAAGTTCGAGAAAACGAAGAGGAAAATTGCAAAGAAATTTTACGTGAGGTGATGGCCGCTGTCAAAATGGAGGGTGCAAACAAGGTCGAGTTTCATGGAGTTCACCGTACTGGAATACAAAGAAACGACGGAGAGCCTCGAGCAATAATCGCACGCTTTGTTAACCGTGAAGCAAGAAATGATTTTTGGAATAGAAGAAAGGAGCTAGCGAACTCTCCGAATCATCATAATGTTGTCCTTGTACCTGACTATGCGTACGAGACCGCTAAGGAACAGAAGAAATTGTCAGATGCCTTGCGAAACGCCAGAAAGTTGAACCTTACTTCAGCATATATCAAGAAGGGACGGCTGTTTGTTCAGGGAAATTCGTACCTGGCGGACAATATTCCGGAGTATCTGCGGGAGAGGGCGGCTGTTTCAGTGGACGAGTAATTAATATCCTTTGGTTAATTGCTACCCATATGCTATACAACTAAGTTATTAACCCCTTATTATAAACTAAAGCCAACCTATTGCCAATTGAAACTTATTGCTGATAAATACAAATATATCTTATGTGCCCTAAGTACAAAATTTTACGTAGCGTTAATTTTTGTTTACCTTTTGTGTCGCTAAGTTATGTTGATATTTGTTGGTATTTCTTATGCTATGATGCCGCAATCCCAATCCGTCTACAATATATTTTGAAGTATGTCTATAAATTCGTCGAATATCTCTAAAGTAGATAATTTAGAAGTATGTTCCTTGAATGTCAGGGAATTATCTAATGAAGTGAAGAGAAGACAAACTTTTAACTGGCTAAAAAACAAAAAATGTTGCATTTACTTTCTGCAAGAAATTCACAGTTCAAAAGAAACACAACATTTTGGTTATCTGATTGGGGTTATACAGGTCTGTTCTGCAGCCTTTCAAGCTCTAGAGCAGGAGTTTGCATCCTGTTTAATAACAACTTTACTTTTGAGATACTGAAATACTATTTAGATCCTGAGGGAAGATTCATCACAGTCGACATTAAAACACAAGACAAAATTATTACCCTACAGAATATCTATGCGCCTAATAATGATGATCGTGATTTCTTTAAAAACGTCTTTAACATTTTATCCACCTTCGAATGCGAACACATAGTGTTATAGGAGGAGACTTTAACCTCGTACAAAACATATCAAAGGATAAGAAGGGAGGGAACCGTACCACTCACTTTAAATCACTAGAAGAAATCGAAATGCTCAAAGAAAATATGGATCTGACTGACATTTGGCGTGATCTACACCCGAATGAACAACGTTTTACGTGGAGAAGAAATAAGCCAGAAATCCACTGTCGATTAGACTTTTTTTTATCAGCTCTAGTTTATCGACTGATGCACTTGACGCGAATATTCTACCGGGATTTAAAACCGATCATTCTCTAATCACCTTATCCCTTTCCACTAACACAAACCCCAGAGGGCCAGGTTTCTGGAAGTTGAATAGCCACTTTTTAAAGGATCTTGAATACATTAACCTCATCAAAGAAACCATAAATGAGGTGTCCAATGAATACAAAGAGGACAAGACAGTAGACGCAATACTTTTATGGGACGTGATGAAAATGCAAATCAGAGCAAACTCAATTAAATATGCAAAACAGCAAAAGGCAAAACAAAAACAAACTGAGAAAACCCTGGAGACCGAAATTTTAAAGCTTGAACAAAAGCTCGATGATAACATTACTGATGACGAGAAGTGTGAAACCCGTGAGAAATTGGAGATTAAGAAACAAAGCCTAGAGCAAGTGATCAGCTACAAAACCCAAGGCTCTATTATAAGGTCTAAAACACGTTGGTATAATGAAGGGGAGAAAAATACAAAATATTTCTTTGGGTTGGAAAAAAGGCATTTCAACAGTAAAACAATACGAAATTTAAAAATCGATGATAACACCGTCCTAAATACAGATCAAGAAATTCTAAATGAAGCGAGACGCTTTTACCAGACACTTTACACTTCAAACAACACCTCTCCACAGAATTTTATTGGTGAAGACCTATTTTTCCAACAAAACAATCAATGTAAAATAAATGACGACGAAAGACAACTTTGCGAAGGCTTGCTAACGGCTGCAGAATGTTTAGAAAGTCTAAAAACTATGGAATCAAACAAGACCCCTGGGACGGATGGAATTCCGGCGGAATTCTATTGGAATGAAAGTCTTTTGGAATGACATCAAGTCCTTTTTCCTCGCCTCTATTAACGCCTCCTATGCGAAAGGCCTCCATTCTATATCACAGCGGCGAGGATTAATAACTTTAATTCCAAAAAAAGATAAATCTTTGTGCTATATTAAGAACTGGAGACCTATCTCGCTTCTGAACTGTGATTGCAAAATCGCTGCAAAAGCAATCGCTTGTAGAATAAAAAAAGTCTTGCCTTCAGTGATAAATAGCGATCAAACAGGCTTTTTAAAAAATAGGTTTATTGGCGAAAATATAAGGCTGCTAAACAGTATCATAAGCTATACAGATATCGAAAAACTTCCGGGACTTCTTCTCTTTATCGATTTCGAAAAGAATTTGACACCCTTGAATGGACCTTCGTTGAAAAATCTCTGAAATATTATAACTTTGGGAATTCTCTTATTTCTTGGATAAAACTCTTTTATACTGACATCAGTAGCAGCATACAAAACAACGGTTGGACATCGGATTTCTTTAGTTTAAGTAGAGGCGTACGTCAAGGCTGTCCCCTGTCCCCGTATCTTTTTATCTTATGTGCTGAAATTCTGGGGGCGGCAATAAGACGAGATAAACTAATCCATGGCATTCAAATTTCGAACAAGGAGTGTAAAGTCAGCCAATATGCCGATGATACGACGCTCATTTTGGACGGCACAAAACCCTCGTTAGAAAGATCCTTTTTGCTACTCGATATTTTTGCCAAATTGTCAGGCCTGAAAGTTAATCTTGAGAAAACAGAGGCTCTCTGGATCGGGTCTTTTAAAAACCGAACGGATAAGCTAGCAATAAAACAAAATATCAAATGGACTTATCGGAAGGTTAAATCTCTGGGAGTATGGTTTTCGACCATTGAAGAAGAACCTGCCACGCTAAATTACCAGGAAAAAAAGGAAAAAATCTCTAAAATCCTAAGTTGTTGGCAGTTAAGAAGATTAACATTGATAGGTAAAATAACTGTCATAAAAAATTTAGCTGCATCTCAGCTTGTCTATGTCTTGTCGCCTTTACCCTCCTCGCAACCGTATCTAAAAGAAATTCATCAAATTTTGTATAATTTTCTTTGGGATGGTAAAGGGGATAAAATTAAAAGGATTGTGATGTTAAACGAATACAAAGACGGTGGACGAAAAATGTTAGATATCCAATCCTTCAATTGCGCTCTGAAAACCAAATGGGTACAGAAGTACCTCGATGACAGCAACCATGCAAAATGGAAACTTCTTTTTGACTATTTTATTAAGAAACACGACGGCAAATTACTTCTGACTGGTAACTTAAACCAAGCTGATGTAGCTGGTTTAAATATTCAAGATACTTTTACTAAAGAGGTAATCGAAATTTGGTCAAACCTAAATTATGAAGAAAACCCAACACACAGTGGAAATTCGCCGATTTGGTATAATTGGCCGTTTTTATACTAGAGACGCGTTACCCGTCTGGACGAGCTTGGGCAAACATTTTGCAAATCGTCCGGTTATCCGTCTCTAGTATAAAGACGGGCACAAGACGCGTTACCCGTCTGGATGAGCTACTTTTGGAAATCCGTCGTTCAGGACGCATTTCCAAAAGTAGCTCGTCTAGACGGGTAACGCGTCTTGTGCCCGTCTTTATACTAGAGACGGATAACCGGACGATTTGCAAAATGTTTGCCCAAGCTCGTCCAGACGGGTAACGCGTCTCTAGTATAAAAACGGCCATTCTCTTATAAGGATTGCAAACCAACCCATCTTCTACCAAAATTGGTCCCGTGCGGGTGTTAATCTAAGTTTTTAAAGTATAACGATTTTAAATCGCGTTATAAAGTTAAGACCACCTTTCTAACGTACTACGGTGTTGTGTCCGCCCTGACAAAATTGAAAAAGCCTCTTCAGGATCAAGTTACGATGAATTCCACAAATCAGCCAACTTGTGGTCAAAAGCTAACATCGTCTTCAAACATTTGTAAAGAAGCTTACCAACTAATCATTAAAAGAATCACTTCAACACCTACTATAAGCCAGAGAAAATGGATAACAGACTGTGAAAATTACCAAAGCTCGATAGAGTGGGATAAATCGTATATTCTGCCCTTTTTTGCACCAAAGAAACTAAACTTCAAACTTTCCAATTCAAACTCCTACACAGAAGAATTGCTACGAACAACTTCCTTTATAAAATAGGTGTTTCTCTAACGGACTCCTGTACCTTCTGTGAACGAGACACAGAAACCCTGAGCCACCTCTTCTGGGAATGTGAATTTGTTCAAAAGTTTTGGCAAAATGTACAATACTGGTTGATAGAGCATCAGGTTAAGCCGCAAGACTTCTCCTTGACCCTACCTACCTGCCTGGGATTAGTCGATGATACCGAGGATACACTTTTACATCATGCACTTCTAATTGGCAGATATCACATCTACTCCTCGAAAGTAAAGAAAACCCTGCCGAATTTACATGTATTTTCGCAAACGTTCTTAAAGTGCCAAGAAATTGAAAAATGTTTTGCCTATAAGACGAAGTCTGTTAAGAGATACAACTCAAAATGGCACCGTTTCAAATGAACTGTTACTTTAGTGTACTTGTTTCAATATAATCCTCTATCGCTACTAAATCTTCGTTTTAACTGCACTCTTCTTCCAAGACCTCTACATTAGGATTGCGGCCCCTCTCTTCTTTTTTCTCTCTTTTTTTTGTTTGTTTGTTTGTTTGTTCTGTTTGTTGTTTTTTTTTCCTCTTAGCCTTTTCAATTTCTGTTTCATTGTTTCCTTTGTTTTTCTTCGTCCTTACTTTTATTTTATTCGTGTATTTAATGTGCATGTCTCTGTAATTAGTAATACAAGTAGTATAAGTACAGTATTGTAAGTTTAATTAATGTAATGTAGTTTGCAAGTAGTTTCTGATTAATGCACTGTACGTAGTGTAAGTGCCGTATTGTAAGTAGTTAACTTAATGCATTGTAAGATGTGTAATTAGTGTACTGTAAATATGTGTCGCATTGTTAACAGCTCAATAAAAAAAAAGAAAAAAAAAAGAAATATTATCGTTGGAAATCTCATCTTGCTGAAGATACGGTGTAATGGGGGTTGCCTGCACATCTCCTACGTTCCGGTTCGTGACATTTGTATTTGCCGTATTGTCTGAAATTTGGTCTTTCGACCTTTCAGCGTCTCACTTGTTTCTGAAGGGCACTAGATGTTGTATCATTTGGGAGGCAGTATAAGTTGAGAAGAGCCGTAAGACTGTGGTCCAGCAAATGTGTAGAGGTTATAGGTCTGCACAGTTTCCTGTTTTTAAAATGTGACACCTCTAGCTTATTTCCCACACGTTTCGCTAATGCGGTTTATTTTGGCTCATTTCTATTTGCAAGATATGCTATAAGCTCTCAAAGTGTTCTCTCTGGAAGGACAAGGTCTGAAATTTCCGTGAAAATGTTGATTACTTGCATTTATATATGCGATGCCGAGCCCGGCTTTGTTGCAAGATGTATTGATCGTATCACGGATGACATATTTATCTTTGTCCGGCCTCGCCAGAGACTATTGTACCTGGTGATGGACAAAAGACTGAACCCCAGTCCATGGACTACCCCGATGGACTACCCAAATGGACTACCAAAATGGACTACTCTAAAATGGACTACCCCTAAGAAATCCTATTTTGAATGAGTAGGATTGAAAGAACTACTATTTCTATACTTACATTGCATGGGCCTTCTTTATGTTTATCCTCACGGATACTTAAGCGCCTAAATACAGGAATTATCGCACCGACCTTGAAAGGCACTGGGAACAAGGGTGAATAAGCTATTTTAACTGTCAAAATAGCACTCCTTTTAGTGGCTACTATTCACTCTGGTTAGCCTGCTATGCACTCTGGTTAGCCCACTTTTCACTCCGGTTAGCCTGCTATGCACTCCGGTTAGCCTACTATTCACTCTGGTTAGCCTACTATGCACTCCGGTTAGCCTACTATGCACTCCGGTTAGCCTGCTATGCACTTTAGTTAGCCTGTTTACGGTTAGCTCTTTATGTTGTAGGGTAACACGATATATTCTTAATATTATTGGTCCCTGGGAGCTCCCGGGTAGCGAAATAGAATTTTTTAGGGGTAGTCCATTTTAGGGTAGTCCATTTTGGTAGTCCATTTTGGGTTGTCCATCGGGGTAGTCCATGGACTAGGGGTCAGTCTTTTGTCCATCGCCGTTGTACCTTTACTTTGAGAAAGCTAAAAGTTGATTTTACAGAGACATTCTTTGTTGTAAAGGTTATGCTACTTGCATTGATTTGATCGAGAGTTTTGTCTCTTGAGGTCGATGTTTAGTTTCAACCTCCCTTGTTCGTTATGTTCACCACGATTCAAAACTCACACGCGGACACCCGATATGATAATTTATGTGAAATTTAAATCGAAAACAGCAGGATACTGGAACACGATTATCGCCGCCATAACACAGACGTTCCCTCCCCGATTTTTTTGAGGGGAGCGGGACGGCTGTTCACAGGCTAATTATTCCGTAGCACGCTTGGAAAGGAAATACACAGTCTAGTCCGATCACGTTTCGTTAGTGACGTCAGTGAAGTACCCGCAATGAATCAAGGGAGAAGATAGCAGATCGAAGATGCCGAAGATGCCAGTTTTCAAGTATTGCGGAGCAGAAGTAGAAAACAAAGTCATTCGTCCTTTTCACAGTTTTTGAAGTATCCTAATTTGCGGCTCATAAAGAAATGCTTTGCTAGCAGTGGAAGCTGTCATTCCGATTCCAGAGATCAGATGACAGAAACGTGCTCTAATTAGCGTTTGGAACTTGTTTACATGTACATGCTTCGTTGCTTGGGGAATCATCATGGACGAGTTTGAAACTATAAATCTCGACATTAAAGAGTGCAAGATTTGTAAGCAACAAACTGGAGAAGAGCTGATTTCTTGTATTTTGCACGAGAATTTTTCCAGCTCGGGGGAAAACACTTCCCAGTCCAGTTGTTCGAACAGAGCAGAGACCTTCGCTCATCGAATTTGTCTTGAAAGATGGAATGCAGTAATGAAAAGTTCTTTTTATCCTCAGCCAAAGAAAACATGGAAAGATCGGATCATGGGTCTTATCAATGCAGGACAGGCTTCGGTAGAAACGTGGACTCCAGTTGGTGATTTGAATCATCCCGACACTTGTGCTGACAATCGGCCATCATGCATGTCCTCAGATGAACAGAAAGTCACACAGCTGGCAGCAGCTAATGATGTGGGACACTCTGTTTTTAGTGAAAGTAAAGAAGCTTATCGTGTGGAAGATGCGGGGTATGACCATGGCCAGTGGCGTAAAAGTAAAGTTCGTATTCGTTCCGTTGACTTGGAAGACATCGAGCATGAGCAACCTGCTGTGCCTGCTACGAGTAAACGGAATTTCATTCGGCACACAAGGTCAACATGTAAGTACTTTATTCTCTGTGATTTACGGTACTCAAATGCCAAGATATACACTAGAGGTGTTAAATTCACATTCAATGTTTTATGTAACCAGATCTGTATTGAAATGTATTATTTTGATACCCAGTAATCAGTATGATATTAATCACTTGTGTCACTCGATCGTTGTTCTCGGTGATTGGCGGCCAGACTGGAGGTCTTAATTACTTCCTGGCGCAGACCAGAAGGATCGTGGCCTCTGAGGGCGAGAATGCCTGTGAACAGGCTCCCTAGGTGAAAAAAAGCAAGGTATGGGTAGGAAGGTTGTGAGAATGGCTTCAGGTTTCTGATTTTCTTGCTCTTTGCGACACTAGCTAGAGAGCCTGTTCACCTGCCACTGATCTTGGGGGGGGGGGGGGGGGGGGGGGTGCGCATCAGCTCGAATTTGTAAGTCAAATCATGCATTACGGAGATTATTAATATATTTTAAGCAATCACAGATCACAGAAAAATAGGCAAGTGTGCTGAGCTATTTTTATAAGACTTTAACTTTTTGAGAATGTATTACCAAAATTATATTGTAGGCAATATCTTCTTGGATCGATTGTGTGTTACCCCGGCCTAACCAATCGATGAAAATCGATGATCGGAAATCAATCAATCAATCGATATTAATCGATGATGGTTAGTTAATTGATATGGATTGGCATCGGCCAATCGATGACCAATCGATAGTCACAAATAAAATTTCCTTAATTGGCATCGATTGTTATCGATATCATGCGGTGTACATGGGCATCCCCATGACAAGTCTCCAGGATATCCGGAAATAGATTTTCGCAATCCTAAAACGACTGATCGCGCGTGAACTAGAACAATGTCTGAAGAAGTGGATAAACCAAAAGACGTGACACTTGTTGTTAAGTGCTTGGTCAAAGGCTACCATGCCTGCGACTTCACCGTTGAAGTCGGCCACCTACAAACTAAGCTGGTTTCTCTTCTCTGGCCTTTAAACGCAGAGATCAATGTGTAACGTTGTTTCTACTGCATAACAGACATAATAGTATATCACGGAAATGAATAAATGAGGTATTGATCGCTTTTAAGAGCCACTGAGTTGATGTAATAACACCAATATTGAATCAAACCAAATAAAAAACGATCGATGAAAATCGATGGTAATCGATTATAATCGATGATAATCGATGAAAATCGATGACAGTCGATGAAAATCGATGAAATTAAAAGTCACAAAATTTTCCGTCATCGATTGGCCATCGATTTCCAATATCAATCGATTAATTGGCATTGATTGTTATCGATTGATATTGATTATCATCGATTATCGGTTTCATCGATTGGTTAGGCCGGGGTGTTACTTGTTTATTTTAGAGAATACAGTTGAACCCCGCTATTTTGAACCGTTAGTCTGAAATAGCGGGAGTTCGAAATAGCCAGTAGTACACCCTGTAAATGACTGAAGGGCAAGTCCAAGGGAAATGCATTTTAGTTCGAAATAACGGCCCGGAATTCGAAATAACCGAGTTCGAATTAGCAGGATCTAACTGTATGTTATTTTTTGGGCTCTTGTTCTTCAGCGAAGGACAAAAGCCCCAAAGAAGCCCTGAAATTTAACCGCCAACTGTCAAAGATACACCCCCATTGAAAGTGGCCTCTTTATTGACCTTCATTTAGAATGTATTTTGCTTTGAAGACCTTTGAATGGTGTTCTTCTTGGTCAAAGAAAGTTTACTTATCATGGAAATCTATAAGCAGGGTCCACAATAGGTTTGGCGGGATGCGGGACTTGGATAATTTTTGTGGTGATATTTGGGATGCAAACTAAAGACAGGCGCATGCAGGGTGCTGGAATTTCAGGTATGAGCGGGAGTGGGGTTTTCTGTTTTATGGGAGCAGGATGTGAGAATCTTAAAGGGAAAAGTAGTGGTGTGACAACATAAAATGTCCTTAATTAACTAGCATTGACTGGAACAGTTGGCTCCTTTGTGTGTGTCTGTGTAGCAGTGTTGGGTTTCAAGTATTGAATAGGCAAGTGTGGTGTGTTGGTCACATTCTGGCCTTTCTATGTTTTTTTCTTGGCATTTTTGATGGGAGAAAGAGGTAACAAAAAGACTCTTCACAGGTTTTTTATTTAATTTTCTGGGGTGGGTGCTTCATGTTGTGCTTGCTTCACCTGTTGTTTCTCTCATGTTCTTTTGCATTGAGAGATAGAGAGCCTGTAAACAGGTCACTATTGATCTCATTGCCTGATAGAGACTAGGAGTTCAACAGTCAAAACGTTGTGACCGGAACTCAGTTCGCGAATCCATCATGCGACAAACAAATACCACGTCCATGCACCTAATTTCCCTGGTTGTTTTCCAAAAAAGGCAGGACTGAGAATATCGAAATTATGAAAAATGTTTATTTTGTACTGAAACGTGGACAAAAAATACAAGACAGTAGCAAGAAAGCAGACAGTGGCAATGCTGAGAAACTAACCACACAAATTCTGTGAGCTCATGTTAATATTAATTTTAGCAAAGAAACTCATTAATAATATTTGGCAGGATCGGGACTCAGCTGTAGAGAAGGGCAGGATAGCTGGATTCACAAGGAAATTTGGGTGGGGAGGTGGGAATTGAGAACCTTATTGTGGACCCTTTATAAGTAAATCACATGTCATGTTCTTGTAATATAGTAAATCGCACATCACGTTGTGATGTCCAGTCCACACAGCTTTTGTGGCTCTATCACACATTGAGGTTGCTAACTTTAGGGCCAATACGTGTCACGCAAAAACCCCTTTGCCACCCTCATGTTTATGATTACAGGTGTAGAACAATCTTGATCCCATCTAGTGTTGAATGATGACTTCAAGCTCTTGTTGATTTCAGTGTCGCAGTGTGATTTGATCCAACTGAAGGAGGCTGTGGAGGATCTTAAGTTGCAAATAAACGGTAAGTGTCCCTACATATACAGGAACCCACTCACGCTATGATTTTTGCAATTGTGAAATGAAAAATGCAGAGTAAGAAGTATTGTGAAAGTATTGAACAGCTCTGTGAAATTTAGTTTAACAGAGAGTTCTTCCAAAGGTGCAGGGCTCAAAATTAAAAAATCCTAAAGTCGCCACTTGGCGACTAAGTGGTAAAAACTAGTCGCCCAATGCAAATTTTTAGTCGCCAGATTGTAAAATCAATAGGGACTAGTTCAAAAGTGCTTAAAATCATTTGTAGGAATTTAATCTAAAAAGGACTGAATATATAAACATTCGAAAAGACAAACAAAGCAATCTTATCACAAGGTTTAAAACAAAGACATTTTATAAGATTTTATTGCCACTAACTTTGTAGCTGACGTAAAGAACTGGAAGGAACCTCGAAGGAATCAACATGGCGGAAAGCACTGCATTACAAGAGACACAACCCATAGGCATACATGACGTACTCTTTGAAAATGGTTTGCAAAGCATTGTAGGGCGACTTCAAACTTGCAAGTTTTCGGATGCGAGAGAATCTTTTTTGGGCAAAGCAAAAGGATGGATTGGAGCAATACGACTTCTTTTCTTATTTTGAATGTTTTAGAAGCAAAAATCTCCCAATATAATTCTCTGGAAGGACATAATGTCTGAGAAAATGGCCATTATTCATCGTCAACACAGAGAGATGTAGTCGCCATTTTGGCGACTAACCCAGAAATTTAGTCGCCAAGGACGAAATGTTGGTCATATTGGCGACCGTATTGGTCGCAATTTCGAGCCCTGAGGTGGCACTGAGCAATAAAGCGATAGACACTTCATGTAATCTTACGTGAAATCCAACTGCTGACCATTAATAAGCCAAGATTTGTTCACGTTTGTGAGCTCATTTATGACATTCAGGCGATTCTTGCTTCATTTTCTTCGTGTTTTTAGCCAAATTCACATTGTTTTCAGCTTGGAGAGTAGTTAAATGGAAAAGAACACCTATAAAACGTTAAGATTGTTTCACATTTACACTTTTTTATCTTGAAAAAATGATACTTATCTCAAGAGTAGCCGGCACACAAAGGACTACTAGACAGCGATTTTCGCCGGTTGCTTGGGTTTACAGAGAACATTGCCTTTAACACCAATATCTGCTTATATGTGGAATTGAAGTCTAACAAGATTAAGCTTTCTTGAACCTCCATGTTTGTTACATGCAAGCGGGAGTGGCTATACAGTTGTATGAGCCAGCGATACAATTTATAAAGAGGCTGCTGTTCAGGCCTCTGAACGAGTGAATCTTTTATGTTGAAGATAAATTCGCAGGATGTTTATTTTGTCCACACATTTTTCACATTCTCGTAACAAATTAGACAAAAAACAATTAGAATTCTTATTACGCGGGATGAGCCGCGTATTAAATTCGGCTTGATCATTTTGATGCGTTCGATGTTGTTCCATGTGTTCGATGGGTTCGATGTGTTCGATGTGGTTCAATGTGTTCGATGAGTTCCATGAGTTCGATGTTGTGCAGTAAAATCTATCGAAAGCTTTCGTCTATTTGAGATTTCACCTAAGGTATGCTCGATAATTTTTCTAACCATCGCTGGCAACATACGATTTTGTTCACTAAACGGTAAATTTTATACGTTTTCAATGTAGTAAAAGAAACTCTTGCTGCTTCAGTTGAACACGTTCAGTTACATGTCAAGAAAAGGCAGACAAGGTAATTATAAAAACCGATAGCTGAGCCATTTTGCTGATTAGCCTTGCTAATTTAGCAAAATATGCTCTCTCAAAGTAAGTAAGGGCACGTACGTATGGATTTATTGTAGAAACTGAGGAAACCGCGCTTTCTGCAAATCGATTTATTTCGATCGAGTTTGTAGTCACAAGTATGCATGTCGATTGATTGATTGCAGAAGATACTAGTTTCTCACGGAGCAATGTGTTTGTTTCCTGTGGTAGCATGTTCACTGAGATCTCGTCCAAAGTATTATGAACAGCGACTATAAATGCACTTCAAAAGCTCCCGTCGGCAACGTCCGATTTCATTCACAATATTTAAACCATACTAAGAGCTGGTCAGTGAGCGGGAGTGGAAGTTTTCAAGATTTTCACAGCTCATGGCGACTAAATACATAACAAAAGAAGTAATTGTCGATGTTTACAGTTTGGATGTAACTTTATTCTCAGCTATTACGCCAGTGACAGGTTAAAAGGCGTGCGTCAAACAAGATTGAGTTCTCAACGATCGCCCTGTTGATAATTGTAAAAACCGATAAAGGTCATTTGTTGATAAGCCTTCAGTTGGCAGTTTATCCCGGAATTTATGTAAATCGCATCTTTGTAACACAACACCTTTCGTAGGCCAAAGTCACGTTAGCGCATACGTTTCATGTTGTGACTTTGGCGTCTTTTAAATTACTTTATTTAGTACTTGTACTTTCATTTCCATTTATTTGTACATTTTAAACAGAATGTGACCGTGAAAAGTCATTCCTATCCCGCGGAAACGGCCAACGGGCGTCTTGTTTCTTCATTAATTTAGGCAAAAACTTGTCGCAAACTTGTGACTGAAAGAAAACTTGCAGTTGCCAAAGGAAACAATTTAATTATAGTCCCAAATGTGACCAAACTGGTCGCAATTTTGAGGCCTGCTTTTGATAAGATATTTGAAACAGTAACAAAAAGCTTGCAGTAACGTGTGAATAATTTTGGTACATAATTTTGTCCAATAAATATAGTCGAAGTGCTGATGGATTCTGTCTTAATTACTATATAGTTATAACTAAAGACAATTTCAAACATTGTAAACTTAATGTGAATTTTCTTTCAAACTTTTAAGTGTTCTTTTCTGCCCATCTACTTCACTAAAGGTGTCCTCCTACTTCTAAACTTAATGAAACCCTTAATGGCTGCTTGTTAAATTCATGTTTCCGATGATTATTTCTTATTCTACACTGAGAATTGGTCCATAGTTATTTTACAGAGAGATAATTAGTACTCAGTTCAAAACAACAGAAAAAAAAAAATAGGTCACCATACTTGTTTTCAAGAAAATGACGATTTATCTCTCTGGTAAGGTCTAGCCATAAAGAAAAAGCCCCCAGAATGCAAAATGGGAGTTATGTGAGCAAGCGAATTCACTCACACGGTCAGTCAGCCGGTCGATCTGTGGTCATTAAGATTTGTTTGTAATCCCGCTGATCGACCCATAACTAAACTTGACAATGAAATTTCAAAAATGTCTACAAATGTGAAACCTAGCGAAGCAATGAGTGATGAGATAATTACAGCTAATATTGTCAAGAGCATGTGGTGCAAGGATTTTCTTACTGAAAACCTAGAAAGCATTTGTTGTCCTTGTTACGAAATGAATGCATGCTCCTGGCAAGCATGGGTTTTAATAACATGATGCATGGAATGCATGAATATTGAGCAAAATAATAAATTGTTATAAATGGAAGCAGTTATTAGCTACTTGGGGGGAAAAAGAAAGAAAAAGCGCGTCAGAAGGAAAAAAGAAAAGACAAAAATGTGCATGCCCTCCCGTATGTTGAACTCTCGCCCTCCCTGCTTTCTAATATGGTATACCAACGCATTGCGATAACTTAACACATAGGTCTGCAAAGCGTATGTGTCTAGAGCGTTATGCATTATTGTATTGCGGAGTCAGGGCAGTGATTTGAGTGTGATCTTAAGAGGTTTAAAAAGGGACAGAGAAAGAAATTTATTTTTGGAACAAAACCAAAATATTTTCATCTTTTCTGCTTATACTGATGCATGTACTTCATCATGCAAAATAGTCATAGCCTCAAAGAGGCCTTTGATTTAATGTGCATGCACAAGTCACATGTGAAATTATGTGCAGTAGGGATGCACAATGCAATACTGGGGAATGACCAATAATAGAGTTGACCAGCACCTCATTGAACATCTCACATGATTGGCCATAAGAACAATAGGACAAAGGGCACAAACAATGCCCCTATCCCTGAAGACAATGAGCAATATTGTTTTAGAATGCCTCTGAAATTAGAGGTTCACAAGAGGTACTGGACTACTCCAATAATATGTAACACCCTTGTCACATTGTGTATTTGCTCTACTGTGTGACATCTGTCATTTTACCATGTTAGCTAAGCAAATGGAATATACTCAGTATGGGTGTGCATTACACTGGCTTATAGTATTCCAGTTTAATTTGACTTGCTTACTAATATGGAGAAAAATAAATTTTGATGTACAAAAAGTACAACTTTCACTCTTGGTTTGTCTACACATGTGAGCTAGCTGCAAGAAGGTTAAAAAATCTGAGAAACTAAGTTTTAAGCCAATTAAAGGCAACACCAGATTTTCAATTGACAGAACATCTACAGAGTGAAGTGAGAGAAAACCTCCATAATACAGACACTGTTGCATTAACGCAACCAAAATTAGCACAAACTCTACTTCTGTATTACAGGTCCATAATATGGACAGTCACTCTCTATTCCTTCGGTGTCTGAATTAAAGAGGTTTGACTGTATAGGCTATTGACCCGGGGGGGGGGGGGGGGGAATCCCATATGGAATGGACGGGGATGCTCGTCGGAAATTTTGAATTTAACCCCTAAAAGAGACCAATCTGGGTGCGGCCGAATGTTATGCAGACCCCTAAAAGAGTAAATATAACGAATCAAAATTCTTTCTTTTTTGTTATTTCTTCGCGTGCAACCCTAAACGAGACCTTGACGGCTAAATATAATGACATTTTGCCCAGAACACCCTAAGCGAGACCAAAATCCGAAATTTACACCCCTAAGCGAGACGACGAGCATCCCTGTCCATTTCATATGGAGGTCCCCCCCCCCCCCCCCCCCCCCCGGGCTATTGACTGACTGACTTCCAATAACTGCTCTCAAGTGGCCAACAGAACTCTAGATCACCATATAAAAATATTAGTGATGTTTTGTTTTTGTATTCTGCTCTGAACAGAAGTGTCATCAGACCTTGTTACCCAGCTTCAAGAAAAAGACAGTCTCCTTCTCCAGAAACACACCATGAAGGTCACTGTGGGGCAACTGATCAGTCTTCAGTCCAATGTCAAGACAGCAAGCACTCAAAATATATCAAGATCTACAAACTCCAGAAGAACCTTTCAAGATACCTTGCCTTGCACATAATACCCTGTATTGTAGTTTTGTACAGATTTGCCGGTAGTTTAAAACTATTTTTGATTGATTGGAGACTTTTTCAGACGTTTCTTTTTGTTTTCTTATTTATTTTACTGAAAAAAAGTCAAAAGAGAAAGCTAAAAAGGTGAAATGAACTTCTAGTGTTTTACAATCATAATTTAAAATTAATTATTTTACTGCTAAATTTATACAATATATGTAAGATATATGTTTGCCCAGGAGCCAGAGACTATATTTCTATAAGATTAACACTAAATCTGATAGTTGAAATGTAATACACTGCACCATAGGTTCAGTAGGGTTGGGTTTGTTCAGAGTTATTGCATTTGTAAACTATGTGGGATTATTTATAAAAAATATTGTAATATAAATATCACTGGGTGAGGATATAGCTTTTTATACCATGCGATGGAAAGTACAGCCAATCAGAATGTAGGAAAATCATTGTATATTCGATGGTATTAAACCCAACCTTCCCATTGTGCACTGCGATTTTATTCCCGAGGAAATTAATTTAGTGAGCATATTTTCTATGGCATGGTATGAAATAGTTATGCAACACTTTCTTGTGGTATTCCATGGATATTATCACTTGTATTATCACTTGTATTTTCTTGGTATACAAATACCAAGAAAATACAAGTGACTCTTGGGATATTCCATATTATTATTCAACAAATTTGTGCGATGCCCATATATGGTCAGGATGTCATTGTTATCCGTCATCCGTACATAACAGTTACAGATATTCTGCAATATATGTAGGTTGCCAAGATTCGCGTAAAATCTCTCAAAGCGCTGCACAAGTGCAGTTTATGTTGCTGCAAAATCCGTTTCATTGACAATTTCTTGAATAATAAAACAATTATCCTGCCCAATCTTGCGGAAAATCGTCTGATTTTAGCCAACTCGGGCTACGGCCTCATCGCCTCATCGCCTAGGTGATATTCCGTGCAATTTCGCAGGATAATTGCTAAGTATACCACTCAAAAGCGTTGCATAACTAGTAATATGTATTCTGTGTCCTAATGTACAATGTAGATACTGTATTTATTTTCCTACCTGCATGCAGTGTAGGGATAGACTTTTTAGCTTAATTTGATAGTTTTCTACTTCATAAGTGTTTCTATACTAGTGCTGTAGAGGTAAATCTTTGGCAATTTTCATAGCATTTGAGCAGAATGAATGCATGTCAGCAGTTTTTCTGTCATATCGCCCTATTATTGCTGTTAAACAGCACTTGAGCTCTGGCCCATATCTCCTTATCTTGAGTGGGCACTTACAGATGAAGAATATGCACACCTTCACATAGTGCAGTTCTGGCCCTCTCTCTGTCATCCAACACATGCGAGAGAGGGTCCTGGGATAATTGTCTGTGCATGCTCACGATAAACCAATCACAGCACACCTTAGCTCACCATGTTTGTTTCCCCTACCCAATGTAAAAATTGGTTCAAAAACAAGCAGAGAAGCTCATGTAAAATAATGGACGAAGTTACGACGCCCAAAAAAATTGTAAAACCAAATACAGTGCTCGAGGGCCATATGTTGCATGACAGAGAGAGGGCCAGAACTGGACTAACCTTTACATCACAATAAACTTGCTATAATTGAACAGGTCTTGCTGCAGTGTGGGTATTGTTATTCATGACATGTAGATAAGGTGTCGGGAATCACTCTGACCTGGGACAAGCCTAAACCAGGCTCAGTAGATCAAACCAGCTTCCTCGCAGTAGAGTACACAAAGGATAGCACATTTTTCTCTTTTAAACAACTATTTGCATATCATTAATTCATTTCCGGGGCATTCATTACTAATTTAAATTGGTGCAAACTTGTGAAAACCTCCTCTGGGACACCCCAAAGAAACACTTTGGAAATGTCGACAGCAAAGATGAAGACAACGTGAATGGGATACGTACTGAATATAAACATACTTGCGCGAATAAATTAAATTCCCAGTTCAAGTTGTCTTCGGCTTTGCCGTCGAGATTTCCGAAGCATTTCCTTGGGGTGCCCCAGAGGAGGTTTTGTAGTGGAACACGTTCTGCTTTCTAGGATCAGCATAGGCAGTAATTTTGACTAATTTTAGCGAAATTGCATAAATTGTCCCGATAACTGGTACATATCATGGAAAATATTGCAAATTTACGACCTAATTTGATACTCCAGCAAGGTTTAAAAGAACTATTTGAAGTTATTTGCGAACGGATCGGACTCAAATTAGGCCAGATTATACACTAGTTCAAAGACTGTTCTATCGAGGACCGGGAGCTCTTACTAAAGCGAGTAGGGGAAAGATATTTTTGGGCTTCATTCCAGAGGCGGTACCCGATTCTTGGATGTGGAAGTTGCACGCCTTGTGTACGTAAAAAGGGAGCTTAAGCAAACTACGACGGCAACGGCAACGAGAACGTCACCAAACAAAAGGTTTAATGAGCAGAACAATAGCTCTGCACGTGCGTTTGAAATCTTGGTACATTTCATAGCCGTTCTCTGCAAAAGAACAACGTGAAATGACCCAATTCTACGTATTCTGGACAACGTGAACCACGACGGCAAATTTTTTATTTTTCTATTTGGAGTTCAACGCTCTCTTTACACATTTAACTTGAGCCAGTTCTTAAACCGACAGATACGCTGAATACATCTGAATAATCGCGAGATTCTAGAGTAAAATATAAATTCATTTTTCACCAGGCGTTGTCCTCGGCGTCGCCGTCGTCATTGCTTAAGCTCCCTAATAATTAGTATTCTTTTCACGAGTCAAAACTTCAACTCCTATAGCTGCTCTCGCACGCTTTAAATCGTCAAAAAACTGCATGAAAGCGGGAGTAGTTAACCCTCGAGTTTGGATTCGAGTTCGAGTTCGAGTTGGACTTCGAGTTGGACTTCGAGTTAAAGTTCGAGTTGGACTTCGAGTTAAAGTTCGAGTTGGACTTCGAGTTGGACCTCGAGTTAAAGTTCGAGTTGAAAGTAACATAGGAAAGAAAGAAAGAAAGAAAGAAAGAAAGTAACATAATAAGAAAGAAACAAGAAAGTAACATAATAATTCTATGGAAACGGAAGTTGATAATTCAATACTAAGACTTTCTTCAGCAGCGGTTAAATAGATAGAAATAGATTTGAACCAAATAAAAATATAGGGCAGGGATACGGGTTTTGAACAATGTGTGGAACCGTTAACTGAGAAAAAGAAATTGCTCATTATTATTTATCATATAAACTAGAGTGAATTACCAGGATGTCTTTCGCTGAGAAAAATCATATCTTCACATGTGAGAGATATCAGTTAGATCTTTCACATGTAAAGTTATCGATTTCGTCACAGTTACTGACGAGCTTGCCATGTTTCAATGCTGAATGAGCCAAAGTTTATCGATATTAAGTCGAAACATCTTCAGCTTTTCCTCGGCATCTACGGAAATTTTCGGAAAGGTTCGGAAAATTGTCGGCAATCTTCGGAAAATCGTCAAAACCTCGTTATTAGTAGGTATATGAAATAAATACATGGTTGTTTGGAGATATGAAATTTCTCTTCTCGTGTTCAAATCGATTTCTCACTCGTTTGCTGCGCTTACTCTCGAAGATAAATTCTATATCTCCGCGCAACCATGTATTATCCTCTATTTCTCGGCCGATGTATAGACAAATAGAAAATTTGTATGAATCTGAATAAAAAATATATTTTAATTACTGTTTTTAGTTATTACTACTATGACATGTCTAAAACCTTCTGAAACTTTCTGAAACTGTTAACTTTCGAATAAAGGGCTCAAACGTGTTTTCGTTTCCTTTAGTGTTGCTCACGAAAGCTTTTCGAGCACGAGCGATATTGACGTCAGGCAGCCGAATCGTAGCGCGCGCTCTTGCCTCGTAAAAACTGTAGTAAGCCATCTTAAGTTTGGGAAAAAGAGTATGCAATCATCAAACATTGCAGAAATAAAGTGCTATACATACCACTTCTTTACAGGCGAATCGAAAATTTCCACGACTGGGGGCCTTGAAAGGAAAATAAAGGGAAAGCGTCAGTCAAGGCTGGAGGGAGTACAAAATATAATTTCAATTATATGGATTTTTTTTTAGGGTTATTCAATGACATCCACTTGCTTGCACGCGTCCTTTTCACATATATGAAATGTTGGGGAAAGGGGTGGTGGTAGTCTTAATTTGCCTTCTGTAAAGTCGAAGATTGTAGACTTTGAAGAAGGCAGGACCAATACGTGTGATCTGTCTTAAGGCGTAAAAATGGTTACCAGACTCGTTTCCGGCCACGGCGTGCCTGCTTACTGGTGCATGTTTTTTTTTAACACAAGGTTTGATTTTTTTTTTTTTAAAAATTGAAGATTGTTGTGAAAATGTAAAGGTCCGATAGCCTTATGTTTACCTTCCAAAAACCAATACGTACACAGACTGGTACACCACCGCACCAAACAAACCCATTACCGTAGGGGGTGCTGAATACCGCGTTACCGCAAAAACAATTTGGTAAATACTGCAATACCGCAAAAGAATCCGGAGAATACCGCAATTTCATAGTAAGACAGTATAGCTGGACCCTGGAAACAATGACACGGCTTTGGTTGTTAAAACGACCAGAAACGGCTATAAATGGTCGGAAAAAGTGAAGGATACAGGGAAACCCGTATTATAAATTTACCAGTCACAGAACTACCGATGTCCTTGCGTAGAGATAAAGGAATGTGAAGAATAGGGATGCGCGAGTTACGTAATGACTAAGAAATGACTAAGACAAACCCCAGACAAACAAACCCGAATGGCGGACGATATTCCTAAAACACTTTCTAAGACAGCCGGAGTTTACTATTGAAACGAAAACGTCACCTAGGTTCCATCTGTTTCTCTCACAACACGATGTTGTTTTTTAAGCTTTCTTTTTATCAAAACACCAGTTACATATTAATTAAATTGAGTCAAATCCCGGGAGTCAAATCAATCAAAGCTATTGAAAGTGAATGGATGAGAAAACAAATCCGTGGCTACTAGCCAAGTAGGATTAGAGAAGTCAAAATTATATATTTGTTTCCTTGGATAATGCACAGTTAGCCGCCGGGCCAAATCTTGTAGTTAACACTTACATTGTGCCACGTGCATCTTCTTTCTCCGGCAACGTGGCAACACGTGTATCTTTATCCGGCGATGAAGATATCTCTATGATTGTTTCCTCACTAAACAAAAAGAGGCATGTTTCAGCGCTAATTTGCATTACAAAGTAAATCTTTCTAGTCTTTCATTTGGAAGTCTACATAAAGCAAATTAAACCAAGCTTTCTATTGCTAACAGCAGCTCAGAAATATCATTTTGATATATGATGAAAAGATCATACTTACATTGTATCACCGTGTGCATCCTTCTCCGGCGATGAAAACACCTCTGTAACCTCTGTTTCTTCGCTAAAAAGAGAGGCACATTTCAGCGCTTATTTGCAATTCAAAATTAATCTGTCAACTTCAAATCTTTGTAAAGTAAATTAAACGTACCTGTCAATTTTGGACCTCCGGCAGAACAAACCGGTCCAGGAAATGTGTAACCCGATATATTGTGATACAGGACGACCCGACTACGTCTGCGTCACGCATCACGCCACTCTCACTGTCGTTTCGGCACTTTCTCAACGGTAACTGTTTACCTTAGTTGTGCACCCTTTTTCATGAATCATTGTTGGATTGTGGTTAGCATATACAAAATCTGTGGAAAAGTACGTAATCCTTCACATGCCTTACTTCGTTTGTGCTATCCCCGGTGTTGGGGATGCCCCTCTTTCCCCTTTGCTTTTGACAAGGAGTCTTGCACTTGTTTGTTGTTGTTTCGGTTTTTGTGTGTGTTGTTTCTGTTTTTTTTTTAATTTTTTAATTTCAATTTTTAATTTTTATTTATTTATTTTTTTTATTTTTTATTTTATTTATTTTATTTTTTAATTTTTTTTTTAACTCGAAATCTAACTCGAAGTCCAACTCGAAGTCCAACTCGAACTCGAACTCGAACTCGAACTCGAATCCAAACTCGATGTTTCTGGATTCCCCATGAAAGCAAACTTAAACGTTGCGAAAATGCACGAGGAGCCGCAAGCGCTATTTTTTTTGCACGGCTGCGGGCGGCACATCAAAGAATTTGGAACTGAATGGCAAATTCCTAGAATATTTTTATCTGGTGAGTTGAACCGAAGGTGTTAAAGATCCACAGGATCCAAAACCACATGTCAATTAATATAACACTCTTCCCTTTCCCTAAATCGATATGCGCTTTGTACATAAAGGCTAACTACAACAGATTTTGCGCAAATGCTTGAGTTTTAAGGTCGCCACACACGAGGGGACTGGTCGCAGGTTCCGGTCGCAGGGACCAGTCCCTGCGACCAAGTCCCATCGTGTGAACAGGCCAATTTTCGTCAAAAATCTGGTCGCGGGGACTGAATTTTGGTCCCCGAAATCGGTCCCAAGAATTCAAAATGGTTTGAATTCGTGGGGCCAGTCGCAGGGACTGGTCCCCGCAATATTTTGCTTGGTCCCTCGTGTGAACAGGGTCGTGGGACTGGTCCCTGCGACCAATTAAAAATAAACCAATCGCTGATCAGCATTTTAAGCTCCCACAATTCTGCACGTTCGTGTTTGAAGATGGCGATGCCTGAACAGAGTAGTGAACAGATTGAACAGAATACTACTGAACAGACTGTTGGCATTAATATTGAAGATTGGAGCGTCACCAGTACACGAATGGTAATTGATTCTTCGTTCATAAGAAACCGGCAATTCTTCGTCTTGCATCATCATCAGGAGCAACAGAGTCTTTTTCTTCGCAGCTCTCGAAGCCATTTTTACTCGATGAAAACAAAGTTCCCGCCAAATTTTCTCGATAGCTAGCTGTCGCTAGCATGTTTTTGCGCCATTTCATGAAGAGAATGCGTGACATCCGGTTTATGTTATGCAAATGTGATCGGATGTTTTTTTCAGCTAGCCTGGAGAATACTATGCTTTTGCAGTGTTTGATGAAATGATGCAATTTATTTTTTTTTCGGGAATAAAAACACCGAAAGGAAACCTGATATCAAAATCATAAAATACGAGCGGATTTCGAACATTGTCAACATTCCATGTTTTTTAAAACAATTGTTGAACACAGTCCAGTAAGCACGCTCAGATATGAACAATAATAGGAATAATAATAATAATAATTTTCCATCTCCACAAGGTGATTATATATTGAAAACGTCATAAATACTGCTATCTTGCTGCGAAACAGGTCCCAGCGTGTGAACTCTTCAAGGGACTGGTCCCCGCGACTCATTCCATCGTGTAAACTCTACAGGGGACCAGTCCCTGCGACCGGTCCCTACGACTGGTCCCCTCGTGTGTGGCGACCTTTAGAAAAGTCTTTGTCTGAATTGTTAGCCGTCATCTCCATTCTTTCGACTTTTGGATAAACACCTTTTAGCTCTGCCTTGCGCTTTTTTTTCATTTTTAATGCCGCTTTTAGTTCTTGGATTGTCGGTCGTTCTCCGACGAGCAATATTACTAAAGAGTTCTTCGTATCAAGAACGTTCAGAAAATGTGTGAACAGAAATGCCAGCGCGTATATATCGCTTGGTCTAAAAGATGGTTTCCCGTCCCATCGCAAAATTTCGGCGCATGGTAACTATCGGAAAACACTTTTACCAGAATCAAATATTACGGGGTGAAGTACAGGTCTAATTAAAGCGATATTTTTGCAAAGTTAGTTGTACTCATCAGGTATACGCTACCCAGGACAGTACAGGTCTGATTAAAGCGATGTTTTTTGCAAAGTTATTTGCACTCATCAGGTATACGCTACCCAGGACAGTAAAGGTCTGATTAAAGCGATATTTTTTGCAGAGTTTTGTACTCATCAGGTATACGCTACCCAGGACAGTACAGGTCTGCAAAGTTATTTGTACTCATCAGGTATACGCTACCCAGGACAGTACAGGTCTAATTAAAGCGATATTTTTTGCAGAGTTATTTGTACTCATCAGGTATACGCTACCCAGGACGGTACAGGTCTGATTAAAGCGATATTTTTTGCAAAGTTATTTGTACACATCAGGTATACGCTATCCAGGACAGTACAGGTCTGGTTAAAGCGATGCTTTTGCAAAGTTATTTGTACTCATCAGGTATACGCTACCCAGGACAGTACAGGTCTGCAAAGTTATTTGTACTCATCAGGTATACGCTACCCAGGACAGTACAGGTCTAATTAAAGCGATATTTTTTGCAGAGTTATTTGTACTCATCAGGTATACGCTACCCAGGACGGTACAGGTCTGATTAAAGCGATATTTTTTGCAAAGTTATTTGTACACATCAGGTATACGCTATCCAGGACAGTACAGGTCTGGTTAAAGCGATGCTTTTGCAAAGTTATTTGTACTCATCAGGTATACGCTACCCAGGACAGTACAGGTCTGATTAAAGCGATGCTTTTTCAAAGTTATTTGTACTCATCAGGTATACGCTACCCAGGACAGTACAGGTCTGATTAAAGCGATATTTTTTGCAAAGTTAATTGTACTCGTCAGGTATACGCTACCCAGGACAGTACAGGTCTGATTAGAGCGATATTTTTTGCAATGTTATTTGTACTCATCAGGTATACGCTACCCAGGACAGTACAGGTCTGATTAGAGCGATATTTTTTGCAATGTTATTTGTATACCGGGGACAGTACAGGTCTGATTAAAGCGATATTTTTGCATAGTTGCCTGTACTCGTAAGGTATACGCTACCCACGATAGTGCAAGACTAATAATTTTCAATGCATTATATGTTATAAAAAATTACAAGAAAGCTTGCCGGTAGAGGGCCCCCCTCTAGTAGTTATGAATTCAATGAAAAGTAATAAATTTAAGCTTGGTTTATAGGGCATTTGTTTCATTTTGGCTTCATGGATGAGCGGAAAACATTTCTCTTCTAAATTACATGTCTTTAAAACAATGTATGGAACCAGACTTACCTAGGATCCTCCTTACTTATGATTGATTTAAGCAATGAATGGACCGCGATGTGAACATGACCCAAATGAACAGACTCGACATACAAAGCAGCTTTCAGGAGCACATGCTTTTGCGCTACAAACCAAAACGGACCTTCACCACCGATCGACGACAGAACATTTCATTTTCGGTGAGCAAATAAAATCTATTCCAGCTGAAATATCTTGAAGCAATTTGAAATCTTGAAAGGCAAAGCCGTTCTCGATGAACGGCATATCAAGTCGCTGTAACTCGCCATTTCGACTTCGCCAGAACAGGACTGGTTGTACGTGAAACTCCCACTTGACCAGCAATTCTTCTTACGAAATCGAAATTTTTCTACGACATCGAGTTAGTAGCTTGAAATCATCCTACAAGACCTCATGTTTTGCCGCCAAGCACGCTCCCCGCGAAACATAATTTATTATCGGCCTAAAATGAAAATTGATCTTCGTACGTGACGATCAATTGATCCAACTTTACATGTAACTTTGATTGTCACATAATAACACCTTCTGCAACCACAACGAAAAATTCTCTGCGTGATCCGCCAAATAAATCTAATTATCTTCGGGACAAAAAAATAGCTGCTTGCGGCTCCTCGTGTCCAATTCATTTTATTGCAAATGGACAGCAGTTAAAAGCCGATTTTAGGAAGCTTAAATATTTACAATAGCGATTAGCGAGAAAATTTGAATATTTATATGGGGTGTGCTGTGACCTCACAAACACAGGCTGGTAAGTCCACAGGCAGCCCAAGCTCTCTAACAGATTACCTGGCAAACAACGAAGAATGAAACACAAAATCAGGGTAAGTCAATTTTATTCACAAAATATACGATTTTTTTACTTTTAAAGCAAAACCGTTGCGTTCCTATACAAACCCTTACAAATCGAATCTCTGTAACACAACACCGCTTTTAAGCAAGAGTCACGAAGGTAATCTGATAGAGAGCTTGGGCTACCTGTGGTAAGTCTGAACTCACCCGTCAAAAAACCCCGGGCAAAAAACATGATATGCGGCTTCTGATTGGACGTATCATTTTCCTCATACGCGAGAAAGCGATACGCGCCATTTGATTGGTTTACATCAGTCTGCTGACGAAAATTTACTTTGCTGCTTTTGAGTGGGTAAATCTCAGTACGTGTACATGTAAACATGTATATTCAGTACTGTCTTCAGAAGAAGGGGGGGGGGGGGGGGGGAGTTATAACCAGATGTATTTTTTTGTTTCCAGGTAGATGGGAGGGGGGGCTATAAACGGAGGGGCTTATAACTATTCGATGGTTTAATATATAACCCGCGCGAGTATTTTGCGAGTTGCATAGAAGAATAGAGCAATGAGCAAAAGTAATGTCCGCACGTATTATATTTTAAACCATCGAATAAGGTATTTAGTATTCCACCATGATTAGTCAAAGTTTGGGTCGTTTAGTCCGGCCATTTTGTTGGTCTGCTTTCCGTCCGTATTTTTGCCGTTCTAGTGTTATAACGTGTCCTATTTTGCGCGTTCTCGTGACCTAATATGGTAAAACGGCCCAATGGAATAATGAATGGTTTAATTGGGGTTCAAGAAGATAATTACAGTTTAATCCCGATAATTCGAATCTTCAAGGGAAATCGAAAACGGTTCGACTTTTCGAGACTAAAATTAGTAAGAAAGTTACCTGGAGGGGAATCGAAAAAGGTTCGAGTGAGCGGGAGGTTCGAGTTATTGAGGGTTCGAGTTATCGGGACTCAACTGTAGACGCAAAAGTTCCAAATAAAAAGCCGCTCCTTATATTATTCAGTGTGTGTTGCTTGCATTCCGTGTTATTTTAAGGAATACAACCAGCATAGCAGTATTGTTTGTTACAAGGGGATTGCACGATTAAGTGTGACCAGTGAAGCCACTAAGCGAGCCAAAGAAAAAAAAACCACTTGTTCAGTGATAATTTAAGACACGCAGCGTTCATCCAAATCAGCGGTGTCAGGAGGAACACAGGCTCCGATCTGGGAACGAGATTGCTTTGGAAACCATCTGGATTCTTTGCTCGACAGCCAAATCCACTGCACATGTACATGTCATGGCAACCGCTGTTCAAAAGAAACGTGCAAACTGACTCGCATGACGTGTGCTGATGACCCTGGCCGACCGACGAATCATCGGATTGGATACGAAGCCGAGAAAGAGATCAAGCGTTAATTTAGAAACTAAGATGGCGTTTCCCACTCCGAGTTTCAAGTATATTTCTCCAGTCCTTGTGGTTACTGCCAGTAATCCAATTCCATTTCCCCAGCGGAAAAACGGAAAATCCAAATCCCACTTCCCATTTTACCTCTTCCAGGCCCTGTTTTATCTTATTAGTCACTCGGGGTTTTCTACTGGAAATCCAGGAATCGATTTCCCTGGAAGAGCGCGATCCCTTGATTTTTGTTAGTTTTGTCTGCTGCACAACGAAGAAAATTGGTCAGAAACGCTGAACACACCTTCCAACTGTTCAGTTTTTCTTACAATTTCCTTCATTAAAGTGAATTTCAGATTTGGTAAATTATGTAGCTTTTAATACCAACGCAGCAGATAATCTCCCAGTGTTTATTTATAAACGTAACACTTTTTCTAACAGTTCTAAGTTGCATTACAAACTTTCGAACTCCCTTTTATCTGACAAAACCAACCTTTCATTTATTTACAGTGCATTATACTTATAGTATTCGAGCTACGTACTAGGTAAAGTACTTCAGTGTTTTTCTTTATCACGTACTTTCTTATATATATTATATTACTCTCTATTGTGCGCTATTTTGACACAATACGTCTGATGAAAAAAATATCCACAATAATCTACTCGTTCCCTCTCAAGAAAGATAAAACGAACTTCTCAGAATGTTGGCATAGTACTAAAATACACTCATTTCGAATTTCCTGACTACTTTACATTACAGCGCAGAGCCCATGCGGTGTAGAAAGTTGGGGCGAACGCAGAAATGTCCTATCACCAGTTAGGAGGCTTAATCGCGCAAAGCATTTTGTTATTTTTTAGCGCATATTAAACCGTGTCTAATGCTTATCACTGAACTGTTCGTTGTCAGCCTTGACATTGGGCTGGGCCTCCGCAGATCAAGTCAGAATTGACTTTATAACACTTATCAGTGTCCAAACTAGTTGTGTCCTTGCGTATGCGTCTAACTATTCCTCGATTATTTTACCACTACTGTCAAGATCAATAGAGTAGTAAAACTGCCGTTGTAAATTTAAATTCGAAGCGGTTCAATTCTTAACACGTGATCTAAGAAAAAAAAAATCATGTGATTTCAAAAACAAAGTTGTCAGGTGGTTGGGGTGTTCGAGTGAAGTGAAGATGTGATATTAACGGTCATTCTATGACCATGTTAACAATGCTTTCCAGAATTTGAAGGAACAATAATGGCGCTATCGAGACGCGCCAGGCGAAATTTAGCAAATGCATTTAACTACTCCAGTGATTTTGATAGTAAATACGACAGGCCTTCAGCATTCCATTTATAATTTATACAAAATAAATCTGTAACATCAGTACAACGATTTATGTTAATCTAAACATAATGCACGTGTCGATTGTTTTATTCTAAAACAATTGACGTGCAGTAACCTGTGAATAAACGTCGTGATTTCTTTTTCTGTTAAACGCTAAACTGAAAGGTACTTATATATTACTTTTGTTTTCCAAGTACTTTTTACTTGTTCACTTTCAGAAGTTACGGTGTACAAAACAAAACGAATAAGAGACCAAAACAAATTTTCAATGCTTTCCTTTATCTCCAATTAAGGCAATAACAAGAATTTGTTCCTGTAAAAAAAGCTACCTTACTTACTGGAACAGCAATACCCTCTACACTTTTTACTTATTTATTATCGTTTATTAAAAAGTGACTAACTGACAACAACAGGTGATGAAACAGCAATCGAACCGTACAGTAATAGTTCTGACAAACTGCACATCGAAACGCAGAAACAATGCAAATGAACATAAAAGGGGAAGGAAAACACTGTTTAAAGGGAATATACTTTTGCTGTTCCGATTTTATGTACGAAAAATGAAAACAACATTTAACTGATAATGCGACGTTAGCAACATAACAAAATAAGGAGGGGTAAAAACCTAGCTTCCTGTTTTCCAATGTATCATTTTTTTATAATAAGATAATATTATTTTGACGTCATAAAATCGCCCAAAGGAGTAAAAAGGGATCATTATAAAAGCAGACTATCAAAGAAAAAAAATGGCTCTTTCAGTTGTAAAAATTAGCCCCCTCCCTACCCGTGAGGATAGCGTCAATCCATATACTCATCGCCAGACCACTGGGAGCTGCTACGAAGTACGTTTCTTGTGGAGTCTTCACACAAAACGTAGTCCTGATAGACGAACTTTTGTGGGAATTGGGCAAATCTACATACACATCTTGTATCGCCTGGAAATAAACAATACCCTTGGGTACGCGTTGATGTTCGTCAGAGTAGTAACACAGAGCACGTTTCTGTCTGTCCAAGACGAACCAGCGTTTTTTCCAGGACTTGATGAGCTTTCCCCCCAGTTTTGACAGGTAACCTTTACACGCACTGGCTGTCACACGCACTGATGGGCAGTTTTCTAACACGTGACCTGTAGATACCAAGTGCTGGACAAGGTTGATGTCGTCATCCTGGTGAGATGTGCCATTTTTGACCTGTTTTGTTAAATGGAGTTCAAAACATAAGTGTTAAGTACTGAATTGAGGAGTAAAAAAAAAAAGATTCTTACTCTTCATACGTTGTTGACAGCATTGATAATAAATACAGGTTAGGTGCTTACCAACTACGCAGTAAAAAGCGCAGGACAAAATGAATGCCAATCGTCTACGCACCCTACCTCTATCAGCTTTCGCGCCACCCCTCCCACCCCAGCGATGGCTGTATGCACAGATTACGTCGCTCCGTGATTGGAAATCAAATTAAAAGGAAAAATGTTTAAACAGTATTGATTCCTTGGACAGCTAGCAAGCCGTTATACGTGACCTTTCGATTACTCATAACGAAGATATGTATACCCCTGAAGGGAGGGGGAAGTGTTGGTAATATTATGCACAGTAACTATATTTGTTACCTTTGCAGAAAGTCTTTCTTGAATGGCCCTCTCCGTCATCATCTCTTTACGAGCTTTCTCGGCCGCTGCAACTTTCTCGAGCTCTTCTTGCTTTTGTTTTTCAGAGAGAATTCTTTCCATCTCCTGTCTCCTTAAACGTTCCATTCCCAAGGCTTGTTCAAGCTCTTTGACTTTCTCACCATCTTCTGCGACTGCTGTGTTATTCTTTTGCTGTTGTACTTGAGCTAACTGTCGCTCGAGCTCCAATCTTCTCTCCTTTTCTCGCTTAAGCTTTCGCGCTGTTTGGTCTTTGGCTGTCTCGTCTCCACTACTACCGCTTTCGCTGCTGTCTTGCTGCTTAGCGTTATGCCAAAGGTTTTCCGCTTCTTTCTTCAGCTCTATCAGTCGCCTCTTTTCTTCTTCCAATCGCTGTTTTCGCTCCTGAAGCGAGCAACCTTTACCAAGCTGCGATATATTTCGCATGTTCAAGGCTGACAGAATCAAAGGAGCATCTGATCCATTGCTTCTTATTTTCTTGTACTCTTTCTCAAGATTAATCAAACGCGACTTCTCTTTTTGCATCTGTTCTCTTTGATTCTTGAGCTCTGCTTGGAGCCGCCGCCTTTCTTCCTCTGCTTGTCGAAGCGTCTCCTGCTGCTGAGCTTGCAAATACTGACAGCGCTTCTGCTCTACTTCGAGTTCTCTTCTCTCTTCCTCTCTTTCCTTCTCGAATTGCTGTCGAATTACTTCTCGCTCCCGTTCAAGCTGCTCGGCCGCTTCGCGTTGCTTCTGCTCCAACTCTTCCAGCAAAAGTTGCTCGGTTTCGAAAAACTCAAACTCGATTTCGCGTTCACGCTCCATCTTATCTTGTTTTGAAATCATGGCATCTTCAATTTCCTTCATGGCTTGAGCGTGCTTCTCCTCGAGTTCCACAAGCCGTTTTTTCTCCGATTCGATCATCTGTTTTTCATGTTCCTGCTCCTTGACTGCATTCTCCAGCATTTCCAATCGCTCATGTTCTAGTTTGTTCAATCGCTCGCGTTCTTCTTGAACTCTCATCTTCTCTTCTTCACGTTCCTGATCAAGTCGTTTTCTCTCCAGTTCAATCTGTTTCAAGGCTTCCTGCTGCTGTTTCTCCAACAGCTGAATCCTTTCCTTTTCCTGCTCGATCTTTGAATTCTCTTTTTCCCTTTCTTCTTTTAACATCTTGATTTGGGCGTTTAGTTCCTCTTCAAGTTGTTGTATAACCTCACTTTGTCTCTCTTTCATCCCCTCGAGTTTCTTTCTTTCTTCTTCGATCAGTTCACTATCAAGTTGCTGTCGCTCATACGTGAGAAGCTCCTCCTCTAAACTACTTAATTCTTGAAGCGCTAGCTGCTGTCTCAACTCCTCGATGGCGACTCTTTCCTTCTCAGTTCCTTCTTCTCCCTCAAGCTTTGCTTTCATTGTCTTTAATCTTTCGTATTCTTCCTGTCGTCTTTTCTCCTTATTTGACCGTTCAAGTTCTTGCTTTCTGACATTCTCTTCGTATTTTTCTTGAAGCATGATCAGTTTTTCTTTCTCTTCTTCAAAATGCCTCAGTTCTTCTCGCTGTCTTTCCAGTTCTTTGATTTGAACTGCAATTTCTCCTTCAAAGCTATCAACGGCTTCCTTATGTTGTTGCTCCATTTCATGAAGCTGGCGCCGTTCTTCTTCAAGTTGTGTTTTTTCAAACTCAATTCGCTCTACAGCTTCCTTGTACTCATTTTCCAGAGATAAGAGGCGTTCGTTTTCCTTCTCAAGTCTCTCTCTTTCTTGCTTGTCTTTCTTGTACTGCTCAATAGCGAGCTCCACATCTAGTTCAAACAAATAGAACTATTAATAACAAACGCAAGGAGATCCAGAAATGAAGTACATCAATCCTCTTGACTAATTGTTTGATGATGGTAATGCCAAATAATGACCATATCCACAAGGTACGATTACTTTCTCTCTACTTGATAAACCTACGTTACTCGTTATAAATATAAAGGGCTGTGTCATGACATATTAAGACATTCTGTTGTGTGTAAAGGAAGGAACCTCGACATAATAGCAAGGTTCACTTAGGTAGAAAAACAGCAAAAAGTTAATAATTAACCAAGAAAAGGAACTAGACTTCCTCTTTTCCTTTCCTTTTTATTATTATTATTATTATTATTATTATTATTATTATTATGATTGTTATTATTATTATTATCATTAATATTATTATTATTAGTGATTTTGTAAAGCATATACATGCGAAAATAATCGTAATCAGTCGACGTTTCGGCATCATCTTGACGCCATTCTCTGTCCGTCCAAAAGTATTCACCAAGGAATTTTTTTCTTTATGCAAATGTAAAAACTCTGAAACAACATCGCATCTTTAATTTTATTTCAGTCCTGAGAATGGCGGCAAGATGATGCCGAAACGTGGACTGATTATTATTATTATTATTATTATTATTATTATTATTAATAATAATAATAATAAGGTGCTTCTAACTGGCTCACGGCCCTCCCATTAAAAGACATGGGCTACAACCTGAATAAAGGCGAGTTCCGAGATGCTGTAAAGCTCAGGTATGACTGGGAAATTGACGACAAGCCGACAGTGTGCGTGTGCGGTGACGCCTTTACAATCGATCATGCAATGATTTGTAGGAGAGGCGGATTCATAATTCAGCGCCATAACGAACTCCGTGACCTCGAGGCTGACTTGCTTAAGATGGTCTGTAGTGATGTCGAAATAGAGCCCGTCCTTCAAGAACTGACTGGAGAGAGGCTACCAAGCGGCGCTAACACAACGCCAGATGCTCGCCTAGATATACATGCCCGGGGGTTTTGGGAGAAGCAGAGATCCGCGTTCTTTGATGTGAGGGTGTGTCACCCCAACGCGGATTCCTACAAGGACCAAACCCCCAAGCAGATATACCGTAACCATGAAAATGAGAAGAAGAGGGCTTACGCAGACAGGGTTCTTCAAGTAGAACAGGGAACTTTCACTCCATTGGTGTTTACATCCACCGGAGGAATGGGCGAGGAGTGCAAGAGGTATCACAGTAGGCTTGCAGAATTAATCGCCGCAAAGAAAGGGGAGGATTACGCAACAACGGTGTCTTGGATCAGATCAAAAGTCTCATTTGCGATCCTCCGATCCGCCTTAATCTGCCTAAGGGGATCAAGAACTGTAAAGAGAAACAGGAACATTGACATTTATGATATGGACTTTCAAGTAGAGAATTCTCGTACTGCAATTTAGATCGAATATTTTTAATATATAGTTCTTCTCTTATTGTTGCTCTTGAAGTCGCTTTTACTAATTTTTCTACTTTTTTTTAAAGACACTGTATTATTATGTAAATAATATGTTTATATACAAAGTTCTTACTCGAATAGTCAAATCATTGTAATTCCTTTAGAAATTGGTTAATATACAAAGTTCTTACTCGAATAGTAAAATCATTGTAATTCCTTTAGAAATTGGCTAATAAATTATTTATTATTATTATTATTATTATTATTATTATTATTATTATTATTATTATTATAAAATAATACAAAACTTTATTGAGCACTTTTCATACAAACTTGAATCCTAGGCGTATGTGGTTAAAAATGTATATATACAAATTTTGTTTTCCTTAAGTTCTTCCCATGAAACAATGTCAGTAAAAATTTCAATAGCCTACCTACATAATAACACTCTGAAAGCTTTTACACGCTCTAAGCTTCTACGTTCACAAGTTAAAATTATTATTATTATTATTATTATTATTATTATTATTATTATTATTATTATTATTATTATTATTATTATTATTATTATTATTATTATTTTAAAGATTGGGAGATCATTCATACTTCCCGCGGTAGTATTGGGAGATCATAAGTATGAATGATTCATACTTACCGGGGTAGTATTGGTCAGGAACAATAGAAAACCGGTTGCCTGGGTTAGATTCCTTGATCCTCTTAGCTTCTCTGGGATGATTAAATCGAAAGTAATTGGACTTTCCCAGACAAATCATACAACCTACAAAATACGGTAACACCGTGACTCAATGTATTATAGCGTGACACAGTAACATGCATTAGTGATGATTTAGTGATTAACGCTCACGCCGCAGGCTAAAACAAAGTACGTGAAACTGTTCAGTAAAGAATATGAGGTTATGACTTGTAACCATTAATAAAAAGGAGATTATTTAGATCCTTACAATAGAACAAACGAAGGTGTGAAGATGGAACATCATGAATTGTAGACAGCAACAAAGGTTACAGTGGTGACATGAATAGATGTCAAAGATGCGAAACAGAAAAACAAAACAAAAAATGTCAACAACACATCCATACTGTATTTTTGACAAGAAAACTTGTCGAAAAGATGCAAAGCATTTAACAGGTGCAAATTGTAATCTTTGATCCTTAATATCTCAATCAAGAAATTAACATTTGCAAGGAGGCATTGACACTCATTTAAAAGATATAGTAATATATGCAAAGACTAATATTATTACGAAATGTTTTTTTGTTCATAAGCTGTGAGAAATACATATTAGATTTTTCACTACGTACTGATTTAAGCGATAAAATATTTCAATAAAACTTCAACGGTGATTGTGTACCAAAACTATAACTGACATACAACCAGCCCGTGCAGAGTAGCGAAAATGAAGGGAAAATGTATATTCAAATCAACGTATCAATGCGATGTTGGCGATGCTTTTAATCACTGTGCAGTATAGTAGGATTATATAATAATCTCTAGTATATTGGAAAGGGTGTTAACCACATCCATCCTCACTAAGTTGACTCTAAGTACGCGATTTGGCGAAATATATTTGGGCGCGCAAGAAGATTTCAAGCCGTTTGAAATCATCCCGCGCGCCTAAATTTGATAAACAAACTACCAAGGAATGAACAATTGCCGCTTTTAGAATAATGATTACACTAAAAACTACAGTTTTAGACTTACGGGCGAAGACAGCAGCAAGAGGCTAGACAAAGGTGTACACTAATGTGGAAATCCCTGTTTCCACTTTGTTCATTATTGTTATCCAGAAACTTACATGAGAGTACAAACAGCCTAGCGGCTAACAAACTAGACTCCTATCAGGGGTAGGGAGGCGGTAATTAATTTTTGTTATTCCAGTGCACATTAGTTGCATAAATGAACTGTCACGTGCTAATTAGCAGACGCCTTGGTTCAGAAGCGGCAGCCGCATTAGTTTGGAAAGATATGTCAGATGCTCACAGGCAGATTCGAGGCACAGCTAGCCTGTTCCAGGCGTTTGGTTTGTGGGGAGCAGCGCAAAATTCGCGATTGCGTGAAGAACGGCGAGCGGAAAAATGGCGAGGGGACTCATCCCCTCATTTTTTGTTCGCCGTTTTTCGCGCTGCTCCCCACTAACCGAACGCCTGGAACAGGCTAAGGCACAGCAAAAACTTAACATGCTGCTTTTGTTGTGAATATTTAGTACCTTGTGGTAATCTGGTTGGTTCTGAAATAGGAATACCATCCACAGAACACAATGCCGCTTTTGGATACATGACCACTGCATCGCCATTATACTCCACTATACAGTGCTCACTGTGGACCAAACACATTCTTTACGTTAATAACACGTTTCCCTTATTGTAGACATTACTGCCAGGAGAGAATAAAAGATGCTCTTGCTCCGACTTACGGTTCTATTCCTTTTCCTCTCAGTTGAATGTCGGGGTTGCATGTTTCTGTTGAAACACCAATCACTGTTTTTCCTTACAAGAGAAATAAATTGAACAGAACAAAAAGTTAACAACTCGAGTCAGCGGAATACTTCTGTCAAACAAACCGCATGCAATTAGAAATTATATAATGGCTTCAAAAAGCCAAGTTTCGAGAGCGGCTATGAAATTGAAAAGGGCCAGCATCACACCTTCCAGAAATATTTAATTAACATTACAATTAACTTCTCGATAAAAATAAGACAATTCTGCTAAGCTACCTCTTTTAATTGGACATAAAGTTACACCAATACTGAGCCTTCCTCCGCCAAGACTCACAAAGTGCGGCTCGTCTGTTTCAAACTTGAGTGCTGAGCCCAATTCCGTGACGGCAAGAGCACGTTCCTAACAGAGAGAAACAAGAAAAAATCGTAAGGAGGAAAATAGCTTCTCCCTGGATGGGACGCTTGGCCAACAAACGCCACCCCAACATGTAAGGTTAGACCTAAAGGCCAGCCCCCATCAATAAATCTCGGTGAACAGAGACATTGCGAGAGCAAAGTGTTTCTTCCCATAAACAATACAAGGCGAGCAGTTAGGGCTCGAATCTCGGTCCTCCAGAAACACAGCTCGTATATCGAAAATTCCTCAGAGCAGATCACGGGATTAGTTCAGGTCACAAGGAAATCATAAGTAAGTTCTCGACCGAAGAGCGAAGCTCTCCAGAGGAGTTGTGTCTTTTATTACCTGAGGGGAAACAAAAACCTAAAAGAAACGTTTCAACGACTGAATGTCTCTTGGCAACTTAGCCTTGGAATAATATTTGTGCACACAAGTGATGAACATGCATATTAAAAAATCTCGTATATGGAAGCACAGAAAAAGAAATCCAAAAATTAAATAAATGATCAATAAAACGTTTTACCTCATCTGTGCCACCACAAACTTTGATTTCCAACTTCATTTTAATAAGTAATAACCTTAAATTTAGTTTGACGCACAACAAAATCAAGTCATATTTTAAAGCAGTCTGGTATAAAATGTACGAAGGTTACGAGGAAAAAGGCTTAAAAAGAAATATATTTGATGAAAACGTCTTCGAAAGATATACGACCCCAAGGCGCATTTAACTGACAATAAACTTGCGTGCAACGAGCAGAGAAAAGAAAATTGTTTGTTCCGACAACTGCCAAACAAAGCAAAGTTAATTTCCTTAAAGGAAAGTGGACGGTATTTTTGATTTATGAAGTACTTTTGTCATTCAATCAGATAACGCTTTGAATTTTTTCTGTCAAGTACATTCGCTAATATTACCGGCAGAGGGGTTATTGTCGTGAATTAATTATTATTGATAACAATTGACATTTACTGTAACAGAGTCATGTTGGCAAGACACACAGGAAAGATCAAGCACGTTTTATTGTAAAATTCATAAAATTATCATCTACGTCAAACAATATCCGTTTAAAAACCAGAGCATGCGAGTAGAGAATGAGGAAATTAAACATGACGTACATTCAGTTACTGATTATATTGCAAATACAACCTTATGTAAATACAAATTTCAAATATTGAATGCTTTTACTCAGAAAAATGAGCCTGGATATTTTCTAACATAATTTTTTTTTACAGAGACCACACATTATAAACAACAAAACGAAAAAAAAATGCTTCAGTATTTAGACCAATCGAGTAGACGTGTCTATTGCCAATAACGTGAAATTAATGCAATTCTGAAGGATCGCCCACGTATGAAATTAAAAGCCTGCGAAGAGCAAAATGGAGATCGATGATGTAAGAAAAAGCAGCAATATTGTAGCTTATTGTCATTCTACAGATGCCAATGGATGCGCGATATTCACCGCTGGAACCAAAGCCTGGTTAGGAGATGGCTGTTTTCGATTTTGGTTTTGAGAAGGATTCAGCAGTAGTTTATCCTGTGTGAACTGGCAATCTTTACATCAGAGAAGAAAGAGTTTTAAATAATGATCTCGCGAGGAAGGAGCTTTACACGCATGACAATCCCAAAAGAAGACCAGAGTCCCGAGAGGTAAGCGTTTACCCCGCGTGGAAAGTGTTTACATGGTGATACCGAAAGAAAGGTGCTTTACATGATAATCCCGCAAAAAAAGTGTTTTACATAATGATCCCGCAAGGAAAGTGTTTTACATAATGATCTCGTAAGGAAAGTGTTTCACACGATGATCCCGCGATGAGTGTTTCACATGATGATCTCGCGAGGAAAACGTTTCACACGATGATCCCGCGAGGAAAGTGTTTCACATCATGATCCCGCGAAGATGTTTCACATGATGATCCAACCGGGTAGGCGTTTTACATGATTTTTCCGCGAGTTAAGAGTAAGCTCTACGCGGTGATAACAGTACTCGTGTTGAGTTTGGCGAAGTACAGTTGTATGCGACAATAAACATGATTGCCATTCACCCTCTGTTTAGAGTAAACGTGTGTGAGAAGCAGGTGTCATGTTGAGTCATTTTCTAATATCAGGTTTTGCACATCTATTTTAGAACTTGCCAGCTTATTGTGGATTGTTTACTTGGCGGAAGATAAAAAAGATCACAAATGAAATAATATCTGAAGCCTTATCTTTTAAGTCCAAAAGTTATTAAAATCTGGGCAATAAGCAACTTCACGGAAAATTTTGACAAGCAAATTAAGATTCCAAAGACCACCTTATCAGCCGGAGCAGTGATCCCAATTCAACGGAAAGTGTCCGACAAATTTGTGTTTGCGCTTTTACGACCTTTCATTAAGTTTGAAAGGAAATCTTCACTTTGCGACTTTCGCTTTCAGGAAAATTCATGGAAAATTGTTCGAATTTTGGTCAACGAAAAAGTATTACGTGCAATTGCGAGCAGTATTTGCAATTTGGGTAGCTTCAGGTTATTAAGATAACATCTGCAATCAGCTATTAGCGAATAATTATCTGACAGAATTTTCATAGCGTTACAAAAAGAGAGAAGAATAAAGTCAGTTTCGGTTATAAACGAAAGACGTAACAATATTAAAACTAAAGGGAGGACGAAAACAAAAATAATACTGTTAACAAAAAGGTTAGCAGCCGCAATAGAGAAAGCAAGAAATATAAAAAGCCATTAGGGTGCATTAGCTGTTGTGGAGTCACAAAGCTACTTACCGGTAAAGGGCAAATTAATGACCAGGGGTAGGGCGATTCTGAACATTTCGGGGTTATTTAAGCATTGGAAAGAATATGATCTTATATTAAGCCTAAATATTACGCACCTTTCAGGACCTAAAAACTTCAAAGTTGCTTCAATGTGACCTTCTTCTATTTAAAATGGGAAATTCAAAATGTCTTACAGTATGAAATGCCATATGGCGGCGTCGAAAAGTCCAATGTTTCTTTGATCGTCATTTCGAGTGGACTATAAATTACGTCGACGGTTGAACACCCTAGTTCATCACACTAATGATCAAACTTTATAAAATAGGAAAGTTTCACTACGCTGTAAAACGAACTCGGAGGTATATATAAAAATATATTTATTTGCAGCATCCCCAATAATAACTCGTAAAAAGTACTTAGCGATATCCCATGTATTCGATTTCACGGAGAAATGCTAACCTAAATTTGTTCACGAAGAGACTGTCAAAGTCAAACGAAAAATAGATCAAAATTCGCCACCAGGGTAAAAGCCTATAGAGAACGGCGTAGAAAACTCGCCATCTTAGTGCAAATTAATTCTTCGTGGTTTAAAGTGCCAATGTTCATTACCCAGGAGGCTTAGTAATATTTCCATCAATAAAAATTACATCTCCGTTCGGCAAAGAACGAAAAAATCCTCGCTCTGCTGGTTTGTTCAATGATGACGTGGTCTTCGCTATTTTGTCAGATTTGCTAAGCTATAACTAGTTACGATAGTTCCTTAATATTACACACTAGACCTCGCCACATTAAAAACCTCAAGGCCGCATAGTTTTCATCTGCTTGTCAATTATATTCCTCTCTTGCTTTATTAAACAGTTTAGTGTTCCAAACATTTAAACCATCACGTAGGTAAGCTGAACGTTAGCACAGAGTTGGTAATTAAAAAGAAATGGATAAATCATTAACAGAAAACATCGTTGTGGCAAAATTTCAAATAAAACGGCGGCTACTTTACCTCGATGAGCTTTTGAGTCTTGCTCCATTTATCTTCCCAAATGCCCGTCAGTCGCTTCATCAGATCTTCGTTTTCTTGGAGTTTTTTCTCCGCTTTATCAACTCCAAGTGAACTAGGAACATTACCACTCTGCAACACAAGAAGAAATATAACATATACACGTTCACTGTTACAGCGCTAGAAATAAAAACGCTTAGGGAGCGAGAATTCCAAATTCCTTCTTTATGAAATATATTATGTTCAACGACTGTACCTGCTGAAAAACTGCATTGGCTAAAATGCGAACAAATCTCATTGTCCAGATGGATCGATTTCGCTCCCTTTAAAACTCAAAGGCCGTAAACGCTGCGGATCGATAGCTTAAGAGGATGTACAGGCCTTGCTAACGCCTAGTTATTTGAATTACGCCGTGGAGATGAGGTTATTACATAAGGGATAATATAACAAATTAGTCATGTGACCAACTCCGATTCTGAATATCGGTGACATGCACCTCAAAGAACCGACAATAAGAATAGAAAACCTAAACACACAAACCGTAATAGTCCCTGACAGGGCGGAACTCGACACGCAAATATTGTTTAGGTTATGTCGAGTAGAGTTTAAGTAGAAGCGGCATTGAGCTATTGATAAACAAAGTAAATTCGTGCGAGCAGGTCAAAACAAACTTCAAAACAATACTTAAATCCGTTTATGGCGACTAAAAGAAAATCTAGCGCTAGATATCGGGGTAAGCATGAAATTTGAAACACTTCCTGCTCAAAGTCCACAAATTTGCTTATAAACTGTGAGGAGTCAATATGGACGACAACCGCTGTATTAATTACTTTACCTTCCTTTACTTTTCTTTCGAAGCGCACGCACAAACGCGCTGACCCTTGCTCTCTCTACCGTTGATTCTCATCGATAATTTGTCTCAAACTGCGAAATTTTTACTTTTTCTTTAAAAAAACTCGCAAAAAAGTCGAGAAAATGTCGCCGAACTATTCGTTCTTTTTGTTTTGAAGAAATGATAGAAAATAAGGCGCTTGACAGACCACCTGCTCTCCTAAAGCAGCTGGTGACGGAAATTTCCTCCTCCGAACAGAACGCTTGAAATCAATCGTGTCAACTCGAAAGTTTGACAACAGCTAAGGTTAAATGAAACGCTGTGAGAAACACAGTTTGAAAAATGTGATCAAACCCCAATTGGTCACAGCGTTGCTGTTCACCTTCGCATTTCTGAAGAATAATTATTTCTTTCCATTGTCTGACTGTGTACGAAACAATTTCTTTGCATGTGGTTGAATCAAATACGAATAAAAGATCGGCGTCAATTTGATTTCACAGTTTACTTTTGTTTCCAAATTGTCAACGAGAATCTTGAAAAGTTTTCTTTTCGACCTCAAGGTAAATTCTCGACAGGAAGCGAGTTCAATCCGTGTCTCAAGGCTAACTTGTAAGTGGGCATGATCACGCGTAACGACCTTGTGTACAGTAGCATGCTGGATATTCCCAATCATTTAATTTAACACGTTTTTTGATACAACTATTTCAACGGAGAGCCTTAAGTCTGGTTATATATTTGAGAGACGTCTTACACCGAATATGAAGTTTCTATACTGTACAGAAACGATACTTCGCACGGACAAATAACAGGCATAAAAATTGATCGTAACTTATTACCATAAAAAGGTAACGATCGCAACTTAATTAAAAATGTTCTTCAACAGACGATTTGTTTCCTGTTGTACATGAAAAAGCTTGCCTTAACAAAGAGATGAAACTATTCTGTTTGAATTAAATTACAATGCATAATTCTGAATCTGAAGAAGAAACGAATTTAGAACCAACGTGACATTACTTCGACACAAATCTTAGAACTAAAATACGCAAAATATGTTCTTGCGATATCAATTCAGTTATGAATTATAAAAAATATATATTTTAATAAAAACACATACCTTTAACCTTTCCTTAAGACTGTGTATTTCTAACCGGAGTTCTTTAATCAATTTCACATTAGAATCCTGAAAACGCAAAGATCAAAATTGGCAGAAAGGTTAACTACTAAGGGATTACTTCACGTTGTACGAAACGAAAAATCCAGGCATGTTTTACCCATAGCATAACTGAACTCAATACTAGCTCATCTGTTACATAAGACTTGACCAAACTCTCTACAGAAACGTGTTCTCTAACGTTCCCTTTATTAAAAAAGGTTAAGGTTGGTAACCGGCAAAAAATGGGCAAGAAGATTGCGTTACCAGATACGCTTAAGGTTGCGTGACCAAGAAGCACAGCATCACGAAGTACCTCTTAAAAATCTCATCGGTAAATAGCGGTTACGTATTGGTATTGCCTTAATGTATTTTGCATTTCGAACACACAGAAAAGATACTAAATGCATGTAGAAGTACGAAAACATTGTGAAATTCCCTTGCTTCAAATTTTGTTTGGTGTTAAAATTTTAATGTCCGAGCCGAGTATCTCTAGAGAAAATTCATAATAGAACTCTGTAAAAATACTTGCCCACACCTCATGTGCTTTAACAGTCAAGCACCTTGAGCCATACCCACCCGACAAAGTTTTTGATTACTTTGATGAGTTTTATGGCTTCCGGTTGCTTTAAACTGCCAATCAGACCTGGGCCTTGAAAAATGGGAGGCGGGGTGTCAACCGTTACATGATTCGTCTTCAAACGTCTGAGTTTGAAAGGGTTTCAAACACCTGGCGATAAGTAAATTTTATGCCGACAAAAATTTGGTCAAACTTAACTTTTCGTACAGGAAATGCATTTTAAAGATTTTTGAGAGACCATACTTTGAATTTCAAGTCTTCTGGGTTTGTAAAACCGGTTGAAACTGAACGTTTCACAGATCGTTCGTATGAACCGTGGTGCAACCGGAAGCCATCAAACTAAACAAAAACTTGTCAAAAAGATGTCAGAAACTTAGTCGGATGGCTACGGTTCGAGGCGCTTGACTGTAAATTTTGGTCTTGTTTTTTTTTTCTTTCATATCATTATGTAATCATAAGGACTACTTTTGGTTTAGTTAATTCACACTCTTTCCTGAAGCCGAAATCAATATCCAATCAGAAGCCAAGCACAGCTTCCCGTTGGCTTTTGACTGGATTAAAATTAATCTGCATGAGAGAGAGATGGTGAATCAAAATAGGTGTCACTTTTCAGTGAGCTCCAGAATGAGATGAACACTTTAAGTAAACGCATCATAAATTGTCCTCATGTTTTAAAGTTCACCAAACACATATAACCCTGTCAAATGTAGAGTGTTGTGAAAATGACCAATAACCAAGTCATAAACTTGTCAAATACCTGCATTTAATGTTGGACTCAAGTGCCCCCTACCCCTCCCCTTGTGTACACTGCAAATCATATCCAATTTCTTACCTCATTTACTCTGGGAGCGTTCACTATGTTTTTGGCCTGATTTGCAAACCTCAAGGTGTTAAGTGTCTCATTATGGCATGATGCACAGGGTGATACAGCCGCTAACATTATCGTTTGACAATTTCCACCAAAACAGTCCTTCAATAGCCATGTCAATGCCTGTAGACAACAAATTAGCCTGTCAACAAATTAGTGTCTTGATAGGCAACACCTGCAATGAAATGTTTAGAGTGCTGCCAGTGAAGGAAATGGCTGCATTGCCATACATGTAATAAAAGTGATAACAACAACAATTTTAGAAAAATATTTAAAACGAACTCTGGCTTTCCACTGTTAGGACAACAGTGTTCACCAGTTAAAAATAATGTGAATGACAAAAAGTGAAAGATATAATAGTACCATGTGTGAAGTTGCGAAATAAAAATGCAAATAATTATGAACATTTGTTAAAAAGAATGTTGTACTGTCCAGGCAATGGACAGGAATTGTTATCTGCATATGGAGTTAGCTTGGTATGCCACGCTTCTAGTGTTTTCCTGTTCTAAAACCACCTAAGTTAGTTCATCAATAACCAAAGCCTTTTCAAAGTCAATTGCGTGATTGGGTGACCAGGCATGATTTAGTTATTCTTGCAAGCCTTTCTCCCCTGTTTTAATATTTCTGAAATGTTCTTTTTTCTGATATCGGAAGCTCTGCATGTTTCCCCGATTTGTAGTACCACAAACAATTGGCACAAGGAATTTTGTAAACGACGTTTGACTGCGAATCCAGAGATGGTCAAAACTTCAGGGCTGGGAACTGTTGTTGTGGGGTTATGTTCATGTACATACTGTATACTTACAGAATCCTTGTATGGGACAGCAGCAGTGGACAAGTCTTGGCTCGCTAATGTTGACATGACTCTCTCTAATGTCATAAGTGATTTGTCAACATCAGCTGAAGAAGAACAGTTGTCAGAACACTGGAAAAGACAAGATAAACAACAGTCAAGTCAGAACTCTAGCCTGATATATAATTATACCACTCAACTTCCCTGCCTCTGCCAATTGCATAATTATCATTCAGTATTTTAAAAATTTACACATTTCATCCATGAGCAGTACATTTACTTCCCTTATTGATACCACATTTGAAAACCTGTCATAATTACAGAAACTTGGACAACTTCTCAAGTACCGCTATATCAAGGGCTTCTGCACTGTGAAATTAGAAGATTAAGTATTATTATTTTTGGCATAGATACATTGATGACTGGAATTTCTTGGCCGAAGACTGTTGTGAAAGCAGATAATGTTAGAAAGTTCAAGAAGCATTTACAAGTACAAGTTTCCAAGTGCTCATTTGTAAATTTATGTGGCACTAGGATGATCACATGGCTAGTTATGGCTACAGCACTGTTGCACTGTTTCACACCACTAGTTAAACTAAATTCATTACACTGTATATAACTATCAATATAATTTATTCAGTCTTGTATCCTTATAAAGCTAGTCAAAATAAACTAAAAGAAAATTAAAAGAAAATAATAAAGAATTTTTTAAGTATACCAAATTGTGGTGTTGCCATCATTGCCAAGTGGTTAGCAAAGAGAGCGCACTCTGGTTAACTTGAATAGTGTTCCAGTTAGCCTCTTTAAGGGTAGCTAAATTGTAGGTCCCAGAAATGATAACTATGTACATACATGCACGTCTATGAAGACAACCTGGATTTGAGTTATATTCTGGGTAGTCCATTCTTACCTCATCATGTATGCTCTTGCTTCCTGCCAAATCCACAAGTTGAATCACACTGACCATTTCACAGGGCAAGTCACCTTCAAGACGAGCCTGCATTGTGGAAAAGTTACTACAGTAATTATGAAAATCCAGACTTGATTGTTGGAGTGTGGATGAAGAAAACTAAAACTGGTTCAGTCAAGGAACTACTCTCGCCACTACAAAATCACTTTTTTTTTTAATTATCACAATATGAGGATAACAACAAATACAAGTTATAGAACATCATTTCATACTTTATTTCTAGCAAACCTATGCATGTTCACATTACTTACAAATAAACAAACTAGGCAAATTTACATGTACAAACTAGGCAACTTTGACTATAGCTTATTGTGTTTGGTTGTGTTGGTCCTAACTTGTGGCATTTTCCTTGTCCTAAAATTGTGCAGTCAGGCCTCCATCTTTCCACTCAAACTATAACTACATGTATTACTGTAATGATGTCTTAATTACCTGGGTAAACCTTATTGTAAAAATTGTATGTGAACTACTGGAAAAGGAATCGGAAGCCCTGGAACATACTGACCTGTGAGAAAAAAACAGCTTTTAAATGATTATCAGTAATCAGTCATCAATCAGTATATTAATCAATTTTGAAATCAATCAATCCATTGACCAATTGAAATGCTTGTCCATGTCTAGTAGTGTATTGATGTTAAGATCATGGGGGACACCATTGGCTCATCAGTATGCATTAATTTTACACTGTATTTATTTAGCTGTATGCACGCAGTGAAACAACTGACTTTGGCAAGTTAACAAGGCACTCATGACTGGATAAAAGATGGGCACATGATTTGAGATGTTCATGTGTGGCACATACTGTACACTGCGAACAAAATGGAGGAACTCTTTAGAAGTTTAAATTTGAACTATTTTTTTCTGAGTTGGAGATTACTTTTTAGTTGCATTTTTCCTTTTTAATTAATGGCTTAAGTATAATGACAAAATTTAAAAGTAGATCATTTTGTACAACTGCAGTAAAATGCACAAAAATTTGTACACAAAGTAACACATTCTTTTTTAAAACCCATTGTTCTTGTCTGATCTCAACACTAATTCTAAAGCATGGAATGTAATTACCATAATTAGATCTCTTCCTTGGCACTAATGTTCTAGTCAGGACACCTTTGGAAATCTCAAAGTTTGGACTTTTCCGACAATTTTGTGTCCAAGAATTCGGGTCTGTCGATTTCATGAGTTCGAGTTAGAAATTTCGAGTTCGAGTTAGAATTTCGAGTTCGAGTTAAAATATCAAGTTGCTTGCGGTTAGCTCCACTCTGGTTTGCTTGTGGTTAGTTCCACTCTGGTTTGCTTGCTGCTAGTTCCATTCCTATTTGCTTGCGGTTAGCTTTCATTTGTTGATAAGGGGGACACTATGCGTGATCAACTGCGAAAATGTCACGCCATGTTGTGGGCTTTTTGTTTTTGTTTTATTTATTTCTTTTTTCTTTTTTTCGTCTTCCATCACGAAATCAGTAACTTTTTAGGCCCTTCCTTTTAACTAGAACTCGAAATTTTAACTCAAAATCGAAATTCTAATTCTAACTCGAACTCGAAACCTCTAACTCGAACTCGAAATTTCTGACTCGAACTCAAAATTTCTAACTAATAAAGGTAACAAATAAAGGTTGTTTACAAATCCCTTGCGCTAACTGTTTGTGGTGTTATATTGGTGAAACTGGCAGAGGGTTTAACACGCGAAGAAAAGAACACATAACAAATGTAAAAACAGCGGCTAAAGGCTCCAGAATTGCGAACCATGCATGGTCCCATGACCATTCCATTGACTTCAACAACGCCTCCGTAATTGACAAAGGCAATTTTTGAATAAGAAAAAAGCTAGAATCGTTTCATTCCATGGTGACTCCAAATGCAGATAACAATTCCTGCCCACTCCCTAGGCAATACAACATTCTTTTTACACACATTCATAATTAATTTACATAACAACAGTCCATTCTTTTTCCTCTTACACATTTATATTCATATTTCGTTATTCACTTTTACCTGTCGAAGACTGTAGATCTAGCAGTCGAAAGCTCGTATTTTTAAATATTTTTAGCCAGAGATCGTTCTTAAATTTTTTAATTTCCACCTATTGTATTTAATCATGATAAACTAGTCTATCATACACATAAAAGAGGACATTCACAAACTTCAAGATTCATTTCCTTGTGTCTATAAAATTTGAGCCCAATCAGACCCAAAACAGCCAGGATATACATGTAAGCATTTTAATAGATGTGGGACAAACAAAATTTTGCCTTATAAATTTATTCATGGCTAGGTGTCCCCCAGGACCTCAACACCATGCATTACCGGTATAATTACAATTCAGCTGAACACCAACTCACCTATTTTTCTTTCCTTTCTCAATTAATCCCAATGCTTCATTAATATCTGTAACAATATGTTTAGTCAACTTGTCCACATACACACCCAGTTCACGGTGTTCACGGACTACAAAAGTAAGTAAGTAAGCGGTAAGTAAGACTTTATTTCAAGAAGGTAACACTTGACAGTTAATAAAACCGATACACTTGTGGCCCTCAAAAGAAAAGAAAAGTCAGAACAAAATAAAAATAACAGAAATTACAAAATATGTTAAAAATTTAAAATAGAAAATAAAACTATGTACAATGATAAATATTAAATACATGAGCTATAAACAATTTCGTTAATTTAAAATGGTTAAAAATCTAACTTACATGAATGATTGCGTATGAATTTGAAAAGAAAAGTTGAAGGTAATAAAATTAGCACTGATAAAAATGACACCAAACAAAATACAGACGATTATAATATATTATTATATAATTTAAGGGGTGTTTCACATCCAAGTGATAAAGCACGTCCAGATTAGTAGCTCATAGATACACTACTGTACAGTAGTTAAACCCCCATATCAAATTAAAATTATAGAGGTTGCTAACAAGTTATAATTTATAACCATTATTGTGATTTCTCCAATTTTTCACACCCTCTAAATGTGAGCATCTGAGTCACCTTTTGGAAGCTTAAGCTCAAAGGGAATTTGTTCATTTCACCTCAAATTTAGACAGTAGCTAGTTCAACTTGTAAATGATAGTGATTTTTGTACGATCAGACTTGTAACTTTTCATTGCAATTGAATATGACAGAACACAGACACATCTTTTTAGCCCTTGGGATCCAGAAACACAAGTCAGAATAAATCAAATCAGCGAAATACAAAATTCACTTTCAATTGACTCGTAGCTTCCAAAAGGTGACTCAGACACTCGCATTTAGAGGTCATGATAACTTCAAGATAGACTAGCATCCCATCCAGGGGGGAGTAGAAATACTCCTAGTCACTTAATGCTATGGAAACCAGGATAAGGTCCGGCGGTATGAGCCACTAGTATGCTCGACACAGACTTTACCTTTTACCTTATAATTTATAATTTGATTTGTCATGAAAATATAGTTACTCAGTTTCTACATTCTGAAAATAAAGTGGTATGACGATCCTCAGATTGTAAAATTAAAGTGTAAAAAGATACAATATATTGTGCCAATAAGGAAAATTATGTTCTTTACAGAATATATTAACATGTAAAAGCAATTAATAATTACCTGACTATGTACTACATATAATTATGTACTTCAATATTAATGTACATTGCACACAAACTTAATATAACGCAATAATGTATGGACAGTGCCGACATTTTAACAATGCTCAATAGTTTAACATACTTCTTAATGAGTCCTGCCAGTTTCTTCTTCTTCCCAGCAGATCCTTCACAAATTCTTTGTGTATTTCAAGGAAACTAGAAATTAAAATATTTTATTAACACAACCTGGAGCAAAATGTCTAAACATAAATATGAGAACATTTACATATTAATTAAATAAGCTAGCTAGTTACTGATTTCAGGTTTGCCTCTTGAAAACAAAACAAAATCAAAGTGGCTAATGGCCACTATGAGCATGAGATTATATCTAAATTGAACTTGTAATGAAAATAATAAATTTTAGTAATACACACTCAGTGATCTTGGCTATTCCAGCAATCTGATTGGTTCGCTATCTCGGGCTAATGCCGCATTATTCACTCGCTACCGAGTGGATAATGCATTATCCCATAAAACATAAAACAAAATGGCCAGCGCAAACTCACGTTTCGCTAGCGTTTCAGAATAAAAAATAGTGCGAATAAAAGACGACAGCGAGCCAGAAAACACCAAGAAGGCAACGAACTCTGGCCTAAAAGTTTTTAAAGATAAGTGAAGAAGTCATGTTTTGCAAACAAGTGTTTTTCAGTTTGTTTATCGAGATAATTACTGTGATCAATTCGACCTATCGCTAAATAGGCAGCAATTAATCTTCACGACTACAATTTGTCTCATTACAAGTATTTTTGTAGACTGGTTTGCCGGACAGAACGAATTTCTCACCGAAATCGAGGAAATAGAAAAAGAAGAATTGAAGTTTTATATATCCGCAAGAAAACAAGACAGGTCATATTACAACAAGGTAACACTCACCTCAATTCGAGCCGCCATTGACAGGCACCTTTGCAATGAGCCAAACAACAAGCCTTCCTCGATAACTTCGAAAACTCTGTTTGATCAGTTATCGATTTCTAAGCAGACTTTCGATTAATTAAAGTTGCCGATTTGAACTGTGTAAAAGGACCATTTTGACGAGGATTTTATCGAAGATTGTGTATTTGCCATGTTAAAAGAATCTGTAAATAGTTTTGTATGTGTTTCACGCATGAATTGAGACGTCAAATTAGACGTCAATAAAATTGCCTTTCATAGGTTTCCTTTTGAAAATGTCTAGATTGTCTGTTTTGAGATCACTTCATGTGTATATACTAAAACAATTATTCTTTTCAATCTCGGTGAATAGCGGCAGAATATTTACCTCGCCGCTACGCGGCTCGGTAAATATTCTGCCACTATTCACCTCGATTTCAAAGAATAATTGTTAAATGTCCCATATTTATTTCACCTTTGTATTATATCCCATATTTATTTCACCTTTGTATACAAATGAATACTCCAATGAAACTTTCCACACTTTCACATCCAAGGTAACTTCTACTCCCAGCCAATTAACTGTAAATCAGTTCAATCCAACACCAAATTCACCTCAAAGTTTGTCCTGACTTTGTCACTCAGAACTCACTTGAGCCTGATGCAGTACAGTTCATAAGTGATTGTCCCAATATCATTTTACCATGAACTTACACCGGCAATTTATTGTACATACAATTTAATTAGCATGCATTTAAGAAATCATTTACTGAAACAGAGTGTTTGTCTCTCCATCTCCTGTATTTGTTTGTTCAGGTTTGTTTCTGGCCTGGCAAGTATTTCCAATCCAACTCCTCGAAATTATGGTGGTCTCTCAGCTGCATGGAATTCCAAAATATCAAGTTTGGCTAGCGTGCCAGCCAAGAGACTAGGGGCAGTAGAATGTGGATTAACATGCAGAGAATTCTCAGAACAATATCTCAACTGACACTCAAAGAATTCCTCAGGGCCGGATGGTCTGGGAGCTAAATCCTGTGATGTGAACGCTGAATGCAGAATGCAAAATATTTCAATTTCAAACTCAAAAAAGTCAGAAATTGAAGAAGGAAATAGAAAATGCAGTCTAAGATGGCTTCTCGTCCTTGATTACTAATCAGCATGATATATGAAATATATGCAGAAGCATTATGCTTTAGTCAGCAAATTACAAAATGTCCCTAGGAATGGAGTGACCAACAACTAATATAGTGAAATTGGCCATGCTTTTACCAATTAAAAGAACTCAGCAACATGAAAACTGTTTCAGTCAGTCAGAAACCACACTGTCAATCAACAAATGTTACCTTATTTCAGCTCTGAATGACGTGTCATCTTCATAGCCAGAAGCTTTTTTGAAAAGACTTTTGCAAATCCAAGGAGTAAGGCCTTCACTTTTATCTGTTCCATACATAATGTAACTTTTACCACTGGCACATGCTCCATAGCTGAACAGACAAGTATTATAACCACTAAAACATGATGAAAGCACAAACTGGCCAACATCTTCCAAAATCTAAAGAAAAAGAAAATGGTGTATATGTTACAGGTCAAAATTAGCTTTAGGTCATTTTTTTCAACCTACCGGTAGGTTATTTTTGTTTTAACATAGTTTTTTTTTTTTTACAGACCAGGTTAATAAGTAGAAAATTAAATTAAAATACCTCCCATCCCTTGATGTCTCTGAACCCCCTCCACCATCTTACTTACCCTTCCCTACCATACAATGAATTTTGGTGGCTAGTATAATAAGTAAAAAAATAAATTAAAAATAATTGTCTTCTTTTGCTTATAATTATTTTCTAAAGCGCTACAAAAAGTATCAGTATTACAAGTTATGCCTGGCATTATATGTATAATAAATATCGTTATTTTAACACAATGTCACAAGTAAATGAGATAAATATTTGAAAGAATGTCAGGCACACTTTTGCTCCCGATACTCATTGAAAAATATTTGGCTATTAAATGTTTTATCTGACACAAATCTGTCAAAATAACATAGAATAACCTATTGATTGGAGAGCAAGGCAGCATCAACTGTAAAAAATAGTGTATAACAGACTCAGAGAAAGTTACTTGCCATGCCAGCTATCAGGCAAGAAAAGTGAACTAGTCACCCCTTGACGTGTTCAATCGATAAAACCGATAATTGATAGCAATTGATAAAATCGATAAAAAATAATTAATTGTATTGGAAATCGATAAAAATTGATAAAGGGATATGTTGTGAGTATTTGATAAATCATAACTATCGATTTTTAAATTACATGTATTGTAATCGATTTTATTGAACTCATCAAATTTATCAGCGCAACACGTTTAAGGGCAGCAAAGCATCAGAACTTTCCAAAAACCAGTCTTACAAAAAATTACTCCGCAACAAGTAATTGATTTTATTATCACTGCCTGCTCACAATCCTCGTGGGTTCTGGGGTAGGTGAGTGGCCAGGTGAGGAAAACATTTTTTTTCACTGGTATGTAAAGTGAATTCATTGCAAGAATATAAGAGTCCTGAAAACTCATTAATAGAAAGGTTTCTTTCCATTTTTCAGATCAGGACATGGTTTGAATAGTTATGCAGCTCTTGTAAGCTTGTAATTCTACTGGTCCTCTAGTGTAGCAGCTGCTATTGTTTTGGGGGCTAGGGGCATTGCTCTTGTTGTTTGTTCTATTGTTCTCTCAGCCACTCATGTGAGACCTTACGAGAGCTGCATGGCGACCCCATGGTTTCAGAATCAACGAAACTTAAGGAAGAAGAGTACAATAACCATTTATTGAGTTTCTGTTTACAAATGTAAGAAATTCTTGAAACTCATTTGCTTGATTCTGTTGATCCTATTTGCTATGAACGAGTGAGAAGGTCTTAAGATGCCCAGATAAAACAGATGTGTGCCCCTTATTAAATGCATCGGCAAAAACAAAGCTTGCCTTTTACAGTGAAACGAACTCACCGGGGCCACCGAACATTTTTTTAGCCAATCACAAGACAAGTTCAGAACAAAAGAATTGGACTTCCCTTATCAGCGGCCCAATCATAGTAAGGGGCAAATTTAGCTGCTGATGAATGAACTCCAATTCTTTTGTTCTGAGCTTGTCTTGTGATTGGTTAAAAAAGGTTGGGTGGCCCCGGTTAAGTTCGTTTCACTGTAAAATTAAAGTTAAAATTAAAATTAATGCTGTCTTGAAAGAACCGTTTTTTTTTTTTAATTTTTTTTTTTTTTGGCATTAACAAGTGTTGACAAGACATAGTCCTTAATAGAAACGATCAAATCAATAAATCACTAAATTTGATACCTTGAAAGAGCAGGGATGGTTGTGAGTATCGATTTCCATCAATTGATCGATAAAATCGATAACATTTAAATTTAAATTATCAATACTTATCAATTTATCTAACAGTTTTCCGATATCAGTTTTTATCGATTAAAACACATCGGGGCTCCCAAATTTTGAAAGTTCCCAAATTTTGAGTTTACCTCGGTGTAAGAACCTGTGATATTTTTCTTTGTTTTGGAGCTATTGTTTTCCTTTTCTATCTTTGTTTTGCCAGCTCTTTGTTGTATTGTTCGTTCTTTGTTTTACGTCACCGGTGAGTTTCACAGGTTCTTACACCGAGGATGAGCCCAAATTTTCTTCAGAAAGAATAAGGTAGAAGGCAAACTTTCAGCACCCCATAAAAAGTCAGATGGTAACTGCAAAGACTGATATTTTTAAAACCTTACATTACATCATGGATACCAGTATCTCAGTTCTCCACTGAAATCTGCCAAAGCCAATTTACATAATTACTTTAGCTTATGTGAACTTTCAACAAGTTTTACAAGACAATTTGACACAATGAAAAGCTGTCAAAACAACTCACTGGCAAATACAAGTTTCAATAATATCCATGCAAATTCTTACTCACTTGAAAGGTCAGGAGGACAGTTCTCATATAAAAGAAAACACTGATCGATATTTTGGAACGGTTGCATTTGCAACGAACAAAATCAGACCCAGAAACGTGACTGGAAGCATATTTCACCGTATACCTTGCCGCATACGAACATAAATACATGAAAAATATCATGGTCACAAATGTAAAAATCGATCAGATCCCCATGTGCTAATATTTATTATATTTTTGTTCCACGCAATAGAGTGTGCAAAATCTCGCTCGTCGCCCCTCCATGGAACAGGAAAAACAAAAAACAACGTGAAACATCCGCCTATGCACATCTTGCATTCGTTTGAAAAACTGTCATATCCGGTCCACACCTTTGTGCTAAACCGATAAAACGAACACATTATTTTATGAAATGAAAAATACGAATGGAACAGTTACATGTAAATACTGGTTTCAAAACTTAATTAGGAATTCGCTTAATTATCTTTTAAGATTTATCTTCATGAGAATTTATATAGATGTGGTAGACACGATAAGATCGCTCTGTCATGGTCTGTGTCCTAAAAGTAAATAACCTCGATTAACTGAATTTATTTATAGATCAGACCGCCACAATGAACACATTGGAAATTACAGAAAGAAAACTAGCCCTTTTCTCTACCGTGATATAAATGTTATTGTATTGTCTAAAATGAAAAGAACGCGACATCCTATATTTACAAAGCTTAAAAAATTAAGTTTAATCTTACCTTCGTCCCTGGTTCGGCGTCCCCTTTCGGCTCGCTACAGAACTGCAAGCAAGATTACAACAGAATAATTAGTCGACAAAATTGCCAATCCGCTAAATGACTCGAAACACTATTTCTCTCATTCAAAAGAAAAGATTTCTGTTAGAAATGAAAACAGACAGTGGCTTGCTCAGTAAGCGATCAATATACAAAATGAACATTCAATATCCACTGAGGACAAGATGAATTCGAGTAACTCACTGTGTGATCAAATTTAAACACTTTTTCTTTCTGTTGGAAATGAAAACAGACAGTGGCTTGCTCAGTAAGCGATCAATATACAAAATGAACATTCAATATCCACTGAGGACAAGATGAATTCGAGTAACTCACTGTGTGATCAAATTTAAACACTTTTTCTTTCCCAGTTTCTGGATTAAGCACTCGAACTTCATCGCCTTGTGTCCAAACTACACATTCCTCGCCATTTTCTCTTTCTCTGTTGTTCAAGGGTCTCACTGAGACCGCAACTCGTACACTCGATTCAGACGCCATTTCTGGTCTGTTGCTCGAATTCTCGCGCCAAAATGGTTTCAACACTGCGCTCACAAAAATGCAGAACGTTTGATCACTTGGCTGCGTTGATACAAAGTCTTGGTTGATTGCACGCCACCGTCGACTTAAAATTCTTTACCGGATATCTCGCTGAATCCTACTGTCAGGTAATGCACGAGTAATGTGGGCCCGCCGGACAGGAATTTGAACATTGCTAAACCGGCAGTTCAGTGGGATCGGGACGACCGCGCTACCAACTTCCTTCCGGAAATGACGTTTTGAAGATGTGTGATAAGCAGAACTTTCGCGGGCGGAGCAGTCGGAGCAGCCAAAATCTTCCCAAAATAAAATTAGGCAGGCTCTCCTCCACTTAAAAATTCATCCCGACGGAAAATTTTCGATAGCAACAACAACCAAAAAGCCTTCGGAAGTTTGCTTCCCACGGCCTAGATTCTGCGCCAGGGTCCAACTTCTAACGACGCTTATTTACATATAATTTTCCATCGACACTCAAACTTTTCATGCTATTTTATATACCAAAATCGAGGATTCGAACAATTTTTAAGCCAACGCACTAGAAAGAAGGAAAGAAATGGGTTTTTGAAGTGTATTGCGTGACGGGAGCGAGGACGGCGTCACACGTTTATTGACAATGGTCACACCAGTGGTCTCGCGTGCCCGCGAGTAGAGACTACACTATACTGGTTAACGCAGTCTACACACCTCAAATATACAGATACAGAAATTTACAGTTATAATTTGTTACGAGACTTATAATAATAATAACAGCTGACCTACGCATTCACTTGCAATGAAACTTGGTAACCGCGCGAAAAAAATTTAATTTTAGAATGGCATTGCGATCAATCGGGACGAATGTTACACGGAGCGAATTACGGCAGTCTAATTCATCAGGATAATTCGGCAGATGAAAGGAAGGTAAGCTAGTAAAGATAAACGATCAAAATTATCATTCGATAGAAACATAGTTTAACTATGAAAGAAACAAGTGAGAAAAACAATGGTTTTCCGTTTCGAATGACTGAATCCTTTGTTGACCGTTTTGCATGTGTATTGTTCGCAGCGAAGAAAGAAGCAAATTTCGTGTCGAATTTTATTTTGAGGCGTTCATGATTTTCGTTAACTAATCGTAATTTAAAGTGACATTAATCACAGGAACATTTTACAACGATTTGTGTATTCAGTAGTCGGTTGAGGAGGCTGTTGGAGTTTGGAAAATAGAACCACAGGACACCCATTCCCCATTGCCGTATTACCAAAATGGTCGAGATTCGCCCCATGTAACAGAATCCGCAGAGGTGTTGGATTTCGGATTCCAGTCTGCTGGATTCCGGAACCTTCTGGATTACAGATATTAAAGCTGTGTTCACATTAAACCCAACACATGTTTAGAGGAAACATGTTTCAACGAAACATGTTTCACCTAAATATGTTTGTTAATTTATGCATTGTACACATCAGAGGTCATTTTCAAACCATAACTATGTTCAAACACGTTTCATGTCTGGGCTTTTACTTGGGGTAGAAGAGCACAGAACGTGTCATCAGAATGAAATGAGTCAAAAGCAAAATTAGTCATAATTTAGGCAGAGCAGAGATAATGTAATTGTAAAGTAAGTAAATAATTTGGTAACGGACCTCACTCATTCCCTATCTGGAAGCGCAGAAATGTGGAAACCTGGCAATGAATACTTAATACTTGATATCAAACAACTGTCTATCTCTGGAAGCGTGGAAATCTGGAAATGTGGAAATCTGGCAATGAATACTTAATACTTGATATGAAACAACCGTCTATCTCTGGAAGCGTGGAAATGTGGAAATGTGGAAATCTGGCAATGAACACTTAATTTTTTTTTATTTATTTATTTATTCCATTTCAAAGTAAACGAGATACATAGGTAAAGGTAAACAAATAGAAGAGGAGAAATGGAAAAGGGCAAAAATATAGCAAGCTAATTGGTTGCCCTTGTTTATATGACAATAATATAATAATTAGGATAAAAAAAAAGTTAACTTAACATAGGAGAGGAAAAGATATAAATTAATTAATACTGAGCAAAATAATGCTGGAAGAGTGCTTTTTTAAAACGTTTCCTAGTTGGCAAGTTACGTATAGTTAAAGGAAGGTCATTCCAATAGTAACATCCAATTACAGTGGGGCAAAATTTCCTTATATTTATTCTGGAGAAACCAGGATTTAAGTGTTGCAAGGATGTACTTCGAGTAGCGTAGTTATGTTGCTCAGATACCAGAGATAATGTGTAATTAGACGGTTTTTCATCAATTAAGTGGTCATATAATAGCTGGCAGGTATATTTTTTAACAATGTCAGGAAACTTAAGAAGACCAAGGTTTACATAATGGGGAGTAATATGATCACGAAGTGGCACATTGTTGATTATTCTAATAGCTTTGTTTTGTAGTCTCACCAATTGTGACAATGGAGCCTCGTAATTATTACCCCACAGTACGCAACCATAAGTTAGATAGGGATATATAAGTGCATAATAAATACTTGTTAGGGATTGGGATGTCACATGGGGTTTTAGTTTTGCGATAACATTTACACTTTTGCTAACTTTATTACATATATAATCGATATGGTCATGCCAAGACAGTGAGCAATCAATAATGAGTCCTAAATATTTAACACTGGAAGACTGTTCTAGGTACCGGTCTGCTAGTTTAAGAGGGAGATGTAAATTATAATTTCTTTTTTGTCGTGGTTGAAAAACCAGACATTTTGTCTTACTTAAATTCAAGGTTAATCTGTTTGAGCATAACCATTCATAGATAGCAGGCAATTCAGAGTTTATTCTCTGTAAAAGTACGTCTAAATTTTTACCAGTCGCAGTTAAAGAAGTGTCATCAGCAAATAGTCTTACGGAGAAGTAGTTGGTTGATTTAACAATATCATTAATATAAATAAGAAAAAGAAAAGGACCTAAGATTGACCCTTGCGGTACGCCTGAGCTTATTAAAAGAGCACTAGACTCGATACCATTAACAAATACCTTTTGCTTCCTTTTGCTCAAGTAGGACTTAAACCACTGATTTTCATTGCTTCGAATACCGTAAGAGTCAAGTTTTGATAACAGAATAGAGTGATTGACCGTGTCAAATGCTTTACTTAGGTCAAGAAAAATAGAAACCGCATAATTTTCGTCATCAAGGGCTCTTGTTATCTCATCCATTAATTCTACCAAGCAATCAGTTGTGGTGCTGCCAGATCTAAAGCCATATTGGTTAGATACCAAGATGTCCTCAGTCATAAAATAAAATTTTAGTTGATTAAGAATGCACTTCTCAAAAATTTTACTTAACGCAGAAAGGACTGATATGGGCCGGTAGTTGTTACATGAGGAACGAGAGCCTTGTTTGAAGATCGGGATAACCTTGGCAATTTTTAAACTATCTGGAAATATACCTTGTTCTAGTGATAAATTTATAATGTATGTCAGTGGTCTAAATATTTCCAACGCTGCAGAGAACAATAAAAAGGGATGAATCTTATCAAAACCAAATGATTTTCTACAATCAATGCTATCTAATAGTAAAAAGACCTCCATTTCACTTACTTTAGTGAAGTGGAACGTGCATTTTTTCCTAGTCACATAAGACGAAGCAAGGCGATCTGTTTTAGGCAGATCAGATGCAAGTTCAGATGGAACATTGCAGAAGTACTTGTTGATAGCATTAGATATTGAAGCTGGCTGTTGGAGTTTTTTACCTTTAACTTGCAGATTTTCAATAACAGAGGACGGTCGCTTTTTATTTATTATTAAATTAACGTTATCCCACATTTTCTTAGTGTTTGTTGAGTCTTTAAGTACGCTATCATAGTATAAAGTACGGAACATTTTATTGATTGAAACGATTTTGTTTCGGTAGATTTTGTATCGATTATAATAATAGCTGTTACGAGTTGTCAACCATTTTTTATAAAGCTGATTTCGAACTTTGATCGATTTTTTTAAGCCTTTAGTTACCCAGGGTTTGTTAGACTTACTTTTGATCTTAATTAGTTTAATTGGTGCATGTTTATTGCTAATCCTGTTGAATATGTGCAGAAATCTTGTTAAGCCTTCATTTGCATCGCTGCTGTTATAAATAGATTTCCAACTTTCATTCCTTAATTCATCACGGAAAGCAGTCTTGTCAAACCCTTTAAAGTCTCTAATTTCGATAGTATCAGGAAATGGGTTGAGTGTTGGATCGTATGAAAGGGTAAAAACAGGTAAATGATCAGCTATCTCTACTGCAATACTACCACTTGTACTTGAAGATGCAAAATTGTAATGAATATGATCTATACAACTTATTGAGGTCTCAGTTATACGTGTTGCTTCAAATATCAGCGGATTAAAACCTTCAGAATGAATTAGATTAAGGTATTCCTTTGCTATTGCGCTTTTAACAAGTGTATTGATATTAATATCACCTAGGATCAAACATTTACGCTTGGACAGGAAGATGGAATGTAAAACCTGTTCAAATTCATCAAGAAATTCCCGTTGGGATCTTTTAGGTGGGTTATAAATAACGCCAATTAACAAGCCTTGTGTGTCTACCCAAATATTTTCAATGCCATCTATTTTAAGATCATCTCTTATTGTATAACCAAAGTTTGACTTTAGATAAAGAGCAACTCCGCCACCTGTTGAAAACGTGCGGTTGTCTATTATCATATTGTAATCTGCAATTTGTATGCTATCTAGATCGACTTGAGGTGTGATCCAAGTTTCTGAGCAAGCAATCATATCAATTTCGAAGGGAATGGAGTCCAAAAGATTGCATAGCTCGTCAAAGTGTTTATTTAGGTTTCTGATATTAAGATGAAGTGCCGAGAGTTGCGGCTTAACGACAGAGGAGAGTTCATTAAGCTCTTCTACTGTAAATATTCCATGATCATTAAATGATTGTACATTTAAGTCTGGATCATTCGTGTTATGAGACATTTGTTTATTTTAAACAACTTAATATTGGCAAATACCAGATAAATATAAACTAGTTGCAGAACAAACAGAAGGTTTCTGCATATTGACTAACCTGATCAATGGAAATAAACATCTACGTTTCTCTATACAAAGTTCCATCAATATACAGTTTTCCACGATGAAATCTTGGCCTTTTCCCCCTCTCAAACGCATCCTTCATCACATCCTTGAGCTTCTTCTTTTTCTCTCGGTCCTCCCAGATCAGATCCTCTGTGATCCAAACACCATCTTTAAGGTCACGTTTCTTCTGAATAACTTTGTACCTCTCTGGACGATAAACAAACTTGCAAATTATCGCTCGTGGCTTATCATCGCTTCTTGCTCCCGCTCGATGGGCGTTTTCAATTTTTGGCTCCAGATTAAGCTGGTTTGCTACTATACCGTTGATTTTCTGCAGGCAATCCTCGCCAGGAGATTCTGGAATGTTGTGAAAACGGAGATTGTATTCGCGTGAATAACGCTCGACGGACAGCAAACGTTCATACATTTGAGCGATTTGCGTGGTATGGTTTTGAACCGAGCTTTCTATTTCATCGACTTTGCATCTTGCATCATGAAGTTCTCCCTTAAGCTCCTCGAAACTTTGGTTGAGGGTCGTAAATTGTTTCGAAAGCTTCTCCAAGGCCGCCTCATTAGACTGAACTTATTCTAATTTTTAGAATACACGTTCACTTTTAAACGAGCCCCTGGCTCATTGGTGATATGTGTTTAAATAAAGTACTTACTTACTTACTTACTTACTTAGATGTCCTGTATGATCTTGTTCTGACCTTCGCACAAGCGCGTCAGTAGCTCGCGTACATACATTTCAAAATCTTCTTCTGGTGCATCATTTGACGGTTTCTTGCTTCCTCTCGTAGTTAATGACATAGAAATACACAGAATAACACATGTAGTAAGGTAGATATGAAAAGTAGAAGAAAAAATT